>VXAY01005914.1:0-153008 GCA_013399855.1 Oxyruncus cristatus | reverse complement strand
CGCCCCAACTCTCCAAGCTGACCCTGCCGAAAAAGATAAATTCTACACCGACCTGCACCGCCTTACCCAAAATGTTCCTGCAGATGACAAGATCATAATTCTTGGTGATTTCAATGCCAGAGCAGGGAAGAACTCTGAAGCCTGGAAAGGAGTTTTAGGCAAACATGGTGTTGGAAACTGCAACGACAATGGACGCCTCCTGCTAGAGTTTTGTGTGGAGCAGCAGCTCACCATCACCAACACTATATTACAGCAGAAAGACAGTTGGAAGACAACATGGATGCATCCCCGATCCAAGCATTGGCACCTCATAGACTATGTCTTGGTGCGACAAAGAGATGTTCGTGATGTTCGTCATACCCGAGTGATGCCTAGTGCAGAATGTCAAACAGATCACCGCCTAGTGCGCTGTAAACTTAACTTCCATTTGTGCCATGTTTCCTTTCTCTTGATATATTGTTGACGGAGGAGCTCAAGAATAAATGGACTTGACCAATATGATCCCAATTATTCCACTTTATTTAGATAAACCACAGCTTATAAACCTTCACTACACCCCGGCGCGTGACTTGTTCTAGTCTATTGGTTACATGTGACTGACCATGAGCTAAACATGCATTACTAACACACTTTCTATTGGGTTAACACAGGTCACCATGAGGCATGGGAACATTGTTTCTTCTTCAAGGGTCCTCCTTTATTTTGGCACAGGTTCCTCTTTGTTCTTGCCAGGAAGCTTTTTACTTTTAGCCTGCTGATTATCTCAAGGCTAGGCCTGCAACATGGGTTGCTCACGCCACAGCCCTGCTCTTTTAGATATACCACAATATACGCACAGGTATCTTCCCTTTGTACATGACACATGGGGGGAATTTTCTTTTTTTCAACATAACAGAGAATGTTTGGGGGTTTGGCAGTATTTTTGATGGGGACTGAGTGATACCTTTTACTTTACACGGTAGCATTGGATAATATGCCAAAAAGGACTGATTATTTGCCCTGACAAAAACACAGGAGTTTTGATAGGCCAATAAATACTGGTGATATCAAGTAATTTTTTGGTTATAGGTTGACAGAGCATTTGCTCTAGCATAGTTCCAGAGAGTGCTGGCCACAGTCATGACTGTAACTGTGAAGAAGTTTATAGGGGTGGCACCCTCAGCAGCTCACTTGTAATGATCATTCTTCTGGTTCTTTTGGGTTTCTTGGTGATCAATTGATATTATATGCTGCTTGACTCCATCAAAGGGTTTTTTGCTCCATGCAAGACCTGCCATTTTTACTTTTTGATTAACCGTGTGTCTGTCAGTCACAAAGACCTCAGCATGGCATGTTCCCTACCCTCTATAGAGCTACTTACTGTGTTCTCTCTGCCATTCTCAGGGGTGAATTTAAACGTGTGGTTGCAAATCTGTCAGCTTCCCTTTAGCAGTGTGTCTGCCCTGGCTGTGCTCACACAGCACAGGAATGCTGCATGTGTGTGGCAGAGCTGTGCAACCCTGAGAAAACAGCCCAAAAGGACAAAACCTCACAAGAGCACCTGCAGCAGTCTCTGCCAAAAGCAAGAGACAAGTTCCCACCTGGCAGATGCTTCATGGTAGAAATGCTCCTGTACCGAGACAAAACTGAGATAGCTTACCCCACTTCTAGCCTGGAAGGGCTGAAGTAACCTTAGGATTACTCTTTATAGCTCTGCAATAAAAATGTACCCCAGTGGCTAGTAAGTGGTTATATTGAAATATATGAAATTTTAATGTGATCCTTTAAAATCAAAGTTAGTTTTTGGTGCATTCTCACCTTATATCCCTCCTCCTGGGGACACCGGTGCCACAGGGAAGCTCACACTACCTTCTGCTATGCTGAAAGCTATTTAATAAATAACTGCTATGCTGAAAGCTATTTAATAAATAAGTCCTCTTCCTTGTACTCCCGAATACACTGTTCTGGGATCCCTCTTGAACTTTAAATGCCTGGATGGGAAAAAAATCCATTTGTCTTGGATTCTGGATTCGAGAGAAGAATGCAAGAGAAGAAGTAATGTTTTTGCCAGCAGCTCTTGCTGCACATGCAGGCTGTGTTCCTGCATGGAGTGAGTTGTGTCTTTGCAGCTGCTCTGCTGCTCTGTGGCTCTCTCTGACTCCTGCATCAGCAGCATCAGCAGCACTCTCAGCAGTGCTGCTTATCCTGCCCACCTGTGCCTGCTGCAAAGACAGTATTTGCAATTTATCATTTACTTTCCATCCCAAACTATCTGCTGGCCTTGCAAGAACCAAATTTCTTAATACTACAAGTGGGTTTGGCTCATGGTTTATTTAATCCCATCATGGAATGCATTTCTGTTATCCATTTATCTCTATTTCTGGCAACCTCATGGTGGCTCCAAAATGACTTTAAAGAAGCTGAAGCTGTTTAGCTTTGTTGACTGCTAAAATATGTTATCCTACATGAAGTCTTTCATGTCTCTGCATGCTCTAAAAAGAAATGGCATCCACTGTTCTAGCACTGCTAAGGACATGCTGCTGAGAATGCAAATCAAAGGCCGAGGGGTCAAGGCTGCCTGACACTAATGCTGAAGGAGTCACATTGATAAACTGTTGAGAAAAAGGCTTTGGACAAGTACCACATCCTAAAGACATTTGTAGTGTCGGGGCTGAATATATATTTACCATTGTTTGTTTGTTTCAGGATAATTCAATTTTGCTCACCTGAAGAACATTATATTTTACACCTCCCACTGCTCTTACTATTCTATAATTGGGAATAAATAGTCAAGTTGGTGGCAATGGATTTTCTGTGAAATAACCATTAACTTTAATATGGAATGTGGGGCTGCTTCTTTTTGACATCTTCCATATAAAAATCTCAAAACGTGCCATAAATAAAAATTATGGGAGAATCCCAGTAATTTATTTGCTATTACCCTTCTTCCCACTCCTGCAAAAAAACCAAAACAAAATAAAGTCACTTTGAGAGCAGGTAAATTTATTTACATCAAAAAATGGCAATACACTTGCAAATGTACTTTCTCTGCATTTTAAAATATGGAATAATCCCGTTGTGAGAATGGACATATCTACATAAAATATGCATGCACACGTGCACACATTGCTAATATGATAAGCAGATTTCCTCATAATGTGCACTTACACATGTTGCATTATCTGTAGCATTTTTCTTGTATAAGTGGTGGTGGTAAACTGAAATTATTTTTTTTTTTTCTACTTGGGAGTTTTACATTTTATAAGCTCATTCTTCTTCACAAAAAATTGCACAACCTTTTATAATATGAATATTTGACAGTTAAAGGTTAAAAGTGAGCAGGAAACACATCAAAAAGGCAAATGACAAAAATGTTCCTCAGCTGGTTACAAACAGGTTGTAACCCAGAGCAGCTCAAAAACAAATGCTATTGTTAATGGAAAAAATGTGCCTTTTCATACCCTGCAGGGATACTGTGACTAACAAAGCCATTCAGAGTCACTGAGCATTTCAAACATTTCTACAAAAGGGAGTTCTAGCACTATCATCCTTTCTTCCAGGAACCAATAAAACAGACTGCATGTTAAATCCTAGCACATCTCCTGCTCTCTCAGGAGAAGAACAAAACCACGTTGCTGTCAGGATTATAAAGGCTGATGGGTTGTTATATAGTGGATTACTCAGGCTCTTCCTGACCTTACTTACACCTCGGGGCAATATCTTCTGCAAGGCTGAACTACTTCTAAACACTTTCTCCACTGAGTTGAATATACACACAATTTCCCAGTAAGGTTTTCTAAAGAAATACTTTATTACAGATACCTAATTTCTCAGTGGAAAAAATAAAGTGTAGTCATGGTACTGTATTCCTTCATGTTATAAAAGGGAATTTCTGTAGGGAGAGTTGGTGCCCAACCTTTACTCGAGTCTGTCTGTCAGGTGGTGCTTCTCCTTCAAATCACATGACATAAAACGGTGACCTTTTCTAGGGCCACTGCCCTTCTGGGGGATCGAGGCTGAAGTTTCCTTTTGCATGTAAAGCTGCTGAAATGAGCATTTATTTTTACTAAAACACACTGATTAGGTAGCAAAGCCTTCAAAAGCATTGCAAGTCCGTGGCAAGAAGGGAATACATTGCAGAACCTTTTTGAGAAATTCAAACAATGACATCCCATAAACTTTCCTTATCTTTTCACCTGAATAAACTGGGGTATAAGTGATGTCTCTGGGCACTATCTTTCCATTTTCCCTGAGCTCTGATGGTTTTTCTCAGAGACGCTCCACATACGGCTCATAGCTCCTTTCCTCACTTTTGTCTTTAAATCTTTACATGTGGTCTCCACTGCCAAAGTGCATTTGCCTCTCACCTCACTTTCAACATTCTGTGTCTCCCTCTTGGCCTTCCACCACCCACTGCCACAACTTGTTTGAGATCATACCTAATATATTCTGGGCTGCTTGTTTTGTTGTTTTTTGGGGGGTTTTTTGTCTGTTGCTTGCATGCCTAATTTCCCCTTTTTCATCCTTGTTTCCACTTGACAGCATCTGGCTTTTTCAATCTTGCCCTTTTCACCAGTGTGAACATTTCATCCAAGTCTGTTTATACTGAAAATATATCAATTTGCTGCTTTTACATTTAAGGGAAGTCTGGGTGAGCGTGATTGCATAGTGAGTTACCTTGTATTTGTATAATGTAATATCATGCACTGAGGCACATCAAGTCATTAGGGGACGAGTTCTTAGACCATGTAGATTAATGTTTCTTCTAGTTTCAGAAAATGCAGAAAAGTCAGTACTTTGTAGGCCAAGACTTCCTTGTGATCACCTTGTTCCTTCTCCAGCAAAACAAGAGAGGAGCAAGGTCACTGTAAACTCTTTAAACACGTAAATCCCTATAACAGGTCATTCTAGTGTCACAGTAAAGGTATAATTCTGCAATAGAGCAGTACCTGGAAGAAGAAGAAACATCTCTATGAATGTGCCACACAAAGAAAATTATGTTGTCCTGGCTTAACAAAAATATTGATGAGCAGGCTTTAGTCATAGTTAAGAGATTGCCATGTTCAATAGAGATATGAAAACATTTTGGCTGAACTCCAAGAAGAATATTGTACATTTAAAATAGAAGTACACTGTAGATACAGGGTCCAGCAATGTTTGACTGAGGCTTAGCTGCTCAGAACACAGAAACCCTGTGGCCATCAATCTGCAAATGTACAGCAGTTTCCCAATGAGATATAATCACACAATAGAAAAGAAAAAAGCTTCGCTCGAATACATGACCTTTTAGTAAACAAATATGTCTCCAGTGGGAAGTACAAATACTCTGATTTGCCATCATCCTACCAAATCACTTCTGTGTGCCTCCAACTTGCACTGTTATCTGGAATTTATTACTGATTTCCCTTGAGACCTAATTAGATGACAGTGATATAAGTATTCTTTCCTTGCCCTTGCCTGAAGGCACTGACTCTGTCCTCTCATCACCTTCTCTTCTCTCACCTGGGAATACTTGGGAATACTTTCTTCCTTTTCCCGCCTATTTGCAATTATTCAGTTCTGCACGGAATGGTTGGCAACTCCTAAAATACTGTTTTCACCTGTTCTCGGAACTTTTGATAACCTAAAGAGCTCTAGTTTTTTGTGCTGATAATGTGCCGTTTTGAAAGTTTCGATTTTTTAGTTTTAAGCCCTTATGTGTGCCATGAAAATTTAAACTTTATGGAGTCAAAAACCGGATAGCATGTATTCAGAGACCAACTGCTCTTTCGCCTGAGGCTCAGAATGATGTGGTTTCTCAGTTAATGCAGAACAAGTGAAGCCCTGATACAGGAGTGGCTGCAAACTGCTTTCTGTGTGAGGCTTGCTGTGGTCGACACAAGTCAAGCAGCCCCTCCTCCTCTCAACACCTGTGAGTGCCAGGTTTACGAAGGTGTGGAGGTGTATCCCTGACCATTTGTTCTCTCAGCAGTAAAGACTGTGCTTTATTACTTTTGCTGGTAGGTAAATGATAGACAAAACGTTCTTCGCGCCTTGCCTAAAATCTAGAACCCTAGCTTGTCCCAGGTTTTCCAGCAGTCAGTAGTAGTTCTTCCCTCAGGTGATATGGTTAATTAAATATAAAATGGGAATCATTCATATATGATTAGCTTAGATATTTTGTTCTTTGTTTTTTTTTTTTCCCACAGCCCCACGAGCCCACCCTGTGTGACAGGAAACCTGTCCTTGAATCAGGGGGGATATTTCAGAGCTTACCAAAATGGCCAGTTTTCTTTTATCCAGGGGTTTACTGAGGAAAAGCATGGAAAAGGGAGTGCTAGCCTCAGCCTTTGGTAGGCTTACGGGGCTGTTATCCTCCATCTGACTATCACTCTTTAATTAGCTCAACATCCTTTCTATGAAGGGCAAATGATGAAGCATGTGACAAATATTGGAGTAGTTTAGCCTTGCTGTGCTGGCCTGGGTTCAAGACGTTTGCCTTGATCCCCTGAGAAACAGCCTGCTCTTGAACATGTCGACGTTAGAAGACGAGGGCCTGCAAAATTAAGGAGACAAAAAAGGCTGGAACAGACTATGGAGAAGGTAAGAACTGAATACTAAGTGTCTGTGTGGAAAGTGGAAGGTCTAGGTGGCAACTGCTTTTACACATGAATACCAAATGTCTCCAGCAAAAGAAGGAATAATTTAGCATGCAAGTAGCAGCTGGTATCACCTGCCTCTAAGTGAGAAGAATTATTTTCCACTTCTTCTCTGCTGTACCTTCTCTGTGTGGGCTCAGGACACTGGTGATGTCTGCAGCCAGTCCACCCTCAGCCTGGTGTGGGGCCCCAGGGCAGCCCCACGCATCGTGGGAGAAGAAGGCAACTCCCCTTCTGGCATCTGTGTAGTGTCAGGTGTCCTCCATCCTCAGAGATATGGAGCATGTTGCCAGGAACACGCCGTCAGCAGTATCCAAATGCCCAGCTGCTGGCACTGCAGGGAGCTGGGATGCTCCTCTGTAGCTGCTTTAGGGTGCTGTGGTGGGTGCTGCTGCCCAGCAGTCTGGGATCCAGCTCTGCTCTCATTCCCAAATCTGTGTCCAGGGAAGAGGGTGTCTGTCTATGATTTTCCCTGAAAGATGCTTTCACCAGTAACCTGTTTTTTGCAAACATCTGCCAAATCAAAACTATAGTTTTCTTAAAAGATTCCTTAACTGGAAAAAACCTGTAAAAGCATCCACAGTACATTTGCTGAACGTCAGGGAAAAATGTATCCTCAAATATCATTGTCCCTTTTTGGGGGTATATATAATGCAAACAACATCTTATATTATAGGTAGCTTCCCTAGCATTTGAAGCACATATGGCAGAAGCATAACTCAAATTGCTGTTAATCAAAATTTGTTGGAGAATTACTACTCTTAAGCAAAGTGACTGAGTATTTGTTAAAACAAGGGTGTAGAGATTTTTTTTCATGGAGTCCAATAGAAATAGGCAAGAGCTCTATAAAACTTGCAGTCCCTCAGGACACTTTGAAGACCCATTCTTGCTTTGCTTATTGTACTGCTGGCACAATAAAAGCCAGCAAAATATAAGTTCTCTGTCTGTTTGTCCCTGAAGACAATAGAAGGGGAGGATGAAATCGAGTAACTGTGACAGAGGAGTGAACTGCTTATTTTGTATAGTAATGAGATACAGCTTAAAAATAATTTATATTCCAAATTAGCATGCCAGAAGGTATGGAACGCAAAGCAGTCTGGTAAAATAAGTGACTTAAAGAGCCTGACAGCAAACAGTTATTAACTGTTGTGCTCAATAACACAATAACAATGCTCTTTTAGAAACTTGCTTATCTTTGTGGCATACGTGGTAGCAGGTCTAAAATTACCTGGTAGATCACAGCCAGAAAAGTACAGCTTTCAGAACAGAGACACATGAAAGCAGGGGATCAATATGGACTTTGAGGAGCTTTACCTCTGTGTACTTTTATTAAGCTCGGTAAACAGACGAGATCTGAGGACAGACAGTCCCTGAATAGTCAGGGAGGCAGCTAAAGAGATTTAAATATGCTTTGCTTTCAGCTTAAATCTTCAGATGTGGCTGAAGTTACAGCAAACTCTGAGGCCTGTAAGCTATTCCAGTAGTTTTCTGAGGCTTGTTCTTCCAGTTCATTGCTGCATAGAGTTCTCTGGGTTCTCTTCTTCTCCAGATAATTTAATATAAGGAAGGTATTGGCTAATAACTGACAAGAACTGTGGAATGAGCAAAATGATGGTTATAGCGGACCTGCAGTAAAGGAGTAAAGAATTCTGGTGGAGCTAATGCAGAATGGATGTCTTGAGGGAAGTAGACTATATTGAAGAAACAGTTGCTTTCCTGTATATATACAGGAAAATTATATATATTGCATATATTGGCTTTTAAAGTAACACTGTTGAAAACTGATACAGCACCTACTAAATGAGGGAACCTATCCGTGATTGGCAGTTGCCAAGCAGTAATTACAAGTGGAAAAAATCATTACCCACTGGGAGTTTGTGCTTGGGTAACTGAATGTCTGGTCAAGTTTCATGTCTGTTCTTCACTGCTTTCTTACCTCGCCCATTTACATTCTCCTCCTATTGTTTTTCCCTAGCACAGAGTCCTACTTAGCATCTGGTAGGAATGACCACTAACAGAAAAGGAAGTAGTTACGAAGCAGAAACTTTCTCACGAGGGTGATGTTGCCATGTACTTCTTTTGACCAAAAATATTTTCCCCCAATCTGAAAAAATGATGTAAAATATTTTTGCTCTGTTGCATTTGGACGTGTTGAAGGATGTGAATTGGATTACATTAATTAAAGTGTAGTACTGTAAATCCTTATCACATGAAAAATGCACCCTTCCTCTCACTCCAGTAAGTTGAAATCCTGAAAGGATTACCTTTCCTGGAATGCAGCATGGCCCAGGAAGGCAGTGGTAAATTAGGGAGGTTGTGTTACTCTTGTCTCAGGAAAGGTAAGCACAGCCAGGGAGAACGGAGGCATTCAGCCCCCTGACTCCTAAGAAAATCATCAGGTGTTTTGAATGTCACAGGCTTTGTCACCCTTATCCACGGGAATCTGAACTGTTACTGCCTAAGTTGAAAAAGCATTTCGGAGAAGTCAGAAGAGACACATACAACATGCCAGGCTGAGGCAGGAAGAATAACTCTAGTGGGAGATGGACATGAGGAGAAAGAAGAAGAGCTTTACAGAAGGTTTGTGGAGGCCTTAAAAGAATCAACTGAAAGTGAAGGTGTGGTTCAAATCTACTAAGGACGTTCAAAAACTGAAGGACTTGTTGACTGAATACCAGTATTGTTAATATAAAGTTCTTATATTGTACCCCATAATTTTTATAAGCATCCCTAGAAGTTGTTGGTCTCTTTCTCCCTGTGTTCCCATTGGCTGGAATATGCCACAGTGTCATTATCCCTGTTATGGTTAAAGACCCTTCCCTCTTTATCCATATGTGGTTACAAACCCTCCCCTAGCTGACTAGTTTGGGCAAGCCCTCTCCTTACCTTTCCATATTTGTTATACCCATACCCATCCTTCTAGAAGACTCCCCCATATAAGGGGGAAGCTTCTTCAATAAAGTGTTCATTCTGGTTCAACCTACACTCCTGTCTCAAACCTCCCTGAGGGAATGTCCCCTTATCCCTGGCTGGGCTGCGATAACTTTCAGAAACGCAAGATGAGGAATGCTCTGAGAGAGCTCTGCAGAAAAAGCCCCAAGGTAAACATGGGTTAGTCACTGTGTCAAGAAAAGAGTTAACTGTTGTCCTAGGATGTAATTCCTGTAAAAAGGACTAAAACCATCCTTTTGGTCTCCTTGGCACTGGGACGACTAAGACCTACTCTATCTAATCATAGACCTGTCTTAAAAACATGAATCAGATGAATTTTTTCCAGATGAGTGCAGCAGAACTGTGGGAAGTGCAGCAGATGTGAGCAACATTTCCTCACAGAAGGAACTGAGTTTTCCAGTCTAGAGAAGAGAATGTGTAGTTTAAGAACAACTGTCATTGGTCACGGCTTGGTCTAGTGAACTCTCTTTAATGGTGGCCCACAGCAGAGGCCTAGGGAGCAGCATGAAAAATGGGCAAGCTTAACTTGGTAGGTCTTCAGAATCCTGTGGCAGCTGGAAGTGAGTCTGAAACCATGGCACATAATTTTCCTGAGCCAGTGGTGGTGGCTGACTAAAGGGCTGTAACAGTCTTCAGACAAATGATATTCCTGTTGGTAGGAAAGAAATACCCGGCTAATCATCTTTTCTCAGTGGATGTGATGTTGCAAGTGTCAATTTTAGCACAGGAGGTATGGGTAAATTGTTCAGAACAACTATGCAAAGTAGAGATAGTAAAGTGCAAGCAGGGATGGCCAGGCAGAGTATACAACCTCTATACTCATTCAGTTTTTAAGTCAAACCAAGTCTTCTTGATGCAGGTACCTCCTGAAATAGGGGCTGGGGTGGGTTATCTGTGCTTTTGTGTTCCTTCCTTTGACTACTCATCACCAATTCTGTGTTGCTGTTCTGCAGCTCTAATTTTAGCAAAGATTCTTCTGTGCAGTACCAGTCTCACTCTGTTCATGTACCTGTTAATGTGCTTTTCATGTACAGACATAGTTCGATACAATACTTGTTCTGCCTCTTTTTCCTTTGATTGATAAAATGAAAACAGGAAGAAAAAAGACACTGCTGCTCAATGTACCAGTATCTTTTTGTCAGATGCCTGAAAACTGTTAATGAAATGTACTCTGTTCAACCATAGACTGTTGTTGTAAACTAAGATGGTGTAAAATGCATCTTTACAGTTACTTTAATCTTTTCAGTCAACTGTGGAGATATGTCTAAGCTGTAGGATGCAGAGTCAAGTCAAGGCTTTGATCTCTGCAGAATTGGAGGGTTTGTTAACTGTGGCTTGTCTCCCACGTGTAGTTGTAGTATTTCCCATCTTCTTGGATATAGATTTGTAGCCTGTCTACCTGTGGGGGTTGGATGCTTAGGCAAATGCATCTCTGTGCCTCTCTAAATCTGATTCTCTCTAGTCTTTCTGATCCAATGCAGAAGTTGGCGGTGATACCTGTGCCAAACAGCAGTGCACCTTCCAGCAGTGTTCCTGGGAATGCTGGATGCTGAAGGTAGTGATAGAGGTAGCTAAGAAGAGGGTTCCTTTCTCAGCTGTTATGAGCTTATTTTCTAATGCCCAAGTCCTGGAATTAATTCTACCTAATTATTGTAATTTCTCAATAAATTCAGTCACAAAAGAATGTCAGAGGAACAGCCACGTATTTGGTACTCTGATGTTGAGTGTTCTGCATTTTATCAAATATTCATAATCCTATTCTTACATATGTAGGAAAAAAGATATAGTAAGGGGTATTGTAAAAAAGAAATGATGTTTCAAATGCTGCTGTAGTCTGCAAGCAGTTGAAATGCATTTAATTACAGCAGCTAAAGAGAGGTGTTAGGAAAAGGTGCTTTGCCCCCTCTGCCGTGGCAGCCTTGATCATAAGTGCTTTGTGTTCAAGCTTGGAGGTTCTGGGAGCAGGATGCTATCTCGTGTGTCCTCTAACTGCGGGTGTAATGAGGAGCATGTGTTCCCTTAGCATCCGCTGCCAGATGTTGGCAAGCACTCAGGGACTGAGGCCATAACCTTGTCGCTCACTGCTTGGGCACGCTGCCACCAGTACATGCTGCCAACTGGCACGGTTTGCAGGCTGACTGAGAATAGTACTTTAGTTTTGGATATTTTTAGTTTGCTACTGGTTTTACTTGGCCGGAGCTGCCTAAACTAGTGTCATCACTCCAGGAGGGATGGTCTTAGCCTGATGCTACTGTTTGCATGTTAGAACTTCTTTTCCATTCCACCTTCTTAAACTGCTGTTGAATTAGCTAATTGTATTCTTCTGACAGACGCCCTGAAGAAGCAGCAGCGCTACTTGAGATACCAGTTTGCTCAGACTTCCTGCAAGGATTTGTGGGCGGATGAGACTTTGTGGAAGCTCCAGGCTGCATTCCTCCTCTGTTTGCTAAATGACTAGTTGTGTCTTCAAGCTGGGATGGTCAGTTCATTCATTGCTCCTTCCTACCAACTTAGAAGGAAGCCTAAAAGGTGGGCTCCTTGTATTGTTCTCCTCCCTACAGGCTGAAGTTGGAGATGCAAACTTCTTGCTGCCCTCCTCCTTCTCCTCCTTTATCTTGTCACTTTTTTTCATAAGGATTGAATACGCTTATTCCTTGTCTTTCACCTCCCAGAAGTTCCCTTGAAATGCTACTCAAGTCTTGTGAATGGAGAAAGTAACGAATTAAATTCCATCTCTGTTCGCTGTGATGGGAACTGATGAGAACTAAGTATCATGGGAGAGATGATGACAGTGTTTGTGTGCTGTCAGTTGTAAGCCTGACCTTTCCTGAGGATTTTTGAAAAGCTGAAGTTGTCCATTTTCATTGGGTATGATGTGGAAATGTGTATAACAATAATGGGTGTAACTCAGTCATGCAAATGGTTAGAGAAACATCAGCTGAAAAAAATTTTCTCCCTTTGAGAGAAATTTCTTCTTCAACACGCTAGGATTTAAGTTTTCTTCTAGATAACAAGTTTATAAAATATATAGTAATTTTTCAATTGCACCTCAGCCGCATGTTGATTTATTGGCAGGGAGTAAGGAAGAGCTGCTTTGTGAATTCTGGCATTTGTTTCGTGCAGCTTAGATCTGGGATGCATGACTTCTCACAATATATTTGTACTTTGATAAGACATTATGAAATACAGAAAAATATTTCTTGAAAGAAATGTGTTCCAAATCAGACCTCCTTATCTGATAATACAGATTTGATATCTTAATTTTACCACTCTAACTCTGAAATTCAGCTTCTCTGTGGTACAGTAAAATCATAGTCATTCTAGGATTATTCCAAAGCATCCGGTTGGCCTTTAGGGAAAATCAAACATGGCTTTTATTTCCTGCTCATCAGATAAAAGCCTTTGTTCTTCTCTGTGATTACTAGGAAATCACTCATCCATAAGGGGTTGATACTCTGGGGATAAAAGGGAAAGACTGAGGATAAAAAATGAGGGAGGTAACTCAAAATATTTGGTTTTGTCTGCTCACGGGTATTTTCCTTTTAAATGTGCACCACTTTAGAACAGAACTGTAATTGGTTTGGTTTTTTTTTTTTTTCAGAAGACAAATGAATAAAGAAAGTGTATTTCTCTCTTGTAGGGTTTTGAGTTTGGTTGCTCTCCTACAACAGTACTTACTTCTTGATTTAAGAGCTCTTAGGGCTACTTAATGATAAAGGGAATTCCAGATAATTTTTTGAAAGATGAACATAGTATTTGCATGTAATGAAAGGTAACTGTTGGTAATTAGGAATTCTTTCACCTTGATGAGGAGTATAGTCTTTTGAGGTAAGTACTGAGAGTTAAGCAACCCTATGCTTCAAGGTTGGATGTTCACGTAGATGAACTTAAACAGCACTTTTCACCTTAGTTTGGCCTTGAGGTTGTAATTATTTTTCCTCTCAGCGCAGCCATTGCTGTCATTCTCCCATGTTTTACACTCTCATAACTTGATTACTAGTTGTGGCTGTATCTTAAATCAATCTAGAAACTTCTCCTGGTGCAGAATGCTTAGTAGTGTACTGAATAATGAAGCTGGGGCACAGTAGAATTTCATGTCCGTAGTTCTATTCGAAGTGAATTCCATGGTAGTTCTAGAGGGTAGCAGGTGAGTATTACTGATGACAAATGCTTCTGTTTTCACATGCCATGGATGGTAACACAGCAGGCTTCCCTGCACAGTCTGACTTAGAGTGGTCTTGTGGGGTGGGGAAAATATCCCTTTACTTGTGCACAAACTGCTTGTCTTTTCTGTGCTGGCAAGACTTTTCAACAGAGGCAGGAAATGAGCTGAGCATGTGTATCTCTTAGACACTGGCCTAAAGTCCTTTAATGTCCACAGGGAATGGAGCAGGCTTCACTTGGTGGAAATTCCACACTGGTAAACAGCCGGAGATGCAGTTGCTTCACTTTTAAGATGAAAGATTGGTTTGTGCTGGCCTCAGTTTGAACTTAAAGCTCCAGGGAGACTACATATTTGAAATCTTATTCTTTGCCCTGCTAATCCATTCCTTCAAGCTCTACTGAATTTTTTCTCCCTTTCCTTAGAAGAAGTGTCTGTGCAACAGTATTTCCTTCTCAACATGTATCCTGGGAATACTGTCTTCCAAATGGAAAGCAAGAGAGTTTGTATGCACAGAGATTTGTATCCTGTCTTAAGTAGTTTACTGGATAGAACTAGTCAGAAAGTTTTTGTTAAAGAATGTATTTTTGCATGTGCCTAGGATGTGGGAGACTGAAACTCATGCATTTGGGTCTTGTACTAGATAACAGCAGTTTGCAAAAGCATACGGTTTTTCATTCATGACTGTTCCTAAAAGGTGACGTTTGGATTTCATCCTTCAGCATTTCAGTGTCCTTAAGGAACAGATCTGTTTTATTTCTGTCAGCCATTGCTTTGCTTTTTTTTAGGGTTATTTATTAGGATGGAAGGCATGTAGAGAACTGGAGCAGGTGTCTGTGCTCAGTGGAAAAGAGCTGCGAGATCTCTGGGATCTGCAGGTGATTTGAGCCTAGATTTCACTTCACCTCTTGTGTGAGCAGACTCTCTGATATGATGCTGCAGGTGCCTGTGCCTCCAGGGTCATGGAGAAATGGTTTCTTACCACCTACTGAATGATAGTTCTGATTTTGGACCAGCAAATTTTAGAATGCTGGAGTCCCATCAAAGTCTTTATGTAAGGTTAAAGTACCTATTAACAAGGTGAAAGGAAACTGTAGTTAGGAGTTGTGTACCAGAAGGCAAAGGAGAAATAGAGAAATTAGTTATGAAGTATAAATTGTATCCAGGACTTAACAGATATGGCCAAGCTTATTCCCTGAGTCAGTAATGAGTGTCCTTGCATATGCTGTGGTGCAGCTTTCTGCGCAGGGGCTACGTGGAGTAAGAATAGTGTGCAGAACAGAGCTTGAGTGAGGAAGGTGCATTGCACAGGTAAGGCACTGTGTGTTTGCTGCACAGGTTACTTCTCAGTTGCTGTGCTGTTGTCAGACTTTGTAGAAGCTGCTTTGAATGCCTTAGAAGGATTTGTTTTAAAGAAGAGTCTGAGACAATGGCCAGCTGGTAGAATGGCTCCTGAGGTATTTAGCAGTGCATGTCCCCAGCTTTCCATAGACTGTCTTCTCATGTTGTTTGGTGATCACCCTGCATCATTCTCTGTATGGCTACAGCAACACCGCTGTCTAAGATGGTGAGGGTGGTGGCAGGCACTGCTCTGTCTGAAGGTGACACCCTTACTTTCATCGTATGCTAAAACAACAGATCCTAAATATTTTTTCTAGAGAGGGGGAGAAATAGTATATGAGGCAAGACTTCCTATGTGTTTTGAAAACAATCTAATGGAGAAAAACTCTCTTTGGCCTATGATGTGATAACAAGAAGTACTGAAATGACTTTAGATTGTCTACTGGTTCAGACCTAGTACTGGCTTCGAGAAGGGTTGTTGCTCGGCCTTTTAATCTCTCTGGAGAACTCTCTAGCAAACCAGGAAGGGGGGAATCTTATTTATGTAGCAGCAGCAGCAGAGGCTCCCAGGCAGAGACGAAGGTGGTGTTCTGGACACTGATAACCTGTAACAAATGTCCAGTGTTCCCCAGAGAATTTGGGCTGTTGAAAACGTTACACTGGGCATCCAAGAATTCTTGGAACCAAATGAAATGCTACATCAAAGTACACCTTTCATTAGAGATGCTCTGATATGACCTTTCCCGAGTGAAGTGAATTTGGGCTGGTTCTTGAAGGTGCTAGAATGATTTCTGTGTATGCACTGGCCATGTTGAGACAACAAAGTGCAGATACAACCATTCAGTGTGAGATAAAAAGGAAAAACCTAGAAGTTAGAAAAATGGCGAGTGGCAAAGCAGCAAGTGATAAAAAGCTAAGATTTGTTTCAGTTGTGAAAAAGACTCTATCCTTTTTGTGAATAGGGGACACAGTTCCAGTCTGTTATTGTGTCCCCTATCTGTGATTTAATAAGCATTTTCCATGTTATTTCAATGACAGGAATGTAAACAAGCAGAAAGAATTACTAAGTGGTGGAAGTGCTGGATCTTTTCCCTGAAAAAGCAGTCAAGGGAGGTCACAACAAAGTGACTTCTTCTAAGGGAAGGGCAGGAGTGATTCAGGTCATAAGCATTCATTATGTTTCAACAGCGTGAGTATGCCCTGTGTCAGTGTTAGTGGGTAAATGTTCAGAGTGTGAAATCTATTGACATTTATCTATAGGTTTGAAGTCAACACTAATGATTCTGTTCCATATATATTTTTCCAGAGTGAAATATTTTTTACATGGGACATGGTTTTAAGGTCCCTTTGCCACTTCAAGCCAAATTTAAAAGTGCGGTTTCCACCAGGACTGAAATAAAACTGTTGAAGACCATGGATCAAATATCACAATAACTGTATAGGCAATTTTTGGGAGAATTTATTGCAGCAAAACATATAATCACAGAATGGTTTGGGCTAGAAGAGACGTTAAAGATCATCTCCTTCCAACACCCTGCCATGGGCAGGGACACCTTCCACCAGCCCAGGTTGCTTCAAGCGCCATCCAACCTGGCCTTGGACACTTCCAGGGATCCAGGGGCAGCCACAGCTTCTCTGGGCAACCTGGGCCAGGGCCTCCCCACCCTCACTTACTCTGAAGCCTTTGCCTCTTGTCCTGTCATTCCATGCCTTTGTAAACAATTCCTTTCCAGCTCTCTTGTAGCCCCCTTAGGTACTGGAAGGCTGCAGTTCAGTCACCCCAGAGCCTTCTCTTCTGAAGGCTGAACATGGAAATTGTTATTCTTTAGATAGGTTATCCTCTTACCCGGTGACCTATGTAGGAGGAACAGCCCTGTTCAGTCTCTGAAGAGCTCTGTTCAATCACTGCTGAGCTTTCACCTTTGCTTCATCAGAAGGGAATCCTGGTTAAACACAATGCTGCTTGTGTGTGTGTAAACTGGGCATGGAGGGATTAACACACGACAGAATCCCACTGTGCACTGTGGCTGTCGGGGAGTGGGCTGTGCTGCATATTGTGGTACCAGAATTCTGTAAAGGAAACACAATACAGAAAAGTGGTAGTTGGTTTTTTTTTGGTTTGGTTTGGTTTGGTTTTTTTTTCTTTGGTTGGTTTGGCTTGGTTTGGTTTTTTTGTTTTTTTTTTTTTTTAACTTCTACAAGATATTAAAAAGACTGGAGACTAAATTAAAAACTAATCTTTTCAGTGGTAGCCTACTAGTTTTAATAGTACCCTCTGGTCAGCTGTGGTCATGCTATTAGCCTGTAATTCTAGAAGCTGAGAGTCCTGAATGCTTGTTGTCTTTCTATAGCTGCCTTTGGTTTTTTTACATCTTACAGCCAGAAGATAAGAATTCCTTAACTCCCTATCATCCCACCATTTACCTTTCAGGCTTTTTTCTTAACCATCTTTATTAATTTTGGGAGCAGTTGCTCCTTTTCATTTGTTTGTTTTCCCTTTTTTCCACTGCAGTAAGTATGCCAGGTCATGCCCAATTAGTATTGATCAACTTCCCAAATTATGACTTACACTATTACTGGAAAAATCTCTCTTTTTATTAAGGAAATGAGATCTATCAGTGATATAAGTACAATTCAGAAAATTAACCTTGCAAATCCAGCAGTAACCTTTGTGCATCATTGAACTTTGAGCAGTGGGATGTCATCCAGCAGTATAATGCTGGCAGGGCGTCTGCCAGCTCCAGTAGTCATTAGCTACAGAATTAGGAACAAATGGGTTAGTGTTTGGGTTGGCCTGGGGAGTTTGTGCAACCTGAGGGAAATCTTTCTGCTATTGCTGTGCTGTGGAAGGTCTCAGACCAAGCTACTTGGTTTTCCTATTTTCACATTTCTTTCTTTTTGGAAGTGTGGTTTTTATCTTTTTTTTTTTATTATTATTTTTATTTTTTCGAGTTGTTCTTTTGTCATTTGCCATTAGTGGTCATCTGCTGGCAGGTCACAGCAGTGATCTACAGAAAGAAGATGCTTCTGTAAGGTGTCTGCAAAAATAACTCCTACCTTTGCTCCATATTCTCTACTGGAGTTCTTGTGACTTGCTGTCAGTCTGTCTAAGTCAAAACCACCTGGCTGTCTGACAGGCAACACATAGAGGCCATTCAATGTGCTTTAGTACTCAGAAGGGTTGGCTCTGCAAGCTCTGAAAGTGGCTGGCTGGGAAAAAGTGGCTGAGCTATGTGGAGCTAGGCTGGAGTTTTTCCATACAATCCTCCTCTTGGTGCAGTAGGTCTTGTCACGGATTTACCACTTCACAAGAAGGGAAAAAAACCAGCAATGTGACAGCCTCAGCTTTGGGCCTTGAAAGTAACTTCTGAGAATCCTGGGGGGCTGCTTAGGGAAAAAAAAGTGTTGAAACAACTGAATCCTTCTTTCATCTGTTCTGCTTTAGTTAGAGTAGGTTTTTATCCCACTCCTTCCCTCTGGTAACAAGGCCTCAGTTTGTTCTCTATTCACTGAGTTGATACTCCAGAAGGTTTAAAAAAAGGCAGGTTACTCTCAGAAGTTCATACAAATTGCTGGACTATTTCCCTGCAGGTGCATCTGGCTGGAGAGGTGCTCAGCAGATGCACCTCTGAGAGTCCTCCCCATGTGACGGTAACATCTGCTTCTTTCTTTTGGATCAGCTTTCTGAGCTCATAGTGAGACAGTTTCCCTGTGAAGGCCTGAGAGAGCAGAGTAATTCTTGCCTAGTTAGGAAGGAAAAGAGACTATGAAGCGAAGGAGCAAAACACCGAGGCTTTTGGCTCCTGACTCCTCCTTAGGCCCTGGAACAGTGATGCCTGGAGCGCCCACCAGGGCAGTTTTGTCAGAAGCTTGCAAATCAGTCTTTTATTGTGGGTATTCCTGTCTGGCTAGATTTTTTTGACAGCAGATGTTATAACTAATTTAAGTGCACATTTCTAAATTACAATGCAGTAAGGACTCATTATTGTTTCATGCTAATGCACTTCAATGCATTTAAATGAGGTTTCTTGCCCTCCAAGATTAGCAATACTATGCAGGGGTAGGGGGAACCCACTTTGATAAAACCACTATTTAAGAAAAAGTTTAAAAGACCTTACCAAAGGGAGATAGAATGGAAAAATATGAACAGAATTTTTACATTCTGACAAGCTAAGGTAAATGTGGCATAAACATTTTACTGTATCTCCTAACTGCCAGTTACTTCTTTCCTTCAGTGTTTCTCTTTGTTTGTTTGCTTTTCTTCCTTTTGTTGCCCTTCCAGTATGTTTCCAATTCAAGGCTTTGACACTTTTTTCTGGTCATTCTATGTGGAGTGTCTTAATTAGTTAATAATTATGGGAAGAACTGTATTAAGGTGGACATATTGTATTTGGTGGTCATACAGGGGTGCACGCTTTTGTGGGTTAAAACTATTAGGGATATTTTTGGATCATGAAAATACACGTTTTGCTTAGTTTGCCTTCTGTTGCCTGTTTGGCACCTAGGTAAGGATACAGTTGTGCTGACTCTTATGTCTATGTTCTAGGCGGTATAGAGAATCTAGACATTTTCCATGTTCTGTTCACTTTTTTTGCAGTGCCATCTTTTCTTACCCTGTAACATTATGTCCTGTGCAATCTTCTCCCGGGTGGTATTTGATTTCCGTGCCTTTCGTTGTTCGAGGCTTATTTATTTCCTTGGAATTGATGCAAACTCTGGTGGTACCTTGAGTGGTAAGTGTGGTTTGAATAGGCTTGTCTGCTGCATTAGGCAGTGCCCAAATATGTATGACCTCTGTGTTCCAAAATGCCTGAACACAGTTCCTGAATGTGTGAAATACAATGTCGTAGCTGTGATTTCCCCCCTGTTTACTTTGGGCTCTTGTAAAGACTTCTCTCCTGTAGGAAAATTGCCTTTTAGTGTCTGAGGTTTGTATGCTAAAAATTTTTGCTTTGGTTGATTTGCTTAATAAATAGCTGAATACTAAAAATATCCTTTTATCTCGCTTATTTTTTGTTTGGGAAGATCAATTTTATAGCAACGCAACTAAATAATTATGATGATGATAATTATAGACATCCAGAGGGAAAATTCAGTGTTTGCAAAATGTCTGAGTGTAGATTTCTTCAGTGAGCAAAAGGGTTTATATTCAGCTTGACTGAGTCAAAAATATAGTAATATATATATATATATATAGTCACCAACCTGCAACTTGTCATTTGAGGAGATGTAGTGAAAATAGTTTGAATGTGACAGTATGTAAAACGTGCTTTGTGGTTTCACTGAAGCACTAATCCACATTTTTAGTACGGTTTCTTGTTTTATTGCAACTTTTATCATGAGAAAAGGACTAGATCCATGCCTTGAATTGTTGGAAAAATTTGTCTTTTCTGACCTGTTTTTTCATAGTGGTTTTCTTTGACAGAGAAATGAGAATATTGGTATTCAAAAAAGGCTTACTAAAGTTTTTTGGTAATTAAGGCAAAGCAGATGGTTGCTTGCAATATTTATAATATTGCTTAACCTTTATTTTGATTTATTAATGAAAACCATAAAATCACATAATGAAGCAATAAAGACAAGCCAGAAATGGAAAACAGACTATTAGAAGTACTTCTATTACCAAGCCAATAAAAATTGACAAGTAAACATAATTGTCACTTTATTTATACAGCTTTTCTTTAGCGTAAATATTATTGAGTATACTGGGTGAGATTGCCAACAGTGCTGAATGAAACAAAGAATTCTCTGATAAATTGCATTTGGATGGCTCTTCCTTAAAGTTTGCTGGAAAAAAAAAATTACAAAGACAAAAAAACCCGAAGTGTTTGCTTTTCTGCTTTCCTAAATGTATGAACTCTTTCTGATACAAGGTATTTCTATTGAGTTTTTCTGCAATTCGACTTTTTCCTGTAGGAGCAATAAGAAACATTGTATTCAAAAGATATTTAATTATTGATTTATAAAAATAGTGTGTTTACTGTACTCTTCTCCCCACCTAAGCTATCTGTGTCCAAATCCTTCTGTGCTTACTGCTGCGTGAAGTTCAGGCCTTTAAGACATAAACCAGCAAGTTTTTCTCTGCAGCTGGTATTTTAGTTTGTGGTGGGTCACCCTTGGCTGGGTGCCTGGTGCCTGCCAAGCCACTCGATCACTCCCTTCCCAGCTGGAGAGCAGAGCGAGAATAAGATGGCAAACAACTTGCAGGCTGAGATCAGGCGCTTCACTGAGGCAAACGTGGGTGTTTGCACATGCACTGGCCAAGTGGGAAATAACACGGTTTATTCTCTACTTCCCATCGATTACTTCCCAGCAATGTTCCACTACTTCCCGGGAAGCAGGGCTTCAGCACATCGAGCGGCTGCTCCAGAAGGCAAACACTGTAAATAATGAATGCAACCCCTTCCCTCCTCCTTTCCTTAGCTTTTATGTCTCAGCTGACATCATATGGTCTGTGGAATAGCCCCTTGGTTAATTTGGGTCAGCCGGCTTGGTTGTGTCCCCTCTCAGGACCTTGCCTGCCCCCAGCCTCTTAATGCAGGGGGTGGAATGTTCATAGACAGTGCTGATGCTGTGCCAGCCCTGCTCAGCAGTAGCCAAAACACTGCTGTGTTATCGACACCTTTCTAGCTCCCAGTGCAAAGCACAGCACCGGGAGGGCTGCGGTGGGAAAATGAACTCGGCCAGGCTCAACACACAGCTCAGTTCCTTTGCGACAAAATTCACACCACCTACATTTCGGTATTTCCTGAGGCAACCAGATTAGGAGCCAGACTGTTGCAGCTGCTTCCCCTAGCTAGAGGAAAAGAAGAGGTACTCTGACAGGTAGTCCCACTTGTGCCTCCAGTGGGGATTTGCATAGGTTGTGAGTATCAGCCAGCTCTTCACAAAGGCCTTAGGCTAAGTTTTACAGCTTTTGGAGTTTTTCAAATGGCAGAGTATAAAAATTTTGTAAATTGTTGTCTGAATTTGATAAAACATCACACTTCACCATGTGAAGTTTCCTGTGGGCTTCCTCTCATCCTTTGGCCCCGTATTCACTACAGGGACTTATGACCTCTTTGGGGCCACCCCGGATTTATGGCAGGGACTTTCTTAAGCTGCATAGGTTGTTTTGCAGCCCCAGAAGAACTATTTCAAATAGTTTCCACTTATGCAGAGCTGGGGTTGGAGCAAGTAGGTGATGTGTCTCTGCTGTGCTGTCTCCAGAGGAGTTCTTCCTGAGCACCCAATAGCAAATGATTATGTATTTTCTAATCTGATCTTCTGAATAAGATTGTACATTGTTTTGTATAATAACAATAATTTTTTATGGTTGTAAATACATTTTTCATAAAATGCAGTGTGATTTTTTTTTTTTTGTGGGCAATATTGCTCCCCTCTTATCACATTCTCATTATTTTTGTGTCTCCCTTTAATGCTTTTAAGTGGCTAGGCAACTCTGTAGAGGTCGAAGTTATGACACAATAAGTTCTTTTTTATTGTTCCATTATCTTGTCTTTCCAAGTTGAGCATAGCACTCTTTGTCTTCTCCCTTTTTGCTCTGAATTCCACAAGTTGACAGTTGGTTACTTCATGTCTTGATGTAAAGTACGTTGCTTTTACTGTGAATCCGACATAATGGGCTGTCACATGTAAGACTTATTTCCGTATCCCCTCTGTTTCTGAAAGCAAGTTTGTATACTATTACTGAAACTAGGCAGCTAAACTGTGTTTAATTTCTAGTAGTGTGTCTCTACAGTAATTGCAGCCAAAAGAGAACAGCATATGTAAATTTAAGCATTTTGGAATTGCAGGCACTGGGCAATACTAGCAGCTCCAACGCCACCTGCATTCCCCAAGCACACTTTTACTACTTGTCCAGGTTGTCTGCTACTTTCTGGGTCCTGCAGGTAAACACTTGAATCAGCAGAAGCTCTGCAGTGACCCCCTGTGTGTGTTTGAGCAGGGTGCCCCATAACACACACTGTTATAGGATTTTGAAAAAATACAGGATACTTCGTTGTCACAAGTTCATTCTACAACGTGGAATTTTCCTGTAAGGCCCTTTTCCAAGCCTTTTTACAGGCTTGGAAAGCAGCATGTACTTAGGACTGTGCCAGGTTTCTAGGTACATCCAGCATGCTGTGTTTACCTATCCCTGCAGGGAACTTCTCCCTTCCACCCCATCCTTCTCAGATGCATGTCAGAGGCACTGGGGTGCAAGGATGTCTAGAGGCAGCTCTGAAGGAGTGGTCCTTTCCAGCTGGAGAGAAGGAGAGCGGATGGCTCTCGTCTTTATTTCTATTGAGTCTGTAGCAAAACCTTTATGGGAATTCTACATTTCCTGGCTGCTGCCTTCTGAGTAAGGACATCAGGGCACAAACCAAGTGTTTGCTTGTCACTGTATATTGGCAAAAAAAAAAAAAAAAAAAGGATTTATTGAGGCATTTTGTCTGTAATTGTTGTGATATAAACAACAGAATAAATGTATTAAATATTTTATTTTTTGCAAGTTAGGGAGTGATGCCGCAATACAGGAACAGCTGTAGCGTCTAATGAGGGAAGATGGATGCTGTGTATGAAATCAATCTGTATGTGTGCAGTGACAGCATTCAAATGGGAAGAAACTGCCAGTCAAAATGCTGACAACATGCAAAACTATAAAATAATTCTGATGTTTAGTGATGAAATAAATGTCTCAGCTCTTTCAGTTTAAAGCAGCTCTACAAAGAGGAGAAAAAGGGATGTGTTATCAACATCCATCCATCATCTGGTTTGTAGCAGCCCATATATTTCTCTTCTTTGATATAATCCCAGCCAGAAAATCCTCCTGTCCAGCTACATGTTATGTCATTATCTTATAAGTAAATAAATTCTTTCAGGTCAAGGGTTTATACAATTTAAAAAATAAGCATCAAAGGGATGTAGTTCCCACTCCCCTTCATTTAAAGGACTGGAGATCGAGACAGTTTCTATCTCCACTACTTAAGTCTTCAGAAAATCTTGTATTTCCTGAGCTTTTTGTTGCTAAGGGGAGTGTTCCTGCTGTATCAAATACTGGAATTCGTCTGTAACATTTCCTATTCTTCCTCATTCTTTGTTTCCTAGCTCTTTTCTATCAACTACGTTTAGTTTTCTATGTTTAATATTTTGGGTGTTTGCCACGGCAGCAGGCAGAATAACATCTGCACGTTCTACGGCCACGTGAATACCCTGCAGCATCCAAACCATTCCTGCCATATCAGTCTGCAGTACAGTTACTGGAGTTCACCTGTGCGTGTGTGAGAAATTCACTGCGGCACGAGGGCGGTAGGGGGTAGCACTTTGTCTGCAGGATGAATCATGGAACCACAGAGCTAAATTATATATTTACAGGGATAAATAATACATAAAAGCAGAGAAAGAAATTAAGAGGTAAAGCAGAGGATGAGTTATAGCTTTAACAGGGGTTGGAACTGATAAAGCAAAGGAGCTTCAGATGGTCAGCTTTCCCCTTGGGCCTGACTTGATCATTCAAATTTGAGCTGAGGTAATAACAACTGAAATATTTCCCAAGGTTTTTATTCACATCCTTTAGAAATCTGACCAAGGTGTTTACATCATTAGGTGAACTAAAATACTGACAGAAAGCTAACCTTACTAGGCTGTTTCTCCAGCTTTGTTTTGTCTTGTGTCTATCCCAAAAATATAGGATTTGAATGTAACTTTTGCATTTTGGCAGAATTAGAAAGCATGCAACCAGAGATTTTCTTGGGTTTTGTTCTCTGTTGCCTCCCCTGTCCCCTCCACCTCTGAAAGGGAAGATGATTAATAAGGAGAAAGATGGCGGGGGGGGGGAAGAGAAATGAAAATGTAAAAACTATGCTGTCAAACAAAATTGTACTCTTCAGCTGACGTTACACAGGGCCTTCAGAGTGAAGTTGAGAAGACTGCATTAGTGTGGAGTGTGAAGTAAGAGGACACGCGGGTACCCCCGAAACGCCAGGCAGTGGAAGGATTGTGGAAAATTTATTCCCAAAGTCAAGAACACCAGACCTACAAGTAAAGTGTGTGAGCGTTCTCTCCTCACACCCGGAGAGAGAGCCAGGGAGCCTGAGGGCCTCTCTGGAATGCAGGGGGAGAAAACATCCAAACTGCCTTTGAGGAAGACGTTTCTTTTAGGCAGCAAAGCTTTCTGAAGCAAATAACTCTGTCTCCTCATCGTGAAATCTTCCGGAAGAGTATTCTATCCTCATGTGGAGGTAAAAAGTGATTGAAAGGAAGACTACTACTTCTGGGTGCCAAGAACATGGTGTTAGTGACAGACTTGGAAAACACACCCATATTTGTTAATGCTTCCCTAGGAAGTAATTTTGCAGGGTTGCTGTTGCTTGGCTAGTGCTGTGTTCCATTTCAGGTTTTGGTCAGCAAAGGGTGCAGGAGGGTTTACATACAGGAATGCAGTGTGGCTGTAGGTATGTGAGTTCACCCGGTCCTTTATTTTTATGGTGCAGTAAAAAGAAGAGAATTTAAAAGCTTCCTAACTAAAACCATCCATATGGGGTGTAACTCCGTAATGCTTAGGGAATTGTCTCACCTGGCAAACTTGTGGCAGCAAAGGTAAACTGATTCCTCTCTTTGCTTATCCTGTACAGAGCTGTACTGTTTCCTGGTAAAACAGTAAAAACTGTTTTAAAGAAGCATGAGTGATACTCAGGTAACTAGGGATGCATAAACACAGCTGGGGGGCATCGGGCCCGGCATCGCCAGCCAGCCAGGCAAGGGAGGGGATTGTTCCACTCTGCTCTGAGCTGGGGCAGCCTCACCTGCAATATCGGGGCGGTTTTGGCCACCACAAGAAAGGTGTACGAAAGATATTAAGCCAATTAGAGTGTCCATAGGAGGGCAATGAAGATGGGGAAGGGCCTTGATTTGAAGGCGTGTGAGGACACTGAGGGCACTTGGTGTGTTCAGCTGGAGCAGAGGAGACTGAGGGGAGACCTCAGTGCAGTTCCAACTGCCTGGGCAGGGGCAGAGGAGGGGCAGGACTGAGCTCTGCTCTGGGGGGACCAGGGACAGGAGCCAGGGAAGGGCTGGAGCTGTGCCAGGGCAGGGTCAGGTTGGATCTCAAGACAAAGTTCTTCCCCCAGAGGGGGGTTGGCACTGACCAGGCTCCCCAGGGCAGTGGGCACAGCCCCAAGGCTGCCAGAGCTCCAGGAGGGTTTGGATGATACTCTCGGGCACAGGGTTCGGCTATTGGGAATGAGCCTGTGCAGGGCCAGGAGTTGGACTCGATGATCCTTTTGGGTCAACTGGGCACATTCTGTGATTTTGTGATAGCCGTAGCAAGGCAGCAATATGAAAACAGGTTTTCTCTTCAAAGTTGTCAGAGGTATGGAGGAGGGGATTTTCTTTTTTTTTTGAGATCTCACCCACAGCCTTCATGAACTGTGAAAAACATCAAAAGGGAAGTGGAAGAGCTTGTTGTGAGTCTTTGAGGGAGAACTGTAATTTAAAATGCTGAATTGTGAGCCCTGTGGGTTTGAATATCAGATATTTTGTACTGTGATTGATAATGAAAGGAGGTCTTCTTATTTACACTGCAGAAGCATTAATGCAGCAGGAAGCTTAAGTATCTTTCCCTTCAAGCAGCTGATGCTAAAATACAGAGGAAACAAAATATGCCTTGAACTGCATTTCTTTGGTTGTTAAATTTAGCTTTACAAGGAAAAACTCTTCTCTTAAAGCTGAAGATCAACTTGTGGGTTTTTTGTTTGTTTTTTTTTCTTCCTTTGTTTTCTAATTACAATTAGAAAAGATAAATTCTCTCAGCCCTCTTTCCCCTCATGCTCTCTGAATAGCCACAGGGGTCCAGTAAATGACCTCTAAAATTCAGGTGCTTGGATTGTATTAAAACACAGAAGACCTCTTCCTGAAACAAAAGGAAAATTGGTTTCATATTGGGACATTTTTCTAACTGAAATACTGAAACATAGTCTTAAATCTCATGGCAGAAAACTGCAGATACTAATTTTGTGAATGGATGGTCCTGCACCTACCTTTCACATATCTTCTTTTTTTGGGGGGGTGGGGTGGAGTGGGTGCTTTACACTTTTAAAAAATTCAGTGTCTTCAAATATACAAAGCTTCCTGCAATATATTATTCGGATAGAAAACTTCAATTCAAACGTACAGCTTGGCTGAATAATTCATTCTGAAAAATGCTGAACGGTGCAATAACTCCCGTCACCTGAAATTAAAGAAATACACGTACAGACATTACTCCTGACATTTTGAATACTTCTAGAAGCAATTTTTTTACAACCTTTCCTGAAGCTTTCTGCAGGTTCAGGTGAGATCAGCTCTTGTGCAACAGAGCTGCGGCTGAAGTTCCCACTTCTGAGTTTCCCAGTCCTCTTAAAAAATGTTTTCAGGGCATCACCACAGGCACCCGGGAGCTAAAGAGCATTTGCCACAGGCTTCAGTCAGAGCTGTGGAGTTTAGTTTTTGCATCCATGCAGTATGGTCCATGCTGCAGAGGCAGCAGCTGTGCCAAACATGGCTTTTTATTGAATTCTGAACTCGTATCGGTTTAATGACCAGAATCATGGTGAAATGGGAATAACTTGTATTTGTTAGTGTTTTATGAGCATGGGTTTGTATGATTTATGTGTGATTTGGTCATCAGAGTTTCCTTAACTTGACTTTTCAGCCCTTCTGGGAGAGAACAAAGAATCCTTTGCATGTTAGTCTTAAAAATCCTGCAAAATTGTCATGTCTGCAAAACACTTACACAATGAAGTGAATGATGGTATCTGTTCTCTGAGGACTCTGAGCTTTCATATGTGTTCTTCAGTTTGCTTAAGCTTAGTTATTGAGTCTTTGCCATGTTCTACTAAACTGAACCTGTGGTGTGGAGAAATTGCCTGCATCTTGGATAGGATGTGAGACAGGCAGCTCTGTGTCTTGGGAACTGGTGCTCCATTAAAGGATTTCAAAGCTGATAAAGTGCAGGCACAGGATTAACCCAATTCTTCTGTGTTAATCGACCCCCTGTAACCCCCTGCTGTTGTGCACAGTCGTTCATAAGCCACGTCTCAAGGAGCATTTATTTAGAAAGCACGGAGATAAAAAACACTATCTGAATTCCTGACTATAAAATTGAGCTTTTTTTACCGAAAATATTTGAAAAAAAAGCAGCAGGTGTTCTGTGACAGGGTTCCCTCTGTTTTCACTCGAATCTCAGCTGTGTTGTGCAGGCTTTCCTTTGTTGTGTGCCGAGTTCCTCCTTTCATGAAAGGAGCTTCAGAAGTCCATATGAGTTGCAAACTACCCAAGGTAAACGGAGTGGAAAACAAGATCAAAGTTGCCTTATACCACACCACTTTTGTTAGTGCAGTTAGATACAAAGAAAGATCTTACTTTCTCCTGTCAGATGACCTGCCAGTTGTATCACTCTTACGTTACCTACACATGGGCCCTTTGTAAGTTCTGTGTGAACAGAAGAAGAGCCCGTCTGACAAAACAGTAAGGACAAAAGCCATAAACCACATCAGTGTGTGTGAAGGGGAGGGTGTGAGGAGTTCTTCTGGTTGTTTTGGGGGTTTTTTTTAGCTTTTTGGGCTTTTTATGTGCAAGTAAGAAAACTAAAATGGCACAAGTAGCATTGAGCTTGAAGAGTTTTCCAAGTGAAATAATACCAAAAAAATTGACATTTCTAAGGGTTTTTCAGTCTTCCATTACTTCAGTGATATGTTTGGCTCTTTAAGAGCTTTCCTAAGTTATATAAGCTTCTAAATTTGATTGCAGCACCAAGAGGATGTAATGACGTTACTAAGGCTTTTAAAGAAGGTCAGTGAGTTTTGAGTGATCTACAGCGTATGGCAGTCCAATAAATATAGTTGTGCTGAAAATTTCTATATAAAACTGGAGCAAAATCAGCTTTTTGTCAATTTAAACAAGAAATGGCAGCTTACGGCTCTTTATTTTGTAACTCGCTATCCTTCTTTCCACTGTATATTGCTTCAGCTGCGAAGTATTTTGGTCACATTGCAAAAAGTGTGCACTCAGCTCTTTCTAAATATACTTTTTTTCAGTGAAGAAGCTTGCACAGAGCTGCTGCTTCCTGAAGTTTATCCCCTTTGTCCTAGCCCAGCGAGATGGCACCTGCCGGTTGTGTATGGCCCACCGAGGGCCAAACTGCTTGAGAGCAGTTCTTGAAACGTCATCTCTTCTCTTTTGTTCCTGTTTTGGAGCAGCAGTAACTGCAGCTCAAGCCTGTATTTCCAAAGTGCTTTTATTCATGTAGTTCTAGCCTTTCTGGTTCCTGAGGATCACCTTTCGTTCCCAGTATTTTTCCCTTTTTTCTACTCGGTCCTTCCACCAATACCTTACAAGTGTGGAATTCTTTTGCAGCATGGAAAGGGGAGAACTATTCATCCAATTATATTATGGCTACATAAAAAAATATGCAGAAAAAGGAAGGATGGCAGAGATGAACTTGATTTAGGGGAGAATATGTGATTCCACTGAGGATTTACAGATGCTTCCTAAGTGGTCTCTCTTGGTTTCTTCATGTCTGTTTACTTTCCTTGCTGGTTTTACCTTCTGTTTCAGATATGCAGATTTTTCTCTCCAGCTGAAACTAACAATTCCAAAACCTTTAGTTAACCTTTCTGCTGCTTAACCCAACAGAGAACAAGTAAACCAAAATGGTCGGAATTAATACAGAATTGCAGGAGAGATTTTTTTTTTCCTGCTTTATTTATGCTTTTATATGTATAAATTCTATCCATTTCATCTGAAACTTATTTTGAAACATTTCCTCAGATATTACAGCCTTTTTTTTTTTCACATTTCCCTGTCTTGTTGAAGCATCCTTGATTTATCACTTTGGCACTGAGAGGCAGTAGATTGCAGTGCTGCTGCTGTTCTCCCTCTGCCCACTCTTTGGTGATTGAGGATGTTTGCCTGCCGGGGGTACTGATGAAGGTCTGCCTTTGGGCTGTGTAGCAGAAAGAAGACTCCTCTCCTTCCCTGGCAAGACCGTTGATGCTTTTTCCCCACAGACTTCCAGGATAGTGATAATAACAGTGCTGCATTCAAACAAGGCACAAATTTTGCCTTTCTTAAGGCATAAATTTTTGTGGGTGGAGATGAAGGTGGTGGCATTGTGTGACTTGTAATGGAGTTTGTTTCTAAAGTTGATGTGAATTAAGATGTGCAGCGAATATGCTCTAAGATTAAGGTGACTGACAACCCCTTGTTCATTTAAGAGATTACAGTGGGATCTTTATCTTCCATGTTCACATCTTTATTTAATTCCTCTTTTGTATGCTGAATTTGCTATGAAGAAAAGCCTTATTTTGTCCCTTTTTCTGGTTATCACATTCTAAAAAGTATGTAGGAAAATTCTACAGGGCTACAGAACAGCTTCACTTATGAAATAAAGCCTCTATGTGCCTTAAGTAGGAATTGTCCTTTAGGTTTTTCACTTTCTAAGTCTTCTCTTTCAAATGATTATGGCAAAAAATGAGAAGATAGTCAACAGCCCGGGAGTTTCCCGCTGAGCTGGACAGAAGAATGGAAAAATAAGATGACTTGAAATTGAAGAGGCCTGATTAAAACCAGAAAAAAGGTGCATATCGAAATTCATTGATTTGTGTAGCAGCTACACTGGGGTCCTACAAATTTTGTGGTACCAGAAGTGCTGAAATCAAGATTCTGGATGTCTTTTTTAAAGGACCTAAGACTTCAATTTAAATTGTATTTAGTTTCTTGTGAAAAAATTACAAAAAAAAAAAAAATGTTTTTTTGATGTGAGACAGTCAGTAGAGGTGACATTGTACATGAACAGAAATCTATCTGAATTCATGCACATAATTCCCTGAAGATGTCTTTTTCTTCACTAGCATCTCTCAAGAAATAAAGACTTTCTGGATGGTGCAGATCACTTCTCAGTAAGGCTTTTCAGATTGGAGGGACCTGGACACAAACTGCTCTGTAATCGTGAATTATTACTGTGATCCCCTGGATTCTGGACCTCTGTAGTCTCCCCACCTTTCAGTTGTCACTCCTTCACAATCGCAGTTCTCATCTCAAGGGTTGGAAAAGAGCTGAGGAGGTTTTTCTGAGCTCAGAAAACAGATGGTGTTTTTAAGGCATGAGGTTTCCTAGATTTGTTTTCTCCCGCCTCACCTCTACTTACCGAAATAGAGAAAGTACATGTATTTTTTACAGGAAGAAGAAGATGCTATTTATTTTCACTTCAATCAGTTTTCTCCAGAGAACCTCTTCATTTCGATGCACCAAAAACTTTTCAGAAGAGAAAGACATCTTTTTTATAAAAAATATGTAGCAATTACAGCTGAGATTGCTGTTGTGCCCATGTCCATGTTAAAAAAATCCTGATTGCCAGACACTGTGGGTAGCATAAACTTTTCAGGGTGTGTGAACAACTGTTCTGCATTGGGGATGAAAGGGAGCTGTAGCCAATTCCCTTAAAAGAAATTTGTGACCACAAAACATGAAAGTTCCGTGTTACAAGATGGGAAATGATGTGAAAGAAGAGAAGCCTTTGAAAATCAAAGCAGCAGATGTCCTCATGACGTACCATAGAGGAGCTTGTCCAGTTCCCTTTTGAACATCGAGGAGAAGCATCGCTGGCAGGTTTACTCGTGTTTCCAGTGTTTGGAGTGCAGACACTGAAAAGCAGGGGTGTGTGTTTAGGAGATGGAGGGGAGCCTGAGGAGCTTCTCTCTGCAGGGAAGGACCAGGTTTCCCCACCATGGTAGTGTGGAATGCCCTGGAGTCCAAGAGACGCTTGGAGGAGAGCTGGGGAAGGGTAACGCCTAGGTGAGTTCAGGCTGTGTTTGTAGCTTCTAGAACTGTGGCTTGGTTTGTGCATGGGTACAGACAAAGCTGGCAAACTCAGAGGAAAATCTGAAAACTTAGGTTTGTAGATAATAAACTAAATTTCCAGATATTTGCCTATTGTGTGCCACCCTTACTAATTAATTCAAAAAATTATTTTTCCTTGAAATGTCGCTAGAGAAGGAGAGTTAATTTTTCAAGATTTGAAATGAGTGAGGCAGGTTGGCAATAAAGACTGTGAGGAATTTTGGAAAAGACTCTGCATTTTAATTAAATCCATCCTCTCAATTTTTAAAAAGTAGTTTGAAAACAAAACAAAACTCATTCTCACATTATTCATGCTGAAGCCTCAGGACTGTTCCAGCTAATCAGGGATTTTTGGCTTTAAGTATTACACAAGCCCTGGGTATTAGACTAAAAGACGTGTCAAGGAATATATAGAAAATTAAACAGTGAAGTTAGTTTTTGTCTTCAAAAAATATTAACCTTGTTCACCCATGAATAAAATGGAAGAACTGTCAGAATATTTCAGTAGGAATGAAATGCTGCAAATGAGAGTGAGCGTTACATGATAACTAATTGTCTGAAAAAGTGTGCAGTGACAGATGGCTTGTTATGATGCTTAGGGAATTTTATTGTCATTTTCTGTTGTCACTAAAAATCCTTATCAGGATTCAGATCTGAAATGATTGTCTGCTTATCGGGGGTTTATCAGGAAATTCATTCAGTATGAAAGTTGCTGCTCGTTAGGAGAAGAGCACAGAGCTGAAGCCTCAGTAGTCTCACTTACAACTGGAATTTATTTTGTGTATCTTCTCTGGCTTCTGGCAGAGGTGAAGTTCGTTCTTTATGAACAGTGAAGGTCAGTATATGTTCTAAGCTTGTCTGTACGTTAAAACAAGGGAAAGCAGAGGCATACTTTCAGTCTGCTGCTAAAAGACGTTTTCAAAAGTGACTGAGGAGAATGAAGGAATTGGGAAAACTTGTTGGAATGAGGCATTTAGATACCCCAAATTTTTCTAATTTCATGAGATGTCAAAGGTATGATAATTTCAAAAGGATAGGGGGGAAAGGGAATGTGCTTTCTTCAAGGGAATAAATACACACGGGAGGTTAAGCTGCTAATCCTGTGCCTGGCTGTGTCCAGCCCCTGCGGGGTCACCCCCACGGGCACCCACAGCCTGTGACAGACATAGGTCCTCTCATACCGGTCCCCTCTCTGGTAACGGAGCAGCTGGATACCACCCACCCCAAAATTACTGTCCTGGGGACTTTCCATCTGAATTGCTGTGACAAATCCTGAGCTACCTTTGTCTCTGATAAAGGAAACTATGACTCATCATGCAGGAGAAGAGCCCCTAGATCAGTCCTTCACGTCTGGAAGGGTACCTTTCTCCCCCTACCCCGGTCTGGTGGTTTCCTCTTTCTTTGTTTAAAACAGCGAAATCTCAGTGCACTTCGAGATTTCTTTAGTTGAGGCACTTCCATTCAGCTCCTAAAACTACTCACCAGTCAGCCTTGTAAAGCAGTCTTCTTAATGATCTGGCACAGGACGCATCGCTAAACACTCTTCTGCCCACTAAGAAACTCTTCACTGCAATTCAAGGTGTACACAAGTTTATATACATGGTATGTGAAATTTAAAATATTTGTTCATGGCATTAAAATACTAAAAGCAAGCACCAGCAGGTAAGCCCATGAAAGTAAGGAGGGAAAAATAACTTAGAATCTTATGGCCCTCTTTAGTGCACAGAAATCTCACTAAGTCTATTTTCACAAATATGTAGGAATTTTTTTTTTTTTTTAATCTTCTGTATTTACTGCTAATGGGAGTTTTGCTTGCAGCTCCCCACACTCTGCAGTTAAGAATGACTCTCCCTTTTAATGTTACTTTAACATGATTTCCTTGTCATTTCATTACTTATTGTAGGTCACCAAAATTACTGGGTTGCAAACTTTATCACGCTCTGGTAATAAAACTTAATAAGATCATCGTGGCCAGGCTTCGCGAACGAAGATTAGGGAAAGACTCTACCCACACTTGCTACAAGCACGTTGATGGCTAAGAAGGCCAATGCGAGGTGGACAAGTCCGGTTGCAAAGGGCACAGTGGAAAGTCTCCTTGGGTGGTACTGGCAAGACTCGGTTCTTTCTGCGTTGTCTTTTCTCCTCAGAAATGATTCTGTGGGTGATCTCAAAAGAGGCAGCAGCATTACAGATGGTGTGTCTCCATGTTCCCCGAGTGGAGGCCAGAGTAGACCAGTGATGGTGGTCGATATGGCCGAGGCTGAGATGTTGTTTCAGGCAGTCCTTGTATCTCCTCTTCGGGGCTCCTCTCTCGCGGCAGCCAGTGGCGAGTTCGCCGTAGAGCCCAATCTTGGGCAGGCGGTCGTCCTCCACCCTGGAGACGTGCCCTGCCCAACGCAGCTGTGTTCTCAGCAGCACGGCCTCACTGCTCGTGACCGCAGCCTGTTCAAGGACAGACACATTGGTCACTCTGTCAGTCCTGTGGATGTTGAGGATTGAGCGCAGACAACGCTGATGGAAGCGTTCGAAGAGTCTCAAGTGGTGGCGGGAGATGACCCGTGATTCGGACCCACACAAAAGAGTAGACAAAACAAGGGCTCTGTAAACACTGATCTTTGTGCTTTTCTTCGGGTGTTTATTACACCAAACTCTTCTGTGGAGTTTCCAAAGCTCTCTATGCCTTCACTAGCCTGTGGTCCATCTCTTTGTCAATTTTACCATCCGAGGAGATGATGCTTCCCAAGTAAGTAAACTGCTGCACTGACTTGAGCTCTGATTCACCAGTGATGATATGGGGATGATGGAAGACTTCCTGAGGTGCAGGTTGGTAGAGAACTTCCGTCTTCTTCAGGCTGACTTCCAGCCCAAAAAGCTCAGCAGCCTCTGCAAAGCAGGATGTCAAACGCTGCAGAGCTGCTTCTGTGTGGGCAACAAGGGCGGCATCGTCAGCAAAAAGCAGCTCCCGGACAAGATGATTGAGAGCCTTGGTGTGGGCCTTCAGTCACCTTGGGTTGAACAGGCTTCCATCGGTACGATATCGGATGTAGATACCGTTTTCTTCATCGAGGTCTGCCATGGCCCAGGAAACATGTAAAAGGCTAATGTATTTTAATGCTGCAGATGTTAGACTAGGAGTTACTTTATCATCAAACAATAAGGTGTAACTCTTCTTTATGGAAGTGGAGACGTTATAAGAATGGTCTCATAATGTGACAAAAATGTGCTTCACCTGGGCTCTTGGTAGCTCTCCTTTTCCATGTGTAGGTGCTGTGCACAAAGATGATTAGTTTGTGAATTTGTTCTGTTATGTGGCTGGCCCACAGCCCCCCTCCTACCCCTCCATGACTCTAGCTAGAAATGAGGATCTACTTCTACTTTTGGCACCCCCCTCTGTCTAAGAGCCTGAGACAGTGTATCAGTGAAGGCCAGTGATGGTAGCTGTTATTGTAGTCGTTATTATTCCCTTAAATCCTGCTGTTACCCAACAGCTGCCAAGTTCTGGCCCAGGAGTCCTTATATTAGGGCCTCGGGAAAAGCTGCTCTTGCCCATCCCACAGCTGGCTGGGGAGCGCTGCACCGCTGGCTTGTGGTGCTGCCTGGGGGAATATCAAATCCAGAGCTGTCAAGGTGATGTGTGAATAGAACACAGCAGAATGAATTTATAAGGAGTAGTGAAGAACTGCCAGTGTGGAATTACGGAACCTGTAGTTGCCTTGTACGAAATGAAACAAGAGGCATATGCAAATGCACAGCCTTCTGTTGGGTAAATAAAATCACTGCAGCCAAGATAAAACAGAAAATAGAACTAAGTGTATATGACATTAGAATAAATAATTCATAACAGCTGTAAGAAGAGGTAATTCATCCTTATAAGAGTGGTTCAAACACTACAGGAAGCAATGCAATATTAATAAAAGGTAAGCAGTGTTACATTCTGTAGGTGCTCAAGAAACCCATCAGTTAAAGCTGTTTGCTCTGGAATTAAAAGAGGCCTGTAGCCCTTAACTACAAAAATGAAGAGAAAATTTAGGGAGTTAGTTTTAAGAAAAGCAAACAAAACAACCCAAACCCCAAAACCAAAATCTGCATGAAAGAGCTCACCTATTCAGTGCAATGGAACTTTGTTAGCTTCCCTGAGGGGTCTTCAGAGCATAACTTACAGTGAAAAAACCAACAGGCTTTTATCACGGTGGAACGATGGAGGCTTTCACAGAGGGAAAACATAAACATGCTAGTTAATGCTGAAATGCAGAAGTGTACAACAAGGATGTAGAGGGAAGTATAGACTCAAAAAAATTACAGGTAAAGGAGATAATCTGAAGAGCAGCGTCTTGGACAGTAGTAAGAGTCACTGTTCTAGAAGACTATCTGAAAGGTGATTAATAGGCTTGAAATGAAAGGTTCACACTCTGAGCCCCACCAGACTATATTGATCAAGTCTAAGGGAACAGGCAACATTGATACTTGACTTGTAAAGTGCTTCCAAATGGCAAGGTCATTTAGAGAGCAAATGGAAGACCGTCTATTGTGAAGCACTGACCAGTCAGAAATAATGGATGGATTCTGATGAAAACTAGACAAGTAATAAAGAGGACTTATGTGCTGGGGAACAGTAATGAGGGACATCCAATTCGACTAACACTCGTATGAGGGTAACTGCATGAATCTGACTGAACAATCCAAATAAGGAGAGAAAAATAGCAGAAATAATGTTATAGACAACACAGTTAAGAGAAATTTGTCAAAAAATACAGCATGCTCACTAGACATGACCTAACCCAAATGTCAGAAATACAAAGAAATGTTTTGTTCTATTTGCTTATACTTATGCAGTGTTTGAGTGCTCCTCCTGGGCACGTAATCCGTTTTATAGTTACCTACAGTCACTGCAGGACTGGCACCTAATTCATTATTTTCAGAAGTGCTGTGGAATAGCCTGGGTATTAAAGATATAAACCCACATTCTATTCTTTGGGTTTCCACTCTAGTCCATCAAGCTACAGCATGAAGGACAGGAACCCATTAAATGTGTTAGAAGACATGAGGCTATGGCAGAAGAGTTTATTCAGCTAGTCACTGTTATAAAATCTAGATCAAAGAGCTACTTGAATTTACAGTAGCCACCCAATCTAAAAAGAATTGTGTCCGATTCAGTGCTTGAAATGTCACGCTGACTACTCTGTGTCGTGCTCAAACCAAGTTCCAAGGCTTCCGATTATGTTTTTCTTGACTTTCAAATAATCTTATTTTATGCCCAGTTTAAGAAATTATGGTCTGATGCTCATTACTTATTTGCTTATTTATCCATGCATTTTTTTATGCATTTGGGTTTTTTGTGTGTGTACAATGAATGAAATACTTGAACCAAAATTGATTTAGTCTCAGCATTTATTTTTAAGTGATACTCAACAACCCATCTTAGCGACTAGGAAAGTGGTAGAGGGCTCAAGTTCTCTGTTCTTCAAAACCCTGGCTATCCACCAAAAAGCCAAAAACCTGAGTGCAGTAAGTAAATCAGAACATTCTACTCAGCTGACTTTTTACATGAAAAGCAATGGATGGTGTATGTAAGTGGGAGAAAATTCCTAGGATGTTTCCTCGTATTTGAGGAAGATGTGTGTATCCTGCTGAACAGCACATTATCCTCTGTTGAAACAACTCAGCAACTACGAAAGCCTTCAGACTGTCAAGTTCCAAGACTGAGTGTTTGGGCTGTATGACTGGTGTGCCAAATGAAGTCAGAAAAGCCAACAGTCTGTTTACAGAGTAGTGATGCTGATCCCCCTTCACACGGAGGGAGAGATGTTCCTCATTAGCAGGGGTCCTCTATGTGTAGTTTCAGAGTGTGTAAGACTGTCTGTCAAAGATTGTGAAACCAAGACTAGATTTCATTAGCACTAACGTTGAGTGAATTTCTAGTGGGTAAAAATCATGTGAAATACAGAGGATAACAAACAGACCATAAAAAAATGTAGTTAACCATACTAAATAAACACTTGGATTTCAAGAATTTTCATTTCCTTTCAATTGGCAAGAAAGCAGAGATACACTCCTCTCCTTTGGGACTATTGGAGGATGAGAAGATATGTCAGTCCTTGCAGCCAAGTTTAAAAGCCTGAAAGAAAAATGGACCCAATGTTCTTCGACACCCTGGCTTAGACACACACTCCCTGTGTGTCACCACAACTTCGGATCATCAGATGCTGGTGAACAGTAATTCCTCTATATTGCCAGTGGGACTGTGAGGGATTTCAGTGTTAACCTCTGGCTAGGCCATTTATGGGTAACATTTTGGTCCTGCATTTTGTGTGGTGGAACGATCAACTTGATTTCAGACTAAATTAGCCAGCTGGGTGATCCAGGAGTGGCTGGATCCCTTCCGAAGGTCAGGCAGTGCCAATGGCAGTGATTTGGTTACTGGAGATGTTTCTGTGCTCCGCAGCAGCCTCCTGGGCTGTGACACAGAGCACCTTGTCACCTTGACAAAGAGCACAGAGTCAGCAGAGGACCATGCCTGAAGGGATCTTGGATAAAGCTCCGAGCTGGTAACCACCTGTGGTTTGGATGGCAGCAGTAGTTGATGGCCCTGGGACAGAAAGCCTGTCCAATGGGCTGTGATCAGCTAACTGATGATTTTGTATGCCTGTTTGTTTAAATGCTAAGCCAGAGCGTTGGGCCAACAGCTTTGAATACCAGTTGATAAGTTAGTGTGTGTTCCTGGAGTTATGCCCCATGTGTCATCAGCTGATGAACGTGGCTTCACGAAAACGCCCATACTTGTTAGTCCTTGCCCCAGAAGGCTTCTCACCTTTTGGAAGTAAAGTACTAATGAAACTGAGGCATTAGCCACCTTTTATGCAGCTTCATATATTTTGAAATAGATATCTTTACATTCAGATTTAAGGTCCAGGAGCCTACCATAGCATACCTATTTTAAGTCCTAAACCATTTGTTTTAAAATTGAAGCATGACAGGGGATTTTGCAGCCAGCTCTGCTCAGTGTGGATAAAACTAATCAAATTTTAAATGCCTATTTGTCCTTTCTTCTGTATTTGTCCTTTCTTCTGTTCTGTCCTTTCTTCTGTACATCATTGATAAATTAACATTTTAATAGGACTGATGTCCTGTGTCTTTTAAAACCACTCCACAAATAAGTGGTTTATTATTTGTTTTGTTACAAGAGATTTGAATGTGTACTTTTCTACTAGAAAATTCTGTTATTGTTATTCAGAGAATCCTAGAAAAAGAAGCACCTAGACTTCCGTGATATTTGATTATCAATTGTATGCCAGTGTCCAGGGTTAGCTCATGAGCATACATATCACCTTCTTTAGCATCAATGTCCTCTGATTTTTGATTTTCATGATGCAGTCTCCCAAGTGCTTTCAAAAAATGTTCTTCCAGTGTATGTAAGTCAAGGATCTGATCCTTGTTTCCGGTGTGCAGCTTGATTTTTCTAAGGCAGATTGTTTCTTGAGATTGTTTCCTAGCCGTTTTTTTTTTTTTTTATTTCATTAATAGAAAAAAAAATGTTGTCAAACAGGATAAAAATTATATATTTTCTTGTATTATATTTGCTGTCTACCTAGAAGCCAGTGCATCGATGAGAGTTGGTTGCGTAGCAGACTTTGCCATTTGTTGAGAAAGGGAGATGTGCTAAGCAGACAATCTTATAAAAGTGTGCCTTCATGCTAGGGTGAGAATATACTGATGATTGCTCCTGACACCACAAAACCCTGCACAGCCTAACTGAGCCTTCCTGTCAACCTCATCTGTGTTATCTTATAAACCAGTGAATGCCTGAGGTTGTATTAGCATAAATCTAGCATATGAGAGGAGTGTGAGGCAGTTTTCTGAAGGCACGGTGTTTGGCATGACCCCTGCAAGCCAAACCTCTGACACAGCAGAGCCAGGAAGGAAATGTGTCTCTTCCCTAATTGGGAAGAAAGGCTGGTATGTCTGTGAACCAAACAGCCAGCACAGCAGCCCAGGCTGCCAAGCTTGGCCCAGGAAGCGTGTTGGGAATGGAATGGAAAGCCCTGCACAGGGGAGGCATCAGCCTGGCAAATAGTTTTTGGAATAAGCACAGCATGGGGAGTTTTGCTGGTAGTTCTCTGACAAACCTAGATTGAGGAAAAGAGAGCGCACTGAGGCTGGAAAGTAGAACAGTGGGATGCTGAGGAGCCTCTGAGAACTTGAGGGGGTACCCATATAACCACAAACAACTTCTTAGCAGAAGTAATTTTAGGGTAAACAGCTGCACAAATGCTGAGTATAAAGGGAAGTAAGGGCGATTCAAAGAAGGAATGCTAAGAATGATATGGAGCAAAAGGAGAATTACCATCACATGCTGAAGTAGCTTCATTCTGGTTTTTAGAACAAATAATATTTCGCCTATATAGCATTTTGAACAGGGTAAGTGATGCTGTTACATTGCATAGAATGATTCTCTTAGTAGGGCAAAAAAATGCCACTCAATAAAAACGTGGCTTAAAGATCCGACAGCCCTCTTGGCTTGTGACTGCAGCACTACTGTGCTCTGCTGGGCCTCGTAGGTTAGAACTGGGTAACTCCTTGACTGTCCAAGTTGGGATGAAAGGTATGAGGGAGTAGCTGGAAACAGTGAAACAAGTACAGAAATGTAAAAGCTTTTTTCCTTACCAGCTGCATGATGAGATCTGTGATTTTTTATAAAACAATAGAATTATTCTCCTGGAATTCCGTTTGCAATCCAACTCATTTAACAGTCTCGTGTGACATAGTAAAAGCTTACAAAAGAGTGGTACAGTTTGAATTTATATGTTTACAGCTGGTAGAAAAAAAAGCCCCAGAAGTTTAATTTCCCCTGTGTACTATAGACTGCATTAATTAGACAGGTGAGAGAGTAGCTACAGTTTCAGAGCAAATGTCAGTGAATATTTCGTTACAACGTTCTAAAACATTCAAAAAAATGTTACTGTGGAATGGCTGATAGCAAGAAGAGGCACAGCATCAAATTTCCAGTAGTTTTGTCAGAAGAAAACAGAGGCTCACTGCCTCGTGTGGCATGAGGACATCTCAGAAGCAAATGGCCAAATATGTCAGAACTCCAGACTGCCATCCCTTCCAGAGTCTGCTGTAATCCACAACAATATCCCTGTACTGCACTGCAGCCTACAGCTGTGGGAAGCTTTTGGGGAATTGCGGAACCCCCTTAGACCGGGGTCCCGCTAACAGAAGGGACAGACCAATGCGTCACGACAGTGCCGAGAGGACAAGCAGTTTCTTAGGCTTTGGTTACTTCTCAGCTATGGTGAGCAGGTGAGTTCCTGTTAGGAAAGGCCCCTCCTCATACCTTTGAGAACTGGTGGGGTTTTTCAGGTAAGTGGTCTTGGCTCTTCGCAATCCTGCCATTTCTCGGTTTTTAGGAGGCTCCTCTTCAGTAAGCCAGCCTGTGAATAAATTATGGAAGACAAGGGTGTCTTTGTGTATTGTCAGCAAGCGTTCTATTTGCTCAGACAAATACAAAGCTAATGACTGAGAGATGCCATCTTTTTAATGATGTTTGTAGTGTAAGTATTCCCCATGTCCTGCGTTACTTCCTTGTGAGGTGTCACAACTCAATCAGATTAGATTCAGTCAGTATCTGAACTTCAACAGGGAAAGATCAGGATGAGTTTTGAGACTGATTTTCTCCCATTTTAGATGCAATTGACCTATGGGGGGAAAAATGGTAGTGAGCTAATTATATTACATTAAGGATGGGAGGTAATAAAAGGGCTTGGCTGTTTGTGATCTGTAAGTAGCACAAAATATCTGCAATGGCAGTGCTAACAGCCTCAGTAGAATGTCGTTTACCTTTAATTTGAATGGTTTATGCCAACCATTTTTTCTGCTTAAATACTTCAGTTTGATAGTGTTGTTCAGTTCTTATCCCAAGCTGGTGCACTCTTCTCAGTTCTAAGGCCTGCTGTATCCCAGAGCTGACTGCAGACACATGCTGTACTAACACTTGGGATGAAATGTAGGAGGATGGTGTTACTACAGGTTGTATAGTACAAACTGACGACTGGCAAAGATCTAGTTGCTCTTCTGGCTGCTGCTTCCTTTCAGGGAAAGATATTTTGCAATATTCTTATTTAAATGATTTTTTTTTTTTCAATTTACAGCACTACATTAATTGTCTTACACTAAGAATACCTAAAAGGTAACAAGTAAACTAACAGGTATTTTTTTGTAAACTAACAGGTATTTTATATTTCTATAGAACAGTATCAACATCTTCATATAATTGCTGCGGTATTATTTTGCTATCTTGGGAAACCAGGTAGGTTTTATGAATTTACTTCAAGCTGAAGAGACCTTGCCTGATTCTCAGAAGTTTTAGATTACTGTAAGTATTTCACTGGTTTAAAGTGCTTGATTATGAGAGGCAAAACCAAAACCCTGTTTCTGACATGAATCTTGACAATCAAAACAGCTCTTGCAGAAGGCAGAGTCTGAGAAATCACTAAAAACTATCCTTTAGTCTTCCAGAAACCCATTCCTGTCGCATTTTGAAACTGCTCATGGGGAAACTAAATCCCTCCTCAAAATACCTGGCAAAAGGTTTCAGAAGGAGGAGTCCGTAAGGATAAACTGAGCTCCCTGCAGTGACAGAAGGACCATAGCCCCACTCCTGGTTCCAGCTGCCCACCCACCTTCACTCCTCCAAGGTTAGCCTTCCCTCAGCTCCTCAGGTGGGTGCATCCCACGTCTGACCTGGGTGCGTATAAACAGTTGTCATGGGCGGGTTTCTTTAGCGCGCGCCACTTTGACAAAATCCAGGCTCAGGAGCATTCCATGAACAGCTGCAGCAGAGGGTCTTGTAGAGTATGGTGAGCAACAGCAGAGGCAATGATGTTTCATGTGAGTGAGAGAAAGAACGTGGACTCATCTTTACTGTATGCCAGGAGTTTGGGTGGGAAAGATCACGGCTGGTTTAGTTGGAAATACTCTAAACATCCCTCTTCCACCTAATCTCCAGTCTCACTTTTCCATTTTCTCCACTAAACTTCCCACATATCAGCAGTATGATCAAATGAAACAATATGTCCCAAAACCAGCTTTACAGTTATTTTTGAGCACAAATAAATCTTCATGAAATTGAACAGACTGAGGAGGGAAAAAAAGTTCAAGCCATGTTGCTTAAGCTAAAAAAGACCTTCTTTCTCATACTCCAAGACAAAACAATTGCATTTTTGCAACACAACCTCCGATGGCCTTGTGCAAAACCCATCTTTCTCTTATATGTGAATCAAAGGATTTTGTGTTGTTAGAGATGGTCCTCACATTTTCCCTAGGTGTTTGGCATAACAGAGTGACCTGAAAGCTAAACCAGGTTTCTGATGATGTTTTCTAGTAGACAGACACGTCGTTATTCAGTATTCAGTGGTAGAACAATGGACTTTGTGCCTTGAAAGTTTCCTTCTTTTGGGATGAGAAGTTTTTCTGCTATGCCTGGTACTAAACTCTCTTTCAAAGTCATCAGGAACCTCCCTTGTTTGTAGCAGTCAAAAAGGTCTGCTAGGAACATACAGAAATAGTTTTAGTATCTGTTAGAGGACTTTATTTTATACTGTTTGTAACTCCATTGAATTTAGCATTATGTGTTTCTTTTCTGCCCCGTGGAAAGGTTAATAGTCATTTTTGGCAGTTGCCCGTGGTTTATTATATTGTAGGAAGGTTATTATGAGTGCTGTTGACAAGAAAATCTTGCTTTATCACTGTTTCTGGAAAGAACAGTCGTGAAGCTCACTTGAGATCTTGCGCAGCTATAGCCTTTTATAGAAGGGGGAAAGTGTTTTTCATTATTTGTAGCCTAATTAGTGATGATGGACATCACCTCTTAATACTGACTTGCTAATTGCCACTTAACATTGTTCTAGAAATTGAATGGTTCTCCTTTTACATACCCAAGCTGGAGTCACTCACAGGAAGGAGGTTCCAGCCTTACCAAATTGCCTCCTTCAGTCGCAGTGAAAGTGCTTTTTCTTCAAAACTTCAGAAAGAAGTCATCAGGTATTGGAAAGCATGGCAAAGCTGAGAAATGGAGGTGTATTTTAAGTCAGTCTGTCATCAGACCTTGATAATAATTTCACGTCCAGCCAAATTAATGCTTCAGTTTAACCTACTGCTTTATAGGATGAAGAGTCTTAAGTGCGTTGAAGCAGGGTGGTGTTCGGACACTACATTTGTGCAGTGAAGGAGAGGGGTTGTAGCAATCCAAGCAGTTAAGAAAGGGCTCTGTGGGTCCCCTAGGGAAAAAATAATTATACTGTCCAAACACTTTTGGCTGTGTTGGTGATGAAACTTTCCCTGCACTAGTTCAGAATGCAGGTTTGTGCAGGTCTCTCCTGCCTAGTGAGGTGACCGGATCAAAGGCTCATTGGCTCAGTGCAGCTGAGGTTGGCACAGAGCTTGTGAAAATGATAGCGTGGCTGTCATTTAGTGATTGAGCTATTATTGTTTTAATAGGGTGTGTAGAGGCCACAGTTTCTTGTAAGGGGATGAGGGAATGCTCTCAAAGTAAGAAATGCAGAAGGACTGAGAGGCTGTAGAGCTCCTGTAATGAAGATGATCCTAGGACTTTGCCCGGTCCTCATATTCCTTACCTGCTGGAGGTGAGCAACAGGGCTGTGGCTGCAGAGCAGAGCAAGGTGGCCCTAAAATAAACAGTACTCAGCTACACCTTGTAGTGGGTTTTGGGGGGGGAAACATCTTACATAATTCCCTTTCACTTTCATTTTCTGAACCTCCAGGTGTGCCCTGTGCCTTGGAGCTGCTTTATGCAGTTCTCCTAGAGAAATCTTCTGTTTCAGTGAGTGAAATGCTGGGATTGGTATTGAGCCTGTGTTGACCGTAGTTAAACTCATAACTATGTTGCTCATAAACAGTGTTTTCCATTTAAGAACAAAAAAACCAAAAGGACTAGTTGGTAGCACAGGCTTTGTTTTTCATGTTTCGCTTCATTTTTTAAATTTGGCAGCATTGCTTCTTCTCGCGTTGCCCTGGTTTAGCACATGCTGTACACCTGAGTGCATTTCAGATGCCTCAGTGGGTTTTCAGTAAAAGACAGAACCAGAAGTTATTCTCTGATACTGTAAATGTTCCACAACTGGTTTGATTGAACAAATCAGGTAAGGATACCCTATGGCCAAACCATACGTGGAATCAAAGTAAGTGGATTAGGTCTCTGGCCTGTGTCTGTGGGGGTGAGGAACTGCATGTCCTGGAGGATTTTTCTAGACAGAAGAGTGAAATGAGGTCTTGCAGGGAAGAGGCTCATGGGGAAGAAAGAAATGTGCTTTGGATATATAAAGCCGGATGAAACCTCACTGTAATAACATTTGAGCTTTAACCAACTACCACAGAATCACAGAATATTCTGAGTTGGGAGGGACCCACAAGGATCATCGAGTCCAACTGTTATTGAATGGCCCACGCAGGGATCAAACCCCCAGCCTTGGTACCATTAGCACCATGCTCTAACCAGCTGAGCTAAACAACTTCTGTGCTTCTTTCTTTCCTGGGAGACATGCTGCTTTGGAGAAGCACAGTATGGTGTGGTAACACTGTCACTCAAATTTTTTTGGCAATTTTTATTAATGAATTGCCTTCGTTGTTACTTCTGTCACTCTAGGACATGCTGTACCCAATAAAAAGCTATGAATAAGCATTACCTGAGCTATTTTCAAGTTGCATATGTAAAGACAGTGAATTAGGAAAAAGTGAATGCAGAGTATGTCCATAAGCAGTGAAAAGAAAACCTATTAGGTGCTTTGATTTCTTTTTTATCATGTCCTTCTGCGTTTCATTTGACTGGCCATTGCATTGAGACAAAACACATTCCAATTATCTATAATGGGAAACCAAATCACATTCTTCAGAAGAAATTCTGATAATACAATACATGCAGGAGAATGTAAAACGACACAATGTTTTTCCTGAATTCTTATGATGCAGTAGCCTGATCCCCATTGTTCTGATTTCTAATGGTGAACAGGTATGCCCAGGACTGGATCAAATCCCTATTGCAAACCTGTCTGGCACACAGCAGCCTTAAGAATAATGTACTGTTGTGCCTCTTTTTATTTAGGATGTATTTTAGTGGATGTGGTTTTGTCAGCTAGACAGCTCTGGAGACCGTGCACGAATCAAAGTGACAGATGTCTGGCTGTTAAAACCCCGTGTCATATTCATGAGGAAAAACAGGATCTTTCTTTTCCACAGACTGTTCGAAGTCATTACCTTTTGGGGCTCTCCTGGAGAGCTACACACATAATCTGGTTTTCTCCCAACATTATTCAGCTTCCTGCTTGAATTGTGATTCTCAGTGTTACTGGGTTTCAAAACCAGCTGTGGTCAGTGGCCCTTGATGCTCACCTGACCCCCAATACCTGCGAGGTGAAGACATGGGAGCCTGCAGAGGGGCTGCCCGGCTGCAAGAGGCAACAACCAGCTTCATTCCTTTGAAATGTCGTACGAGGTCTTTTAAATGAATGAAAATCAGAGTTGAGGGGAGATTTTGAAATGCAAGGAAGTGAACACAAGCTAAAATCAATATTTACTTAGTTTGATGTCATTAGCAGGCAGTTCTTTTCTTCTTTATTACCTTCTGCTTAGTACCCAAATGAATTGGATTTTGGCATTTAGAGGCTTGATTTTAAGTATGATTTTAAGATAACTGTATATTGGTTCCTCATGGGACTAGGAGGTTAATGTGCCTTGAGGGATATCTGGCATTAGCTGGGAATATTTCATGTCCCCCAAGAGCCTATTCAGGATAAATCATTTTTGGCATGGAGGCCCTTGGGAGGACTTGTGGGAGAGCAAAGAGGGAGAGAAATGTTTTCTGCTGTGTTTCTCTGACACCTCGCTGCTTAGGTTGCCTGACTGCTACAGAAACACCAACACAGTCGCTACCCTTGCAGTACTCCACGGAATTTAGGGAGTGGCTCAGCACAAAAAAAGCTCTGGCCATTTTCCCAGCCAGGCATTTGCCTGCTCCCGAGGCCATGGCAGGTGGTCTGCAGAGCCGTTGGCATGTACGAATGGGACAGTCCCAAGTGCTCACCTCCACGTTTGGGAAGAAAGTTTTGGAGCTGGCAGTGGCTTTTTGGCCTCAAAACTGGGAGCTATTGAGCTTGTGCCTCAAAGAATAAATAAAATGCAAGAATAATAATAAGGGACTTGAAGAGATAAAAATGCAGAGGTCGATCTTGCAACCTTTTCTTTCTACCATAGTACTGGAAGTTTCTACGTTACGGGCAATAAAGGGAATGGTTATTTTTCATCCATGTGAGAAAACTTTAAAGTCTGCAGCTAGTCAGCACAGAATAGTAATTTGCATTTCAGAGAGAAAATGTTAAATATTGCCACAATCATCTTCAGAGTTCTCAATATGAAAATTTTCTTAAGCTTTCTCACTGCTGCTAGAGATGAAGAGAGAGGGAATGCCAGGCACTTCCTTACCTGAATCAAGATAATGAGGTTATGGATACTCCTTCTAAGCCTTTTGGTGATATGTGAAAGCACACTCAAGCACAATCTAAGTTAGTGTTAACACTTCTGAACAAGTGAGACAGCTTTTGCAAGATTTTTCAAGTCAAGCTACACTTGGAGATTCACAAGCTGACATTCCCACAGAAAGAAGCTTTTTATTTGTGGTAAGTGGAACTGCTAGATGCATCATCAGTTATGTTCAGGGCAGATGAAAGCTGGGAGAAAATAAATTTGGAAAGCAATTGAACATGGGCTTTAAGAGAGATGATGTGAGAGTGAAGTCTGAAGAAGTGCGTGGCATTTTGCAGATCAATATGTTGTATTAAGACATGTTGAAGTTGTTTCATGTGCTCTTCCCCATGATTTTTTAATAATATTGAGATGCTAGTTATTTATCTTTTGCTTTACTGAAGACCTTGCCAAGATCTTGGGATAACTCAAGTAGTGGTTCAGCCTGAGCTGCCCTCCTTCTGTCTCCAGGCTTTGGACAGTGTGCTCTCACACTAAAGAAAACCCAGAGACATCCAGCCCCTCCAGCAGAATGACACCACGTAGAGATTTCTAGCCATAGAGAACTAAAAATTCACCAAGTCTTTCTAGGTCTGGAAGGATTAGCATGGCCTTACATTTGTTGAAGAAAATAATCTGTTTCTGGTTTTGCACAGTTTTTGCCCATGAAAATTTTACGCTGTTGCAAGACAAAATACAAAACCTGTAACTTCTAAAATGTATTCCACATGTGACACAGAGAGGTGTGATAGAAATTTGCTCCTTTTTAAAAACGTATTTGTAAGCATCTTTTGCAGGAAAAGTAATTGTTTTAATTTTAATGAGTGAAATAATTTCTGCCTTTTTAATGCCATGCTATTCTCACGTTCAAAAATAAATAATAGCAATATGTGTGCCTATTTCTTTTTTTGTGTAATTTGTACTGAGGAAAAGGGAGTCTTTCTGGAAGGCAGTCTTCATTTTAGTTCCTGAGTATTAAATATGTTTTCTTTAGGTTACTTGTATAGGGTGTTGTGAATCTTTTGACTTCTGCTCTTCCATCCTTAGGATGAAATCACCATGTTTTTGCTTGTGAGTAGGAGGCAACATCTCACCAGATGTCATAAGAATGGGGCAAATTCTGAATATGGTTCCTATCACCCCAAGAGGTCTGAAGTTGCATCCAGCAGTTCTAATACTGCTTTATTCACCTGAGTCATGTGAGCAGTGAAACACAGATGGAAGGAGGGCACCAGGCAGAAACTGTAGACACAAGCTGAGGAGGTTTCAATACCTTCTTTCCCAAATATTTACAGGAATGTTTTCCTCTGATACTGAATAAAATTGATTTCCTCTGGAGACCTACCTCATTCCCAATTCATTAACCAAAGAGCAAAACTCAGCACTGTTTACAAGTGCTCTTTAAGTTGCTAAGATGTGCAAGATTAAGAACATTCCAAACCCACCTGGACGCGTTCCTGTGTCAGCTGCTCCAGGTGACCCTGCCTTGGCAGGGGGGTTGGACTGGATGATCTCCAGAGGGCCCTTCCAACCCCAGCTGTTCTGTGATCCCGTGAAAATTCCACAGCAGCCCAGTGCTCTGCTCCCTTCACGACAGCACACCTATGAAGTGACACCACGATGTCTCTGTCTTCGTGACTAACCCCAGTCAGGGCGCTCAGACCCGTCCTGGTGCCGCTGCCTGGGGTGGGCTCAGTCTCAGCTGCCAGCTTTCCACTGACAGGAGGTCACAGCTCTCCCAGGGCAAGTCGGAACTTTCGCGTCGCACCTTTTTTTGCCCTTGGCAATGAGCCCGAATTTCTCAGCTAAAACATGAAGAGGTTTGCTTTTAACTGAGAACAAATATGTTTCGTGTGGAAGGGTAAAAGTAGAATGCTGAAAAGACGGAGGACTCCCCTGAAGAGTTATTTTCGTACTGAATCAGAAGAAAAATACTGTGTGTTTTGATATTCTTTTTTCATTATGGGAGATTTTATGGGGAAATTGAAGCTAAGAGGAAACTGTTTATTAATAGCTTCTTGTTAATTGGGACGTAGTTTCCTTTTATTTTACTGCTTGGCAAGTCGGTAATACCCATGCTCTCATCCATGACATTAAGCTCCAGAAATTGTTTTCCTTATTTTCCAATTTAAAAGAAATAAAATGAAATTATCTCTGTAGCGAAGCTAAAATGGAAGTTAGACTTGGGATTTCTGTATTTCTTTGAAATAAAGGACCTCGTGTCCACATCTGGATCTCACATGTTGGGCATCAGTATTATGATTAGTGAATTTTTCCTGAATTACCATTTCTTACTACTGAAATAGATTTTAGACCATAGCAACCCTCTCAGTATTTTCTGAGATTAATTTTTGTTTTCTCTGTCAACTTGGTGAAGAGAAGGAAGAAGAAAAGAAAAGTTACTGGTCTTTATTGTACTTTCCCTGAATGTACAACACAGAAGTAGAAGTAGGACCCCCCCACCCTGCCCCAATTCTGACTTCTCCCTTCTATGCGATTGTGGTGGTGCCTGTTCTGCCCAGGGACAGTTCCCTCAGGAGGGGTTGTTATCCCTGTACATGGAAGCAGGGTTGCTTATTCTACACCTCCCATGGAAATGTCTTCATTGGTAGGGTTCACTGCTGCGTGCTTGCAATGCTTGCCACAGTTCAAACCAGGGTGTGTAAACCCCTGTGTCTTATTAAGGCACAGGAATGTCAGGAGCCCTGCATCATGAGATTTTTACGGAAAAGACGTTTGTTATACTGCATTTTTGCTTTCACATATTGAACTTGTAGCCCATTGAGGTGTTTCCCATTAAAGGAGAACAAGTAATGGGCAGCTTGGCAGGAAGCCAACAAAGGAGATTATCTGAGTTTGAAAATAGTTACCTGTAAGGTGAATTACTAGTTGGCTCACAAGTTACTCCTGTTTTTCATGAGAGGCAAGTGACCACGTTCTGCCCTTTGGGACAAATGAGGTTCTGTCAGATAGCATATGTAAGAAGCATACCGGGATTCTTGATTAGGTTTTATGACCTATTTGTCCCTTTGTGTTGACACTGCAGTTCTGGAGAGCAGCCCCTGCGGGCTCTGCCGTGGTGAGAATAGCTGCCTGCCTGAAATTCATTCAGTGCAGCTCCTGACTTTCCTGTACGCACAGTTTTTTCTGATCGAGTCCCAAGTTTAAGAGGAAAAAGTACCTCTATCACAGAATATTCTGGGTTGGAAGGGACCGACTCTTAAGTGAATGGCCCATACAGGGGATTGAACCCGTGACCTTGGTGTTATTAGCACCAAGTTTTAACCAACTGAGCTCATCTCAGGGTTATCTCACAGACTAGGGAAAAATAAAAAGTTTCGCGTTTGCTCTTTGCCAGCAGGCATTTAGTCTTAATAAGCTCAATTTAGGGTGATACAAGTCACAAACTACGAAGAACTGCACTATGGTTCCAAGTTTTTAAGGAACATGTAATTTCTGTAAGAAAGAAACCTACTGCCATGGCATTACCCTTTTCCTGGTTCAAAGTTTTAACTCTTTCACCAGCTTAAACTCCTTTTCAGGCAAGTTTTCTGCATAAAGCTACAGGTATACCTCAACTTTTTTGTCTTCCTTGGTGTACAGATTCTTACTCAGTCTTAATTAAGTTTACTTTGTATTTCTGTATTTGTCCCCAGATGTTTGGTGTCAAAGTAAGCATAACGCTCAAAGATTTTCTGCAAGTCACAAGTCTCAGGAGAGCAGCTAATTTTTGTATTATGTGCTTGGACTTGTTGCAGATACAGCTGAAATGAGGAGAGGTGTTCCCTGACCTTGACTAACAGGTAATTTTTACAGCAATGGCATTACTTCAAGAGGAATGAGATTTACGGTGATTTACGGTGAGTCCGTAAGAGTCGCTTTTGCAATCTGTCATATCCTTGGGAACTCACTGTCGTGTATTACAGCTCTGACTGGTTTCCAATCTGAAAAATACTATAAAGGAGGTGGTTATTCATATCCCTGGGCCTGTACTTCACCTGATTAGCACTGTATGGAGACAGGAGGACATGTGAAAACCTCAAGTGAGTGAGTGAAGGCTTTTCTGCCCTCACCAGAGGAAGTGGATGCCTAAAACTGCACAAACTAAAGGAAAATACGTGTTTTTGTGTGAGTTCTGTGAACATCTAGAGGCAGACAAAAAAGAGCTTAAAGCTTTGTTGCCTTTCCTCCATAGTCATACTCTCTAGTTCAATTCGAACACCTGCAACTGTGGGGCTGCTGTGGAGTTTTATTCCATCCTGTCTCGCCATTGGTACTGTAGTGGCATTAGCCTTAGTCTGCATCAGAGGTAACGGTATGCAAATTTCTTTTCTTGGGCTGAAGTTGGGCATAAGAACACTTTCATGTCAAAGTTTTTACGTGCCCCATGACTTGGAATGGAAAAAGTCGGGTTTTTTTTCAGCACTAGTTTCTTCTGTCAATTATTTTAATATAAATCAAAGACCTAATGGAATTCATTAAGCAAGGAGTGTCTTGGTTTTGCTGAAGAAAGAAAGGCATTCAATACCAGAGTGATTAGTTCCATACAATAAGGAAGACTAGAGTCTTTAGGAATAAATAAAGTCAAGCGTCCTACTGGCAAGTGAAAAAATAATTATTGAACCGGAAGACAAGTTCTTGAACAGTTCAAGAGAGACAACAAAAACCTCAGAAAGTCGTCAGATGTGGTTTGAAACTTGTATTTAATCTCGTGATGTGGTAAGAGAGGGGAAAAGGAGATACTGAGGGACAATTGCAAGGTTAGAAGTACCACCAAGTTTTTACACAGGGAACCTATGTCTGTCTGTACGATGTGCATCAAATGGCCCACACCCGAATTTCATGGATGCTGAGCTCCACGTGTTGTTGAGAGGCTGGCAGCATAATAAGGAGCTGTACAGTCTGTAATTCAAAACCCAGGCAGCTGAGACTGGTAAATCTAGAGAAGAATGACCGTGGCCTGCAATTTCAGCGGCAAACTGAGTGAGCTGGGTCTTTTTTTTAAATAATTTCTGCTAACCTAAAAAATCTACCAAATCAGAATTGTTTCATATATCAGGGGCTGGCAGCCGAGTGCCTCAATAATTCTGTTCAGGACAAAGTAGTAACAGCTTTCAGATATGGCCCTGGCAGGTTGAGATTTCTTTTTAAACATTGTGGGGACATGAACATTTGAATTCATTAAATATGTTTTCCTTGGGGATAATGATTTACAGAATTGCCTGAAACTGTGGAAGTCTCATTTACCATTAAGATGGTGTTGCAGCAGTCCTGCAGCAAGTATGTGGACTGGACATTGGTCACTGGGTAACAGTATCTCTTCCCTTTGCAAAGAAACTTTTCCTCAAGTTTTTCTCCACTCTCATGTTTACTTTTTTCCCCTTTTCCCTCTTAAATGGCATGAGAAAATACTAGAAGTCTGTGTACTCTCGGTGGTCAGTGGCCCTGTGGCAAGTATCTATCAACCTTGTTTAATTTTCCATCTCTTCCCCAATCTTTTTTGCCTCTTGCAATAGTTAATATGGTATCTTTAGGCACAATGTCTTTTCACCTAAACAGCCACATGCATAAACAAACAGCTGAATGTTCTCCTCCCACTCTGCTTCACAAAACTTTTATCTCCAGCTATACAGAGAACCTCGCCTTTGCTTTGCAGGTAAATTATTTAAACCCCTGTGTACTTGGGTCCTGTTCTTGGCCAGTTGAATGCTGGCCCTTATTATAATGAACAGTAATCCTGGCTTGTTGCAAGGAAGTTTCAGGCACAGGACAAGCCTGAGCTGTAATACTTCTGCAGCTGGTTGATAAGAAGCTTGACTGCTGGGAACCTTTCTGAGGTTCATAAAAATGTAACACTGGAGAATGACAAATCCTTTAGTCTACCACTACACGACTTCATTTCTGAGCAAAGGCAATACTGTACATGGAAGATTACAAAAAGCTGTAGGCACCACTTACATTCCAAGAGTAAGTTTGCTGCTGACCAAAGGAAAGATTTTCAAATCACTTACGTGTGCACTGAATATTTGAGGGCACGCTTGCATATTTTGTATACAAACAAGAATCCATTCTTCAGCTGTCGTGGTGGATCATCAGGTCACTGCTGAGTGCTCAAGAGTGGAGGTGTGGGAATAGCAGAATCACTGATTTGCAACAATTTTATAGAAGCAGCCCATTACTGTGAGGAACTGGCTGCTTTTGATCTGTCTGATGATTGAGCTGGTGCTTTCTCAGGACGGGGAAAAACTATCTGCTTTAAGTGCAGCACATTTTTCATGCACAATAACAATTTCTGTAGCCTTCAAATGCTTTGGTTTCAGAAAGGCCCTTTTTTGCTTTCCCAGTCATAGAACTCAGATGGTTAAGCAACCATGTGTTACGTATGAGCTGGGATTTTGCTTCAGCATGAAGAGTTAATTTAACTGAGGAGTTCTGAGTCACTTGCTCCCAGCATTGTTTTACTGAAAATGGCAGGTTTGACAGAAACCTGAGGAAGCCAGAGATCCCAGAGACACTTGAGGATTCACAATCGTCCAGGAGATGGTTTTTTTTCTTTTGTCAACTGGACACGTATAAAAAAGAATTCTATGACTTATCAGTTCTCAGTTGCTGATTGTTCACCTATGATATACAAGAAGAAGAGCTTGTTTGGGGCCTGATCAGTTCAATCTCAACAGAAGTTCAAGATTTTTTTTTTTAAATCCTTGACAGGAGTGTCAGAGCAGATGATTACTCTTGCAATGTCTGTCTCATTACATGGTAAACTGTTCTATTACAGTATTATACCTGCTTAGTTGTCTATTGATAATGAATAATGCAGCCACACATAATTGACAAAGACTAAGAGAAAACAGAATATGAGCTGTCTCTCTGACCAAGCATCTCTTCCGTGGGTCCTTGGCCCCAGATTGTTTCAGGGTTTCAGATGGTATTTGTCGAAGTGCTGGTCCCACTTCTTCCAGGACTGAATGGAGTCATTGGTGATAGCTTTCTCTACTGTTCTCTCTCTGCAGAGGGTTCTCTGTGCCCAGCTAGATGGGTAAATCACAGAAGAATTATCAGTTTGGGCAGCAGTGAGATGTTTCATGCCTTACTTCCTTTAGAAGCACAGCTTCATCATTAGTTTATTTTCTTTTCCTGCTTAAATTGAAAAAAAAAAAAAGCAGTAGAACTGTTTTGATTAAATTTCCTTCCTTCTCCTTCCGCTCTCCCCTTTTGTCAAGTGATGCCACTACAGGGATAAAGTAAAGCTTAATTAGTGTAATGAATTTTAGTAAAGATTAATTATAAGTATACATTATTAGCCTGTTGCTTTGAATATTTGCTTGGTAACACTTATCCCATGCACCATGATAAAACAGTTCCTGACCATTTCTGTAAACTAGTGTGGCCAATGCAGTGACATCTCCTACAGGCATCCTGCTTGTGCCTTACAAAGTATTCCAGCAGTATTAGGTGGGATATCTGTGAGACAGCAGATTCTGCACAGTTACACTCTGAGATTTGTACTGTGACTACTGTGACTGATAAAGTTGTGATTTTAAATAGTCTCATGCTTTCTTCACCCATCTTCATGGTTCCCTACACACTGGGAGACCTTATCACGTGGGCAAAGATACCTGAGCAAGAGAATATCTTTCATTCCAGTAGGCCACAGAGGTAAAAATATTCAGTACTAAAAAGCCACAGGTGGAATTCAAGTAATGAAGCCTGACTTCTGGTTTATATAATGAAACATCAAAAAAGACTAACTCAAAGGTGCTCACAGCAAAACATAAATTTAATGGGGTTTTTTTTGGTGTGTGTATTAACGACATAAAAAAAAATTAACCTTTATTTAATTACTCACAATGACTGGAACATTCTATATAAATAATCATGCTTTGGAAAATACATGCTGGTCGTGGTTGGAATTGCAGCAAAAGGTAAAAAGTCCTGAACTGTTTCCTTTTTGAAGGGGACTTTCGGATACAGGATTATTGTTTAGTTGTTCTTTTGTTGTTCTGCCAATACACATACACCCTTTAATGAAGAGCTGTTAGTTTTTTTCTTTCTCCATACTTCCTCAGTTGGAGCCTCCTAATTTCGGATTTATAAGTGGTCACCTCCCCACCCCCACACAGTCTGGGATGCAGGCCTGCTAGTTAGTTCTTTTGTGTGTGTCAATCACCCCAGCCAAAAGAACCACCTTCTCCCTCCCTCGTTCAACATCTCCCTTTCCCTACCCCTATCCCTAACCCTGACCCTAACCCTAATGATGCAGGGGAAAGAAAAAAAAAAAAAAATCCCACTTGTTTTTTTAGAACAAGTAAACCTGTGACACCCTCTCTCGTGTATCCAGTAGGATGATCAGGTGCCAGTCTCCCGTGCTCTGTAGGGGTTATACATATTTAACTTTTTCTCCCAGCAGCCAGTGCTTTTTTGTAGAACCATGAGAGTGAAAAGAAGCATTACCTATTACATAGGCAAATACTTGAAATATCTAATAAGTTTATCTCGAATCAGTTGTGAGCTGAGATAACTTTTCTTATGCATCCCTGTTACAGTTTCTCATGCACTGTATCTGTCTGTCACTCTAATTTACATCTGCCTCTGAGAGGCCCTGTGCTTACCCGGATGAACTACACATTTTGGTCTGCCTGATCATGACTGTTCATGTGCATAGTGGTGATACCTGTAACTATTTTTCCTATTTCCTACAGAAAAGTACAAGGCATTAAATTAAAATGTCAAACTTCCGTAGACTAAGTAAGGATTTGATTGTGAGATTGTCTGTACATGTTTATGGGGACTATGGTGATTCATAGAGGAAAAAGGGAATCAACAGACACTGCTCATTTGGGCATTGGTGAACAGAGGTTACGGTTTACACTTGTGGGGCTTTCTTAGGTTTTACATTTACTCAGAAAGAAGCTGGCAATGACATTTGGTGTTGGGTACTTAGGTGAGTTGAACCTTTATGACAGGGCTGTTGAAAGGAAGGGAAGTAGGATGTGAATTCCCTTTCAGTCGTTTTTGATTTCCCTTCCACTTTAAACTCAGGTTGGGTACTGAAAGAGAGCAAACTGTCCAAAATGATTTCCAGGTGAAAGGTAGTAGTATCCTAGCAATACTCCCAATGATGTCCTCCTAAAAAAAATCACAGTAAAACCTGGATGGAGACTTGGAGCAACTCAGTGCAGTTCATTAGCCCAAGGGAGTGACAAATGTTTCCCCGGATGTTCAGGTATAATAAAAAACTCATTTTTCCTTCTGATGTTGCTGGATTGCTGAGCCGGTTAGACTAAGCACAGGCACCACTGGTGTGCTGTGGTGGGCCTGGGTTTGCAACCTGCCAGGTTTGGGGCATGAATAGCAGTTGCTTGTACTTGTATCCTAAAGTGTGTTGGCTTTTATACCCTGTGTGTAGAGATTTCTGACTGGCTGTGGAGTGCCTGGCCAGCTGTGCGGGGTCACCAGGGTCCTCCTCAGCAGCCTGTTCTCTAAAGGTGATCATCCTGTTGAAGAGGCGTTAGTCGTTCTCAACAAGGAGGAGAAAAACTTGCTGGGGTGCAGCCTGAAAGGCTGGAAAACAAGGGCTGCCTGTCACTGGAGAAGATTTGGTTTGAATTGTTTAGCTTATGCTGACATCAGCAGTGATCCTCAGAATAAGAGCATACAAATGGAATTTGTCTACTTCTGACTGGGGTGATGCCACCTTTCTGTAGTTTCTGCTTCATAACTGTATGGAAATTGTGCTGCTCACGGAGGGGAAAAAGTTGTGTTATTGAGTTTACTTCATTCAGCCAGTGTAAAGAAGTTTAAAATAGATACTGGTTCTTGAAACCATTTCACTTACCTATTCTGAAACAGAGGCCGTAATCATCATTTATGAATTCATGTTAATGAAATTTTGGCAGCATTTCTAGAGAAAGATCAGTGGATCATAAGTTATTATGAACTCTTTCTTAAATATATGAGCCACCACACTTGTGAATGGTCCTGCTAAAGTAATTTTTAATATTGATGGGAACAGCTGCCTGTCAAGCAGTTTGAAATCTGGCTTTGAAAGAGCCCCACAGTTTTGATGAGTGCATCATCCAACAACATAGCTGAGGAACCCGCAAGCTGTTGGTTTATCAGATGAGAGAAGACAGATATATTAAAAGTCACTAGAGATTAGGCCCATTTTTTTTTAATCTAAGATTTTATTTTTTATGAGAAAGCTCAATTTAATCAAGCAAGGACATAGGAGGAGTTTATAATTCCAGCCACCTTACTTAGTTCAGTTTCTTTCATAAAAGATATAAAACTCAATTAAAGTTGATGATTGAGGAAGGAAATTAGGTGAACTGGGAGCTCTAAACAGATCTAAAAAAGCACATGGAAAATTAAGCACAGATTATTCTGTTCATGTGCAAAGTCATTTAGATGGTGAATGGAAACCACATACTGTGAAACCCAGCAAATATTTCATGTTCATAAATAATTGAAACTCTTCAGGGTAAAATACTCAGTTGCAGTAGATACCTAATAAAACCAGAAGAAATAAAAAGGACATAAGACCACTGAAGAATATCCAATACATGATAAAGGACGCCAGTGCAATTGCATCAAATGCCCCAGGTTAACAAATGGTGTCAAAGTAAAGCTGGTGACCAAGCAAAATGAAATAATCAAGGAGGCCGAATATCTACTGGTGGTATCTGGTAGAAGAGCCTCGTGCCAACCAGTGTTCATATTCATAAAGAACAGTAGGTTTAAAGCTTAGTTTTCTGGCTTAAACTTCTAGAATTAGGTACATGTATTTGATGTTCGAATATTGATTCTGGAGATTGATGTTTTAGAAATTATCTTCTAGGTATAGTAAATATATGAAGAAGAGAAAGTTATCCAGAAATGCTGTGCTACCATTCTGTGACATGTTTTTCTATGAAGTGACTGTAATTCCAAAGCTGCTTGTAATTATTACCAGCGCTTATTCAAACAGTGAGACAAAGGGGGAGAATGTGAACAGAGGAAAAATTCTTTTCAATCCTTTGTCAAAAACTACATACACCAACACTGGAGCTATAGACTTTTTAAATGAGGTCCACAGTTCTGTTCTTTCCTCAAACAACCTCACATGAACAAACACAATCTGGGCTTGAGAGCTTTTCTAAAGTTCTTTTAGATAGTTTCATGGCAAGTTTTGTCACAAAATCTGATGCTTTGTAATCAGATAAACCATTTGATAGGAATTCACAAACTATGTCAGACACTGTTGATATGCTTTGACTTCTTTTGCTTTTTCTGTTCCTGTGGCTTAGCTGCTGCATTCTTGTATGGTTCTCAGCTTTTCCATGAAAACAGCATAGAAAACCCCAAGTTTTGTGGGAGTATTCCAGAACTGAAGCAAAGTTTTCGAAGAGCCAACTGTGGTTCCGTTAAGTTTATTTCATTAAAAGTTGTTTGTTGCTTTGTTCCTGTATTCATTAAACTGGCCTCTGAACCAGTCTGAGATCTTTATGGGCTTTACAGGTTTGGTGTGACTCACAAAGTCTGGTCTGAGGCTCTAATATTCCAGTCTTTATACAGTGTCAAAAAATACCAAGGCCAGAGCCATCAGTAAGTCCTGTGTCTCCAGCAGTGGTTGATCAGGGCTCAGGCAGCCCTGCAGGCCATGCATCCTTGCTCCTCACTTGTTTCCACTCACACAAGGCAGCAAACATGATTCCGCAGAAAGCTGAGCAATAAATGCTGCGTGCAGCTGAAATCCAAGGAGCAGGGGTTGCAGCTTCACGAGGAAAGGGGAGGAAAAGAGCTGCATTGCTTCAGGACAGTGTATGAAATGCTCTGTACAACCCCCCTGCAAGGGGAAGGAGAGCTGAACGTGGCAGCTCATTGCAGCAAACACTGGAACACAGCAGCCCTGCTGAGAGCATGGAGCTACAGTCCTGGCAGTGCTGGGTTTGTGTTCCATCCTGCTGCAGGAGGGGGCTGAGGAGGGCAGAGGGAAAGGCAGTCATGCTGGGAAGGGAGAGAGGGGGCTGGGGCGTGCTTGCTGCTGCTGGAAGTGTCTTGTCCTGATCCAAGCACCTCTTTCAGGACTCTGTTGTAGGCAAAAGAGGTAGCGGGATGGAAATGCCTTTGCTGTTTCAAGCAGACACTCCTCCCAAGCAAGTACCTGACTTGTCTTAAGGCAGACCTGCCTTGGCTTCTACCCTCTAGCACCTGGTAGAAGAAGAAGGCAGAGAAATTATATTCTCCAGAAAATCATGAGGAGGAGTTATAGCCCAGCAACCCAGGTTTTTTTTTGTTTGCTGCAGCAATAAGCATATCTCCTTGATGTGCCCTGAAAACAACACAAAACAAGGTTTTTATTTCCCCCCCCCCCATTCTTTCTGAGTTCAGTATCAGCCGCCTGCAAACAGGAAAGAATATGGACAATTTGAATTGTCCCTTTCCTGTATCGTTCTGGGTTCTGCTTCCTCTTGTGGAAAAAATCTTGGTTCAGTTAATCCAGATTCTGGGAGACTTCATATGGCTGCAACTGTCTGACTTTCTGTCAGAACAGGGTGCTAAGGCAGGTAAGCCTTTGATCTGCCTCACTGATTTCTAATTTCCAGTTGAAGACAGTAATTCTGAGTGTCACTCCTGCGTGGCTTGAGCATCTTGTAACTGCAGATGCAGAGGGGAGGGAGATTCCTGCTCAATAATTGTTTTCATCTGAGGAATAGAAAGCCTGAAGTGTATTACTCTTTTGAAGTCTGTAGTTAAGTATTGCACTTGATTAGAAATAAGCTAAATATGTTCAAAACTGCATTTTGCAAAGTAGCTTGCAGTTTTTTACATGTTTAATACTCTCTTGGGAAAGACTTTAGACACATTTTCTATCACATAGTGCTGATATTTGCTTTGGAGGCAGGTTTCTTGTGTTGCATCTCTCTGGTGAATCTTTACTGTGATGTCAATCAGTTGTTCACTACTTATTGATTGACACAATTATTTCCCTTGATAATTCTCTATTACCTATTTTTTCTTGTTGCTTCCTTTCATAATTCTTTTTCTCATCTCCCAAGTGAATGCACATGTTTTCTATTTCAAGGAGATTTTGGGGGGGGGTGATATTTCTTTTCTTTTTTCTCTCCTCCTACAGCTGATTATCATTTTTTCATAATTAGAAAATCAACGTGATCAAGAGGTCCTTACCTTGCCAGCTCAGACAGTCTGAAATGCAAACTCCAGCTGCAGTTGTGTTGATAGCTCCCAGGAGAATTCAGATTACCATGGTGATGTTTGATAACTGTGGAAACAATGACCAAAAAGCTTCTGAAAACATGAGTCTCGTAATAATTATTTTGTTATTACACCAATATGTTACTATAGACATACTGGCTTGGGTGGTTTTCTGGGGAAAGAAAGGCACATACACAAATACACACAGCTACATATATTTTTCACCTTTTCACAGTTTTCATGCAAACTGTGTGATATGGAACTGTGTTCCTGCCAAGTTAGACTGCAATTCCCTTCCGTGCAGGATGCTTTCTCTGCTCTTTTTTCTGAAATTTACAGTATACAACGTATCGACGAGAAGCCTTTGGAAATGAGGCACAAAATCAAAATGCAGTCTGCAGAGCATTAATTAGATGTCTAGCCCTGGCTTTCTCTCTGGGCCATGTGCTTAATGACACTGGACTTGAGTTTCTGTTCATGGCACCGGCTCCTATTTCTGCACAGCTGCATCACACAATCCTTTTGTATTTTGGCAATTACTTAAGTGTGGGTGGGAATTACTGTGCTATAAATGAAATGACGCTGCTCCTGGAAGAACTGGAAATTATAATTTCCTGGTGAGGTGATTTAGGAACACGTAACCAGGTAGAATTTTGGATCCTTGCTGTTGCAGGGGTAGACCTCACTGTGGGGGGATTTTTATGCAACACTCAGAAGGATGTAGAAGTCACTTGATTTTTTGACAGACATCCTGTATAGATCTCTATGTGAAGTCCAAAATAGGCTTTACCTGTGGCATTGTACAATAAGAACTGCCTTAATGGACAAGGGCTTGTTGGATATAGTGAATTTAGAGTGGTTGTATATGGACTGCCCTCCATAATAACAGACTGAAATCTGAAGCTGTAGTACAATATGCAAACCCTGTACCACTTACCAAAAATGAGACATCAAGATACTGTATTAGTGACTGCTAACAAAATCCATCCTCTTTTCTGTCTTACTTTCCTTGTCTTCATTCTCTTTTCTGTCTTACTTTCCTAAACAATATACCTTAAGAAGGAGAGGACAGAGTCTTGTGGGCCTTCAGCTGTGGAATGGGCATGGCCAGCTCCTGGCTGAGATTTGCCAGACAGAAATGCAGTGCAAGCACCACTTGCCCTCCCACTGCTCTTTCAGCAGACGCAGGTTTGATTCCTGTTGCCAGCTACCCGGGGTGTATTGATCCCCTCTAGCAAACCGGGCAATTCCCTCAGCAGTTCCCTCCAATCGCTTGCTCTGCACCACGAAATTCTTCCTTTGCACCAGTCTGAAGGGAGATGTGCAGGCTGGTTCAGTTCAGGGCTCCTGGGTAGTCTCTGCAGTTCCTCGAAGACGAAGTCGTTTTGTTGCCATCTCACTTGGCAGCACGCAAGTGCTGCCGGGCACGTAGACTGGGGATGCCATGAGAGCAGTGCCCAGGAATCTTGCCAAGAGCAACAGTTCACCCTCTGCTAACCATACATACACATCTCAGTGACCAAAATGTGATTTTGGTGGGCCTGTGCTGATTTGCACTGATGGCCTCATCTCACGACCTTTTTTTTCCGAACGGTTTGCAGAGAGAAAGAGGAAGGAAATTCATATAGGCAGTTTGGGTTTTTTACCTCCAATGCATCTGCAGATAGTCTGGATGGGTAGCAGAGGCAGTGTTACTTTCTTTGATGCTTGGACTTCTGGGATTCAAGGTCTCTTCTAAGGTATCAAAGAAACGGCAGGAATTTTAGTCCTACTGTTATGCCAGGAAGATTTTATAGAAGTTTTACAAAGGTAAATAATGCCAGATAATTATTTTATTATGATAAGTGAGAAAATGGAGCTTTTTATCTTTTAAAAGTCAATCTAAAAGCAGTATTTCATTCTCTTTTTTTATCCAATAAAATAACTGAAAATAGTTTTCCTTGGAACAGAGATAAGAAAACAGTAGCGATTCAAGATAATGTTGTGGAATGTCTGGCAGTGTTCAGTGCATCAATAACCCTGACATGTAATTAAAGTAATTGAAAATGCCCTGTGTGTGTTCTCTGATAGAAGGCAGTAAAAAGATCACTGAGGTACCAAAGCTCTTGCACAATACCAGGTATATTTTAAAATCAATCTCTCTTATTTTTAATCTTTTATTTGAGTCCTTTAAATATCCATAAAGCCAAAACCTAAACCTGCATCAGTGCCGCTAGCTGTTGAAAGAGAGTGGCTCATATTTCATTCAGTTCATTGCTAAGGTCAGCAGAAAGGACTGGATTTCAGCTGAGAAACAGGGCCCAGGGGCTCCTCAGTGATGCCAGCATCAGGCAGAGCTGAGCTGGTGTCTCTCTCCTTTTTCCTAGCAGTTCTCTTCTTCTCAATCCAATCTTGATCTCCTCATTCCCTCTCCTTTTTTTTTTCTTTTTTTTTTTTTTTTATAAGTAAATGTGTTTGTACTTTTCTTTCCTTTCTGTACTCATACCACAGATGTCTGAAATTAACCCTAGGATAATAGGAAAACTTGCTATTTTGAAATTTTGTAGGAGGAGGACGTCATTCTCATGTAGGTCACTTATTTCCAGATGGGTCCTGGACTTCACTAACCCAGAACTCTGCACTGGAAAGAATTGGGAATCTTTTGGGGCCACTCTAATTTTAACAGGAAGGACAAAACCATATGAGACTCTGTAAATGACTTAAAGGAATGCACAAAGGAAAGTATTTTCCATGAAAAAGCAGCGAGAAATCTGGATTTGTTCTGACTCAAGTTCAGATTCTGCCAAGGGTTGAAGTTCTTTCTGGATTTTCTTCATCCAAAAGTGGTGAGGGCATCTGGCCTTTAAAAAATATTGAAGTAAAATGTCATCTTTTCATAGAAGTGTTGTTTGAAATCCCTTACTGTTGTTTGAGCATCAGAACTAGACCAGAATAGAACAGACTGGTAGTTGGAAGGGACCCAGAGTGATCATCTAGTCCAAACTGCCTGAGAGCTGACGGGAAATCCGAGGTGTCCTTCTCCTATCCCTTACTCCCTCACAAGATTTTTCCTCCAAGACTTGACTGAACCCTTGTTTTTCTGCTAAGGACACATTGAAATCACAGGCTTTGGAATCAAGAGTTCCAAGTAATTATAAATATGCCCATACTGAACTATAATTGTATGTATGTAGTAAGCCCTGGATTTTTTTCCAGTTGGAATTATAATTTTGGTGATGAGATGCTGAGACAAAAATGGGGGTAGCCAGGTTGATTTTGCTCCCTGCCTCCCTGATGGACAGTGCTGCAATATGAAAGTATTCTGTCTAGGGTTTTCTTTCATGAAAAATGAAGAATGCTTTTGTAAAAATAGCTTCCTAAAATTAGGAAACATGTAATGAAAGGCATATGTTGCTGCCATGTTTTTCTGGAGGAGGATGGATGTTGTTAGTGACTTCTGTTGTATTTTGTTAAAAAATCCTTACATGGTAAGCGCTAAATTGTTCTTAGTTCTTGCACCAACAGATGATATCATGGTCTCAAGAGACTTGATCTATATAAGTAGTTACAAGTCAGACAAACCTTCAGAGCGATTCCGAGGGCTCTAGAAATGAATGGGGAAGCACTTGGGCCCCTGTGAGCTGGACAGGGGGCTCTTTGGAGAAGTTCTTGCTGGCTCAGAGGGCACAGATTTGGGATTTTTCTGCACCCATCATTCTTTTGTGTAACTGAGCAACAGCAACGAATGTTTTATTCTTGCCTCAGGAGGATATAATGAAAATTAGCAGGACTGGCAGTTAAATGTAGGAATGAGGAAAATATGCTCTATACATAAAATTCAGTGTGTTTTCCCTTAATTGGTCTTTAAGACAAGCATAGGGAATAATCCATGTTTGAGTTAGTTTGGAATTGCATTTGTGAAAGTCACTTGAGTTAAATCACCACACAGTACTGAAATACATTACTGCCACAGTTGTGATCTGAGGGTGAGTGTGCTCCAAAGTGTTACCCTTGAATGATCACCAGAAGAGACGAGCCCTGAGCATCAGCAAATCCTCACTGCAGAGGTCAGGGGAACCTTAGTTAATGGAATTAAAACATAACATACGCTTAAAGAGAGAGATTTGGGTAAGATTAAAATTAAACATGCAGGCTGAAATTTCAAAAAGATATCTAAGCTTCAAAGATTCAGAGAAGGATGCGACTTGCGTATTAGTCTGCTCAGTACCTACCGGACAACAGCAGTTGTTTGCATTTGTAAACATGTAAGTACCTCAGAAAAGTATCCTGTTCTTACAGTAGTGAGCTCGTGAGCATCCTGCTCTCCTGCCCAGCTTGTTTTATCTTTGCAGTGAGCCTGTTATGAACTCCTTAGTTCCTAAGTGAACAGTAAGCCCAGAGCAAAGCAGAGCCTTGTCTGTGTAAAGTGTACTGGTGGGGGCAGAATACTAACTGTCAAGAAGACTGAGAGATGAGATAATGAAAAGAGTGGGTTAGACGCTACAATCATGTTTATATTTGGATTATTCTTTTATTGGTAGTTTCATTTTTCAATTACCAGCATTAACTCACTACGCTGCTTAACCAGAAGGCACAGATAATACAGCTGATAACACACTCCTGGAGGAGCCGTAGAGGAACTGTACTCATGCATGCAATACCAAACTGTCATTTCCAGACAAATTCCAATATGGAAAAGTTAAGAGTTACACCAGTACGGACGTTTGCGTCTGTGCATTTAACCCCAAATAGTTTTGGTGTCAAGATTGAATTTGATGTGCTCTGATGACCTTTTTATTTGCCTTCTCTCCCCTGTCTCTTCTTTCACAACAGACCTGTGAGTACCATGAAAGCTGAGCTGGGGGACTGAGGGGCTGGTCAGGCAGACAGGCAGTATCACCCATCCACAGCTGGTGCTTGTCTTGGCAGCTCTGCCTCCAAGAACAGACTCTCTAACTCGTCTTTTCCAGTGTGTTTCACTGTCCACCTTGTGAGTTTGTTTTATTTTCCTAACACCTGACTAAAATTTCCCTTGACTCACTTCAAAACTATTACTTCTTGTCCTGCCTATGGTAAAGTTTATTCTTTCATGTTTACCAACTGCTTTATATAAGATATCTTTCCTTATCCTCTTCAGTCTAGGCAACTGTACTTCCTTCATCATCTCTTTTCAGATCAGATCTTTCTAGATCTCGGATTTTGCTGTTCTCAGTATCCCTCCTTAATAGAAAAGCATCTTCATAATTTGCTTTGGCACTGTAGCCTGCTTAGAACAACAAAAAGCATCTAGACCCTTAAGAAAAAAAGCAGGGTTATCAAAATGCCTCTCAGTTGGCACATGCCTCACCTCACATGCATTGTATGGATCATAATTTATCATTGGCAGAGACAGGGTCTTGAGGGACTCTACAGGGGCATTGCGTGGATACCCTGTCAGAGCAGCGTTGCAGGGTAAGTCTTAATGGACAGCTGGCACTGAGGGAAGAGACTGCCTTCCTTTGCCTCACTGCCCTCTAGATCCAAGTGCTACTCGAATTTACATCGTTTATGGCCATTGTAACCATGAAAAACACACGGTTTCAACCTGGAGAGCCAAAGCTCCTTTGCCAGGAGATAAAGTGGTTCAGATGCAAAAAGCTTTTGCTTTTGTTTGTATGTGCTCTAATTGCTAAACAGGGGTTGGGGAGGGGGAAGTGCTAGACTGCTTAAATGTTTAATTTTAGGTTGGAATAGGTTCCAAGAACAAGTTGCTGAGCACTGGCTCAGCTGCTGTTTTAGCACTGCAGGTAATGATGGAATACCAGAGTGTTGTATTCAAGATCAAGAATGTACTCTTTGGGAGTAAACAACTTTATGTTTCAGGTGGTGTTGTTTATTTGAAAAGGAAATCAGTAACAGAGTCCTGTATATGTTTGATGCAGTGGAATGTTCTCTGAATAGAACAGCCGTAATAATTTAGAAATTGGCTGGTCTGTTCAGAATTTTCAGCCTCTTTGCACCAGCAGCGAGCTCTCTTTTTTCCCTTTATTCACTTTCAGTCCAGACTTTTTAGTCTTTTCTCCATTCTTCTGTTTATCATTGTGCATAAGCCCCAGTCAAAATGCATCAAACCAAATCCAAGGGAATTAACACTTTTACCCACATTGCTTGTGCTCTCGGGGAGGTTTTGTATTGATCCAGCTGCCTCCACAGAAGGGGTTACTTTGTCCTTCTGTGTATACTGAATGGACAGCAGCTGTTCCCTTGTCCCCCACCCAACCCTTCCATGAGCATAACAGGCAGATAAAAGGGGTTTTTTGAAATCCTGGGAGGTTAGATGAGAACTGAGGAGCAACTCAATCTACTTGGTGAGGCAGGAAAACAAAAGTCTCTGCATTAGTGCAGAACGCCAAGAGCTGAGCCTGGGATGAGATGGAAACATGTAAGTTTTCATTTGCAGCCGATGGAAGTCCTTTAGCCTATGGAAGTTTGGGGGTTTGAGGGCATCACTCTGGACATGCCACAGCGGAACGGGATTGATGGCAGTGGCTTGCCTGGAATGAATTCCTGTGACTGTTCCATTACTGAAGCACAGCACAGCTGTTTGTGGTGAGGCACCTCAGCTGTGTCCTGTTTGCAGCAAGCACCTCTGTCATCTCTGGAGCACTAGAGATACTTTGATGCCAGGATCGCCACACAGGGAAAGATGTTTTCATCCTACAATATAACTAGTAAAGTTTGAAAAAGCAATATTCTCATTATTAATAAACTAATGAATTTGCCTCTCGGTGAAAAATGTGGTCTTTGTTGTGTAAGGACTAAAAAAGTTTAAATCTTTCCGGAAGAGGGAAAGGGAGAGTGTGGTGGTAGAACAGCTTAGTCAGAAGATGGATGAGGCAACAGCAGCTTGATATTGATCTCTGTCGTGAATTAGATGGGCATGGGCTGATAAAACATCCCTATTTCTCTAGGTGACATCAGCTACTTCCACTGCTTACCCACCGGCTGCTCAGCCTTGGGAGTGAGAGCTGCTCTGCTGTTCAGTGGGGACTGTTTATCGGGGAGTAGAATGGAGATGTTAAACTAGCAAATGCAGCAGAATGAGGCTGCAGCCAATGAAAGGGTTCTGTTCGGCACATCAAGTACGAGTTTCCATTTCAGGGAAATAATGCCTTTTCAGATGACATTGGCTCAGCATTAAATACCTCAGGTACCAATGATGCAGAAACCCCGTGTGTTTGGAGTCCTAGTGGTATCTGAAATGAAGCAACCCAAAACATCTAGTCTGAACAAATTTGCACAACACCTGAATGTAAATGCAGCTCCTGAGCCAAAAGGGGAAGAGGAGGAGAAGGCCCCCCACCTTGCTGGCATTTCTCATACAGCTCTTTGCCAGAGCTTGGCTCCTTGGGTACCTGGCTGTGCCTGCCAAGGGCTGTCCTAACCTCTGCACCTCATTCAGCACCCCAAATCTGAGGGTGAAGGGAAGTTCAAGAAACTATATCCAGGAAAAAATTGATGCCTCCCTGTAATATGTTTAAAAGAGCTTCAGTGATACTGTCATCTAGGTAATAGGGCAAGTAAATGAGCAACATTGCTGTAAGACAACCTGATAAACGAGACCCTACTTACGATTCTAATGGTTGTAAATATGAATGCAAAGGAGATTAGTTCTTTAGGAGGTCTCTCTCTGTTTCCTAGAAATCAATAATACATGGCCTGTGTTGTGGAAAGCATTTATATGTGTTCAGTCTTGCCTCCCCCCAAAATGGCTCTGCATTGCAGACGGGGATTTACGTGTGAACAAGAGTTTGCACAAGTGAATCACTGTTCAGCAGATCTTTTAGCTTACTCTTTTGTCACTAAGGTAAAGTTGCCTTAATTTATAGGTGTTTTGTAGTGCTGCTAATTTTAGTTGGCCATACCAAAGGAGAGTATTTATCTTCTCTCATTTCTCATCTTTTTGGCTTTTTAAGACATTATGTTCACGATTAGCATGACTTCCATAAATGAAGTTAGTAACTAAATTAACTTAGGTAGCTGGAAGTCTCTTAAAAGTAAAGACTCCCATGAATTACAAACCTAATCATTGTCTACACTCAGAATATTCTTTATATTCAATAGCACACTAGATAGGTAGTTTGTTTTCTGTATCAGCATGCAAAGATTGGAGGCCTTCATTCCCTATGATAGACAATCTCACCTTTATTTTTAATGTACCCTTCTGCACTGAAAACAACAGGGTGCTATTCAGTTCCAGGGCATTGATTCTTCAGTCGTGTGTTGTAAGGAACTTCAGTGGGATCTCAGTGGATGGTACCTCATCCTTAGTGACAGAAAATCACTGCAAAAAGGTTGCCAGACATCTAACTAAAAAAACCCCACCTTCGATTCCTTAATGTGTCTTGATGCCCAAAGACCTCCTTGAATAGCTAAGTTTATATTTAAGTACTGTTACATTTTTCCTCTGTTTAGTGGGCACAGAGGGTAAAATATATCAAATTTGGCAATCTTATTTTAATGTGTTTTCATCAGTTTTTTTAAAAGCTAACTATTGACTAAGGAAAGATGTTTCTTATGAGCCTATGCAGAACTGAGACTTTGCAGTAACTTAATATTTTCTCTCGATTGTTGCGCAAATGTTTAAAAGGGTTTTCACGGTTCTCTGTATGAATGCTTTCAAAAGTTTATTCACAGGAGCACTGACAGTGTTGTTACCTTCTATTATTTATAGGCAGGTAGTTATTGCTTATCCAGTTAAGAAATGAAGGTGATTTCAAAGCAAAGCAGTTTGGTTTCTTCTGTTGCAAAGACATTCTCAGGTAATGTGTTTAATGCCAAATGCAGTCTGTGCAGATATAAAGTTCAGTGGTGGTGTTCTGCAGCAGAAGCGAACAGAAACTCCCTTTCCTGGGAGATTTATGGTAAAAGCTCCCCAGAAAACAGATCAATATCTACATTCCTGGCTTTTTCTTATATCACTAGGTTGTGTTAAGAGTGAAAATTACTTCAGAAGGTGAACATTTAAAAATATGCAACCTAAGATTTTATACTTGGAAATCCACGTTCCTGGCATTTTTAGACAATTACATTATTAAATGTCCCCTTGCTTTTGCTTTTACTACTCTTTCTTCTAATGATGCTGCGTATGGAAGTTTGGTCTCCTTTATTTCTTGAATTGCCACAAGTGACGTGTTACAAAGATTAATATTCTCTTCAGGAGGAATCCTTTATTTTAGTTTACTTGACGAAACTGTACCTCAGCAAACTGACTGGGAAAGCTGCTGTGCTTTCCTTTCCAGTTTGCTGTTTGCATGACTCAATCCCTTTCCCTGGGCAAGAAATTTCCCAGTGGTGCTGGGAGTCCTCTCTCCTACCAGGAAGAAGGAACGTATTTTTAATCCCTCTATAATAATTTGCACTAGCACATGCGTTGCAGTTTGTTGGAACTCTCTCTGGCAGGGTCTTAGCTTTGCCCTACCCCAGAACATTCCTGTTTTTCTTCCTTAAATAGCTCCTTAAATAGTTCCTTAAATCCCAAAGCCCAAGGGGTTTGTGTGTTTTTGAAAAATATTCTTGCTTAATTTTTCATTGAAAGACTCAAGCCATTCACTTCCATTGTTTGCATAGTTACCACTTCCAATGGAAATTAGGCTTTTCCCACCACCTGCATCATAACTAAATACTAGAAATTTATGAAGGGTGAGGTTTTTATTCAGCGAAATTATCCAAGCTGTTGACGGTGATTATTTATGAAACCACTGTGAATCAGTCTGACTTTATTAGCCTTGAAAATTGTGTTGGTAATGAAAAATATTAACTCCTGCTCATATAAATAATAATAAAAAAAAAGGCACTTAATTGGAAACCTGTCGTGTAGGAGAAAATGTTCTCACACTAAACATTTGCTGATAAGTAAGAGTGTACTGCCTCTGTTCTGATAACAGTTTCCCTCAAATGCTGATTCAGGTTTGGAAAGTCTTTAACACAGCACTGCAGGCTATGAAATTACTTTGTCTTATAACAAATTATTCAGAAACTTGTATTAGATGGAGGACTGCCAAGCCTCTGCTCTGGGCTGAGAAGCAGTACTCATGTGAGCCTCTTCTGTATTAAGGCTGCCAGGAAATAAAACCCTTTCCTTGGCATTAGCACCTGACTACACTGAACTTCTCAGTGTGGCTCCACAGATGCTTTTTGGCAGTGGGAATGCTCACACCTACGTGGGACAGGAGAGTGTCTTAGAGCACTGTCTCCTCTTCTCCTCTTCCTCCTCCTGGTCAGGATGCAGCAAGTGGCACGGCACACTGATATTGTTCAGGCAACAGTCCCTCATTTCTCATGTGCTGGAGTGCTGCAGTATTCCCGTGCTATAGTTCCTTCAACTAAATCAACCTTTCAAACATACGCTTCTTACCGTGGTCATATTTAGTTTTTGACTGCTGTTCCTAGGGCTTGCATTGCTTTGGAGAGGACCATGCCCACCAGGAATGTTGTGTTTGCCAGTGATTGATGCCTTTGTGCTGCAAGCCTGTTGGAGAGTGTGGCAGAAGCCTGTGTGGGCCGTACAGCCAGAGCCTTCTGCATCAGAGCCTGCTCCAGTACAGCCTGTGGCACCACCCAAAGCAGCCTGACAGCTCCCAGCCAGCCCCTCACTGCCTGGGGAACTGCTGGTCCAGCCAACTGGCTGGCAGAGCCCAGAGTTTTTTGTTTCTTTGTTTGGGTTGTTTGTTTTTTTTTTCTTTTCTGTCCTCAGACTGTCAAGCCAAGTACAAAACTACTCGGATTCATTCAGTTACAGCGGAATCTTATTCAGTGACTGGGATTTGCTCTTGGCAGAAGCTTCATCCATTTTGATCCAGTTATCTAAGCTGAAGGCAAGATGTTTAGGACACTTCTAAGGGTTTTATGGTGCTCCATCCTGGCTTTATGGAGACTGCACTAATACATTTAATAATTTAGGGTCAGATTGCCACCATCCTGACCTAGCAGTCTAGTTGGGGAATGAGTATGGCTCGTGCCTCTGAACCTGCCTGATACTTGGTGTTACACTGTGATCACAACAGTCGAGATTTTCTCTGTTTCAGTGTAACTGATAACCTTATCAATTCAGAGTAATTCCACTTGGCCAGCCAGGGTCCAGTCATCTGAAAGACCCCTGGGATGTACTTTCTCTGCAGAGACCTGTGCCTGTTTTCTTATTGTGACTGCCTACTGAAGGGACTACCCTGGGACAGAATCTTCCTGCCTCTCCATTTGACACCATCTGCCTTTGATCTTTGAACACTTTTTGATGGGTATTCTTACCTGATCCCCATTCAGTCTGTTCCTTTCCTTTGGAGGAGAGAGGGGCTCAGAAAGTCTTCTGCAGGAAAGGTTTTCTTCCCCCAGACAGATAAGCAGGGCTGCCAGTTCAGTGGAGCTTGTATTGACACAGCCAGGATCTGTGCTGTGGGATTGCCACTTCCTTCGTGGCCTCACACTCCACAGCTGTGACTTTTGGAGCTGGTTCAGTCCTGTCTGTAGGCCAGCATTATACCCACTACCCATCAGATCACCACTCCACGCTCCATGGATGACTTGACTCCACCTGGCAGTGCCAGGATATCCTGCCCACCCCCTGCCTTCCATCCCCCTCTGTCAGTTGTGATGGCTGGAGAACCCCTGGAGAGAGCCAGCTGATGGCTGTGTCTGTAACCTGTGCCACCCTTCAGCAGGGCAGCGATGGCTGGACAGTGGCATCGTGAGTTCTGTGAACACGTGAGTGACACTTTGTGCTTTGGATCTGTTGACCTGTCCAGTTCCCTGATCTAGGGGCCAGCAAGGGCTGTGAGTCTAGATTAGAAATATGGGAGCAGATCCAGAAAGCTGACTGAGGTCACTGACGAATGAGACCAACCCACATGTGGTTTTGCCCGAAACAAAACTTTACAGAGCTCTTAAACCTTCAGATCCACACCTGGGCACTAAAATATGTGGGTAGGTTCTCTTATTTTCCAAGTGCCGAGACCCTGCTCTTAGTCATTGCATGAAGAACAGTTGCACGACATCTCAAAACTTAAGTCAGCTCTGCAGGTTTTGGAATACTGATGGGAAGAATAACTTTTGGCTTTTTATTTATATAAAAAGATATTTATAAAAAGATTATATATATATATATCTTATGTTTTTTTAATTCAACTTTTCCATTAGTTTTCCATAACTTGTGCTATTTGAATAGTATGGTCTCTAGCTTCCTTGGTGTCCTTTAGTATTGCAATTCAGCCAAATAGAGGACTCGTTCAAAGAGGAGGAAAGTGAGGATGGCTTTACTGTTTCATCTCTTGATCACCATCACAGGGAACCGGAAAATCAGAATGTGGGTACCAGCAGTACAGTGAGAAAGCCAAAATTCTAACAGAAACAACCAACTACTATTACATTAATTAATGGTCATTCATTGCAGGTCTCGTGCAGTGAACACAAAATAAATTAATCTTTGGCATCTTGTCAGTATTCCTGCGTAGACAATTTGTCATATTATTAAAAATACTGCTACCTGCAAGTTGGCAATGGGGTATCCCCAGAGAGAGGGTTAATCCTAAATCAAACTGTGTCATATTAGAGAAGGTGTCTATTAATAAGTAATTAAATGGCTTATAAAGTTGATTAGTTGGTTTTAACACAGTAAAATTGCTTATTTTATGGGAATATTAGTGTATTGTTGCTCTTACACTAATTTACTGCAGTTCTGTAGAGTTAGCCATGGTAACATTGAACAGGATTAGAACTGCTGTATTGGGAATTAGCAAATCCATTATTGTAACTGGTTTCCATTTCTTCAGAAAGCAAGACAGGTCCACATTGCTGATTCTAGTAATTTCCAAGTTCCCTAACACAGGGAGTGGGATCCAAAGGAATCCCCCTGTGTAGATGCTTTGGGTTGCATTTCCTTTCCCAGAAAGCTCTAAGAATTCACAGATTAAGAAACAATTCTGTACAAAACCAAGATCCAGCTCTCAAATCCACCAGTGTTCCTTGGCAGCACTGAAATTAGTAGGAAGCCCTTCAATCTTTCATGTCAGTGTAAGGCTAAATGGAAATCTTTCAAAATTTAAAACTTTTTTTGTAGCCATCTCTCCCATGTGGGCATACCCAGGTGTCTCTGGGAGACAGCAAGGGTGGAAGGTGGCCACACAGGTGGGAGAAAAGTGATGTTTTAGCAGTGCCCTCAGAGTGTTTGGCACAATATGCAGAGAACTGTACCTAATGAGCTCTCTGGGGCTGGGACAGGGGTTTGGAGCTTTTCCACAGCCCCATGCTAGTGGCCAGCGTGGGAACCCAAAATAGGGGCTGTCTGCCTGGTTCCTCGGATGCCTTTGTGGTTCACCAGCCCCACCTCATGATACAGAATAGTTGGGCATAGAATCCCAAGAAATGAGTAACTTTGTGCATGCGCGTGGTTGGCTTCGTTCTGCCCTCACAAATGAATCTGAGGGACCTCTGTAATATCAGGAAGTGTAAGTGAAAACAGAATTAAGTCATAGCTGCATAGGTTATGTCCAGATCCCAGTGGGAATTACACTGAGACTTGGTCACAGTTAATGAAGAAAGATGAGCTGTCATGACTCCTGGGGCAGGAGGGAGCTGTAGTCCATGAGAAATCCGAAGGAAAAGATAACTATGAAGCAAGGAGTGATGGAGGGAGAATGCTAATCCTAAAAGTTTGTTTGGGAAATCACAAAGCTCTGCAGAAGCTGTTTGCTGTCCCCCATATTGAGAGACATCCCAACAGCTGGATGTCGCTGTGGTTTTGTGTTTGCCAACGCGGGTGTTGCAGCTCAGCACTTGGAAAAAAATTAAGACTTCAGTCACATATGAAAGTGTGATATTCCATAGCTTCATTCTCATAACTAGGAAGCAAACTCCTGACACATCATTGTGCCTAGCTGTCTGTCGTCACAAAGAAAGACAAGATCTAAGCGATGAGAAATGCAGGAAAAGTTAATCTGGGGAAAGAAGTGTTTGTGCACAAAGAGAAATGTTTATAAAATATCACCTGTGTGTCTGTACAAATATGATTTCACAATTTCGAGAGATTTTATGCTATTATTTTATGTTAATTAGAATTAGATTTTATCTTCCTTTGCTGTGAGGATCCAAACTGTTGTTTGTTTGGCTGTACAGAGCTTTCAATAAACCAGCTGACAGTACCTGGTGTACTTCACAGAAATGTCTCTCTGCTTCACTAAACAAGGCACATTGTCAAGACTGGTAAAGTTTCTTGGAAGTCTTCGCACTTAGGTGTGCCTTGTACCCATCTTTTGATATCTGGTGTTTCCTAACTACCTCTCTGCAATAAAATACCTGGGTTTGTGCTCTTGCCAGTACATGGCTCCCCTCCCTCCCTTTTCTTTATCAGAGACAAGTGCAGTTGTTTTTTTTTCCTGATACAGGGTGATCCTTACCTCTGCGCAGTTGGAGCAGAAATTGGCTTTTCGTTAAAATCCAGCTGCTCTTTACAAGACTAATTATTCCCTCCTTAGATGCTCAGTAAACAGTAAATCTTTAGTCAGCTGCAAACAGGAGTGTTGAGGTGAGCACTGCACTGGGTGCTCATGGGTGGCACGGCACTGAACGTGTGCAGATGTCTGAATACGCTCAGCTAAAAATTCCTCATCGGTGCTTCTAAGGAAAAAAGCTTTCACGAGATACATCTCTTAACTAGTTCTACTGCTATTTCTGTACTTCCAGAAGTAATCGGAGTTTGGCTCAGCAGTGGGAATAAGTCTGTCATTGGCTATGATTTCTTACTTTAATGCTTCTGCTTCTTCTAGGACTGATGGGAGGCTGCTGCCAGCGCGTTCCCAACGTAGAGCTGAGAATGGTTTCTAACTTTTTTTTTCCTCGTGTCTTTCCTGGTGAGATGGCTGTTTCACGCTGCTTGGAAGTGGCACGATAGAATTTCAGAAGTACTGTGAAAGCATGCTCAGGTAGTAGTGCAGGATCTGAAGGGAACTGGAGCTGTGATTGTCGCTGGGTGAAGAGCTCTAACCAGCTAGGACTTTTGGTACTTGTTTTCCATGTTTTCTTAATATCACTGGGGGTGGCCTGACTTGTTCCCATGAACATAAGGTGCAGATGTGCATACACTGCTCAGTTTTCTTTCCTGACTTACAAAGTGGGCATGTTGTTAGCTGTATGGTGGCTCTGCATAGTAAAATTCTTTTTCATGTGTCATATTACGGGACACGTGCCTTGCCATGACTGTCATAGCATAAAAACACATCAGTAAAGAAAAGAGGATTTACAATAAGAAAAAATAACCAGGGGAAACTGTAGCAGGGAGAAGGCCAAAACTGAAATCAGTACACCGTTGAAAGCTCAATAAAATAATATTTATTACAAAGAAGTAGCCAACAAAACAAGAAGCTGAGAGACAGGAAAGAGGAGGGAAATAAGCCCCCAGGACAACACCCTTACTCACTCAGGCGTAATTCATGAGGTTGTCTTACCGAGCCCAGAATGACTAGAATTCCCCACAGCAGAAGCTGCATCCCCGGAGTGTTGGCAGGCTCCCATGGCAACGGGCATCCCTGCCAAGGCAACACTGTCCTCTGTATGAAGCTTGAGTTCCCTCCCAGCACGAGCTCTCTGCTTTTTATGCAATTAGCCAGTGATGTCTACCTGGGCAGGTGTGGCCAGCACCGCCCAGCCAGAGGCCCTCGGTCCCTCCCCCCCTGGTGTAAGTGGTGCCCCTTCTGCGCGCGCGTGTGGACATTGGAATTTCCCCACGCCTGCGTGATACACCTGGGGGGGGTCTTTCCTAAACGAGTCTGGGGGCTTACTTCATCCTCCTCCTCTTCACTTTCTCCTTCAAATGCCCTTGGAGGGCCATCAGCCAATAGCCAGTCACCAATTAATTTGAGTTTGTACAGGATGCTTCCTTCAAGGACGAAGTTCTCCTTTATCAGTGCTTGTTTTCTCGTAACTTGGCGGGAAAAGAACAGACTCTCACAGGTGGCTGGGCCCAACACAGACCCAAAGTAGCAGTGTCTAATTAAGCATGAATACAGAAACAAAATCATTACTGAAAATAATTCAGAAAATCCAAGTTGTAAGAAAATATAGCTTGAATTTCACCATCAAGCACCTTGGGAAGAGTGATCAGCAGAATGTGTCTGATGCGGAGTGAGCCACCAGGAATTTCTTATAAGATAAAGATTTCTGCAGCAAATCAGAATTTCAGCATGGACAAGATTTTTATAAGCATGTATTTTTAGTAGATCTGGGTCTTTCTTGAAAGCATGTAGATGAAATGACAGCTTGGATTTGAACATTTCCAGAGATGGGGCAGCCACAGCTTCTCCAGGCAACCTGTGCCAGGGCCTCACCACCCTCCCAAGGAACAATTTCTTCCTCATATCCCATCTCTCCCTGCCCTCTGGCAGTGGGAAGCCATTTCCCTTGTCCTGTCCCTCCATCCCTTGTCCCCAGTCTCTCTCCAGGTCTCCTGGAGCCCCTTTAGGCCCTGGAAGGGGCTCTCAGGTCTCCCTGGAGCCTTCTCTTCTCCAGGTGAACCCCCCCAGCTCTCCCAGCCTGGCTGCAGAGCAGAGGGGCTCCAGCCCTGGGAGCAGCTCCAGGGCCTCCTCTGGTCTCACTCCAACAGGTCTGTGTCCTTCCCGTGCTGAGGCCCCCAGACGGGGATGCAACATGTGCTCCCAAAATTCATCTTGGGATTTGACTGAGAAATTCATCTTCAAAAGGACTGGGTTCAGAACTATTCAGAAGTTGTTCTCATTAATGGAAAGGGGGGAATTGGAGGCAGAAAGCCTCCAAGTATCCTTTTGTCTGCAATTTCTCTTAATTCTCTCTCAATCCCAGTGTAAGTCACATCATTGAACTAGAGTGCTACCTTGCACATAATTTTTATAGAAACTGTAATTGTTCTAGAATGTAAGCTGGGCTTCAACATTTTATCGGTATTTAATGCAACTATAGTGGCATGCTTTTTTGATGTGAGAAATAAGTTGATCATAAATGTTCCTTCTGTCTAAAATAGCAATTCAGGCGAATGAAAACATTGCATACAAACACTTCTCACTCTGTTTTCTGTGGTCTGCTATTAGGGCTTTTTGAGACTGAAAGAATTAATTTTTCCACCTTCTTTAGCAGAAAGTGATGATTGTCAAAATCATTTCCTTCCAATTATTTTACTATCTCATTTAATGAAAATCAGAATTGTTCTTTTTTTCCAAGACAAAGCAAACTTCACAATCTAATTTCCTGCAGGACATAAATTTTACTTTTCACCATCTCTGCTCATAAGGCTTTAAATGAAAGGGCTTTTTTGAGCTAGAAAACCAGGCATTTATCCTTCCTATAGTCTGGATCAGGAGCAAGATGCCAGTTCCTGCTCCACGGTTGGAGGCTGACTTTCCTGGGAATTTGTTTAGGCTGTGTGTGAAACCCACTTTTCCTGGCTATGAATCTGCTGGTTGAGCTAAAATCAGCCTTGAGCCACCTGTAGCTGGCTCTGGGGCCTCATAGGCAGCGACCAGATAATAGTTCTGCTATTTCTGAATAAAAGGGCATAAATGCAGTTGCTTGGCAAACTCCTGAGAGTTGAGGATTGTTCTTTTTTATTCTCATGGAGCCTGCAAATATGTCGTTTTCGATTGGGGCTTGTGCCAGTATAAGAAACTGTGTCAAGATTCTTGGTGGCCAAGGTAGAAATGAATTAAAGTTATTATTTAAGAAAGCAAAGCAAAAATCCCACATTTGAAAAGAATTTGTGATCCTCCCACAGTTGAGTTTTAACAGAAGTGAAATACAGTTTTGTTTGAGCCAGCAAAGCAAAGCAACATGACACCACATTTCTACATCAATTTTCAACAGTGATCTAAGTGAAAACTGCTGATTGCTGTATTTGTTCCAAGCAGGGATGTACCACAGTTGTCTTGAATTTTCTTGCAAACAATGAATCGCTACTGATGGCACTGCTGGTACTTCTACTGCTGTTATCATACATTTAGACAAGCTCATTATCAGCATTATGGATGTTAACACTCAGTAAGAGCTATCAGCCTGTCCTGGGAACAAAGGGAAATAAGCAAGCACACAGAAGTTATTTTTGTGGAAGGTAATTTTAAAAAGCATTCATGTGTATTGCATTGTTTGCATGCAGGTCCTTGAGCCAGTGGGATGGAGCCACATGCTGAAGAGTGTGTTTGCCTACATGGAATAACTGCAGATAAGAAAAAAAAAGAACCTATGAAAGGAAAAGTTGCATTTCAATATCTTCTCTCTGATCAGTTCTTGCTATTGAATTCTATTCATACTTTTAAGTGTCCTTAAGTTCATCAGGTAGGGTTTCATCATGTAGGGTACAACTTCTGTCTTAAAATAGTTCTTAGTCAGCTGTCACTGAGAAGTGGGTGAGCAGTGCAAGGGAAGTTTCTGCTGTTCAGCAGCAGCAGAACTACATCTGCTGTAAGGCTTTCACACAGCTCATGTGTGCAAAGAGCTGCAGCTGGAGATCAGATGGAAAAGGCTTGAAGTTGGGGGTTTCCACTTTTGTAGGGGAACATCCACACAGGCAGCAAAATGCAGCCATGGAGCCTCAACTGCAGAAACCATGACGGGGTTGTGTGGTCAAACATTCAACCAGGGCACGGGAAGGAGGGATCTTTCCACAGGAGTAACTTTCGGCTTTTGGAGATGCATTTATGTGAGGAACATGAGCCAGCAGTGTGTTCAGGTGGCCAAGAAGGCCAGTGGCCTTCTGGGCTCTATCAGGAACAGTGTGGCAGCAGAACAGGGAAATGATTCTGCCCCTGGACTCAGCACTGGTGAGGCCACCCCCTGGAGTGCTGTGTCCAGTTCTGGGCCCCTCAGTTCAGGAGGGATATTGAGGTGCTGGAGCAGGTCCAGAGAAGAGCAACCAGGCTGGTGAAGGGACCTGAGCACAAGTCCTATGAGGAGAGGCTGAAGGAGCTGGGGTTGTTCAGCCTGGAGAAGAGAAGGCTCAGGGGAGACCTCATCGCTCTCTACAACTCCCTGACAGGAGGGTGTAGCCAGGTGGGGGTTGGTCTCTTCTCCCAGGAACCAGCAGTAGGACAAGAGGGCTCAGCCTTAAGCTGTGCCAGGGAAGGTTTGGGTTGGATATTAGAAAGAAATTCTTTCCAGAGAGGGTAATCAGCCATTGGAATGGGCTGCCCAGGGAAGTGGTGGATTCTCCATCCCTGGAGGTTTTTAAGATGAGGCTGGACGTGGCACTGAGTGCCATAGTCTGGGAACCACAGTGGTGTTGGATCAAGGGCTGGACTTGATGATCTCAGAGGTCCTTTCCAACCCGTCTGATTCTATGATTCTGTGATGCTATGAATTATGCGATGATTCGTGCTAATAAAAAATAGAGTGTTATTCAAACTACCGAATATGAAATGGAACGTCCCGCTAAACATGCTTATGTAATTACGCTTGTGTAATTTGCTTTCGACAAACATATATCGCTATAGCCAAATAAGACAAATAAAATATACCACTTACATATGTAACTATGCTTGAGTGAAGAAAGAGGTTATCCAAAGGACAAGAAAGGGAAGACTTGAACTTTTAACCCTCAGTCCCAGAGACCACTGCTGAGAGCCTGTGCAGGTCCGAGAAATGAAAGTGACTTCACAACGGAGAAACGGAACGGGGCGAAACCTTCCTGGAACAAATGTATAAAAGGCTGCAGAGCACTCTGTAAGGTGTGCAGTGGCGAGGCCAAGACTCCCTTCACACCCAGCGCTGTTTTGCTCGTTCCTTATCGAATAAATAGCCTTGCTGCTAAGAATTCTTGATTACAAGCATTTTATTTATAACAATTTATGTAAATGTGTCATGGTTTGAACTTTTCCCCTTTGTGTAAATGTGCCGCTTTTTCCTCAGGGGTACGCCTGAGCCACACGGTTATACCTTGGGTGTCTCTCTGAGTTCTTCAGAAGTTGGTGAGTTCTGTAAGAGATGTTGTTAGGAGACACCCATCCCCAAATATCTGAAGCTAGGGGACTGGTAACATTTTTTCAGGCCCCTGCTTCAGTTGGGAGAGAAAATAAATTTCAATGGATTCCTCCTTCTGCTTTTGTAGCACCTCTCTTGCTCCCTGTCTGCTTTGCTATTCCTGCATAAACCAGGCATTCAGCCTGTGGAGCGAGCTGGCAGCAACTGGGAACGCACGTGGGATGGAGTAACTTCCTCCTTCACCAACAGCCTGAAGCTGAGTTAGAAGCCCTACACCTTCCATTGCATTTCCCAGGCAGCACACATAGGAGCTCATAGCTCCAGAGGGTTGGGAGACCTCCTGCCTGGGTAGCCTGGTGCTACCTGGCATAACCCCAGCTCCGGCTGTCGTTGTTACCTCTGTGCCAGCCCACGTCCTCGAGCTCGAGGGGACCGGGCCAGCTTCTGCTCTGGGTTGGGTAACTTGGCTCCTATCCCGGTTCTGCCCTGTGCAGAACCGCCTCATCGGGGGCCTCCCGCTGCTGGACTGGGCTCTTGGCAGTGCAGAGCAATCCAGCCCCTGCCCCAGTGGTGCTGGGCCTCACTTATGAAGCTACACGTGTTTGGAAACCTGCTTGCTAAGAGACACAAAGGTGCAAAGAGCTGGAATTCCAGTTTGGCATTCAATGGAAAAACTTAACTTTAAAAGTTTTCCAAACCCTGAAGACCTTTTTATTCACTTGTTCACATCTGCTTCGGCCTCCTTGCTTTATTTAATTCGGGGGCAACTGCAGAATTCAATTAAGCAAGACACCACTCTAGGAATTCATTCAATGCCGCCTCTTGATCTTCAAAACTCCAGGCAGGCAAGTGAGATTTCCAGGCTGGTGAAATCTGCAGGGAACATTGTGAAAATCTCATATGACAGGGAAAGAGTTTGAATTTCAGGGAGCAAAATGGTCAGAATAAATATGCAGCTCTATAAATGCTTCTTCGAGGGCAATTTCATACTGCTGTAATTTCAGTTTTACCTGGAATTTTCGTGGAATAGCTTTCAACATCGAAAGCGTCAGCAAACACATAGTTACCTTTTTCCAATGGGAAGCCTCCACCCTTCAAAAGGAGTCTTGAGCCTTCAGTAATTTGACTCCAAATAAGTATGTAATTATAGATTGCAGCAGAAAACTCTTTTGCAAAAGAGTTTTCCCTGAGAAGGGTGCAGATCTGGGCTTTGGTGTCCGTGGCTCAGTGACTGTGGGACAACCAGCACTTCCAGATAACCCCAGAGCTTTCAGCAGAACTGGGTTGTTAAATTATTCATGTCCAAGCTGGGACAGGTTTATCTGAGTAACTTAAGTTTATCTGCGAACCTTAAGTGGTATCTCGAGTACTGCAAAAAGGATTTGTTTGCCTTAACGCAGACATTTGAAAACAGTATCAAAATGTTTGAAGATATTTGTTTCCTCTCTGATTCAGAAGCAGGAGCAGCTTCATTTGAGAAATGTAAGAGGTACCTCTGTAAAGGTAAAAGCAGGGAGAGTGTAAAGGGAGGCAGAGTCAATGCCATGTCACCAGGCTGCAGCTTTCATATACCCTACCTGAAATGTGGGCAAAAAGTTGCCTTTTTTTCCCCACTTATTCTCCACCTCATGCCATGACAGACACTGTCACAGCCACCCTCCGGGGACTGCATCACTGACACTGCTGTACTGGAACCCAGCCCAGAGGCTCTGCTGAGCAGAGATTTGTTGCAGGATGGTCATGTCTTACTTGCCCTGCACTGCACCTGCCTTCTGTTTACCTGCCTCTCCAGGGTACCCAAAAATACCAGGCTATTTGAAAAGCATAAGAGACACCCCGCAGGGTTAATTGCTTTTAAATTTGCGTGTATTCAATGGTATATCAAGTGTTTCACAACGGAATACTGCATTTTTGCAGAGCAGGAAAAAATGTGAGGAAAATCCTTAAACTTCCTTAGTTTTTGCATTTTGATGCATCCATACAGACTTTAGCATCTTCAGCAGATTTGCTTTTCCTTGTGTGCTCTATTTTTATTTAATTACCCTAATGAAAGCTTGCCATGCTTTTATTTTGGTTTTATCCTTTCAAAAGACAGGCCAGGTGTTCAGCTGGTGCATGGTGATTTACACCAGGAACACCTTACCCACAGTGTGCTGATGCAGGGAGTTGTTGCTCTTCTGAATTCAGAAGCTGTTTTTGAATAAAGCTTGGGGGGAAAAAAGGCAAAATAAGGCTGGAAGGAGATAAGGATCCCCAAGACCCAATTAAAGAGAAGCTGGAGGGAGAGGCAAAACAATACTAGATGGATGACCACTGTGACAAGCTCTCCATCCATCTGTACTGGCTTTTCCTCTAAGCACATCCTAGGAGAAGCTCCCACATAACTTCCTCTGACGTCTGGAGCCTGTGGTGCCAGGCAGGGCTCCAAGCAAGGACTCTCTAGTTTGGCTTATTACTGGGGAAGCAGCAGCAGCAGCAGCGTAAGATCCCATTAGAGTTGCACTCAGAGGTGTCCCTGGGTTTGGCTACGGGCTTGCATTACAATTTCTGCTCAGTCTGCAATAGAGGATCACAGGCTGCAGGATGGGAAACATGAAAATGCTGCCAAGGAGGCGTGGGAATCTTGGCCAGACTGCTCTCTGCTCCCTCCCTCAGGGATCTTGCCCTGGTTGCCAAGCCTGGCTGCAGCCACTGTGGCTGTTCTGGGCTGGCTTCACAGGGGCCAATGGGCTCTGGCAGTGAAGAGGGTTACAGCTGACAGTAGTGTCATGTAGCAGTACCTGGTTTGGGGGGTTCCTTGCATTAAGATGTTCTGATATTCAATACTGAGGGGAGTGCAGTGGTGGAAATTTATCCCAGCATCTTTTGTCTCAAGTAGGTTCCTCTGCCCTGAGCTCCTCTGCCCCACCTCTGATTCTGTGCTCATCGTTTCAAGGGATTGCTGTGAGGATCAGGCACTGGGAAGGATGCCCAGGTTATTGGAGGTACAGGATAGGTGTGTGAGAGCAGTCATTTAATTTCCCACGAATCCTACACCTTGCAGGTAAATCCCTGGATTCATGGCAGGAGGTCTGGGGAGCCCCTGGGGCGTGGAGCGGTGTCCCCCACGAGGCAGGGGGCTCAGAACCAGGAGCAGTGAGAGGGGCAGGGGGACTCTGGCCTTTACACAGGGTGTAGTAGAGCGTAACGTGTTCCCTGAGACAGGCACGCAGTCGGAGAGCAATCCTTTCAGCCTCCTGCACTTGCTAGAGCCCGATGTCTCATTAAACATTCCAGGCAGTGCCCACGTCCTCTGTAAGCCAGCACTGCCTGTTTGGGTAAGATGGCTTTGTGTCAGGCTGTGTTAACTCTTACTGCTCGCACAATGGTTGCTGCATTTGTCTGCCCAGTTCGACGGTGAAGAAAAGGCTTTTCAGGTGCTTTTGATTGCCCCGAATCTGAATCTACAGTAAATAAATTCAAAATTTACTCTGTTACACAAGGAAACTTACTGAGCTAGAGGAGAATAAGTAGCCGTGCGTTTGCTTCATAGGCACCAAAACCAGCCTCCCTGAAATCTGTTCCTTCCTCCCTCACAGTCACCTTTCCCCAGGAGATCCCTCAATAACCTGCAATTTGGTTTCAGTGTTGCACTGTAAGCAATTGATATTTTTCCCCAGAAATTATGGGTGTAAATCAACTAAACGTGGCATTTAAGACCACGTGGCGGTTCCGCTGATCTTCATGCATTGTTCTGGATTAGCCTAAACCTTGATTATTTTACAACACTAAATAACAAATCTAAATATATTAAGTTTACTGTGACTGATTTAATCTACAGATGTTAAGGGGTTGAAAAGAATCAGTGGGTAGAATATATGCTATGGGCTATTACATCCCAGTCCAGCTTAACTGGGTGTTACACTTTAACCAGGCTTCAAGAGATTTTGCCCACACAAACTCAACTCTTGTAAAGCCTTTTGATTCTTTGATATCTCGAATTCACATCTGGACAAAAAGCTACACGCTTTTCTCTAAGAGACTTCTTTTAATTTGGTGAGAAAATAGGCCAAAATAGGTCAAAAAAAGTTATTAGACTCAAATATTCTGGGCTTTCTCTCAAAGCTTTTGCTGCATTTTCTGTGTTTAGATGAGGAGATGATGGTGCTCCTTTCTGCTCCCTGCACTCTGCTCAGTAGTTGAAACCAATGTGCCTTTGTAAGCATCATGGTGGATGAAGTCATATGGCTCCATATGCACAAAGCATGGGAACAAATACTGTATTTAATATGTGAAAGAGAGCCCAGCAATCTAGGACTTGGACTCTTTGCAGGAGACAACTGGGGCTCCTTTCCTGTCCCTTCCCTCTGTGTGTGAAAAAGAAAGTATTCCTCTTTTGAACAAAGAAATTGTCATGTAGTTTAGGAACTCAAAGGAATTCCTCCATTGATTGAAGGTTTACAGCCTAATTGCTGGAAAAATTTGAAGGGACAGCTCAGTTGGGGATGGGGCAGGGTGCTTCTATTGAAGGGATTAAGCCATTTTGACTAGATGGAGCAGCCTCCAATAGTTCAGTGAGCAGGGAAGGGCAGTTTCAGTGCTGAAGCATACTGAAGGCTGGCTGCTCTGTACAGCCATGAGAGTGGAGTTTGTCACTGACAGTCAGAAAGAGAATTTCTACTGTTTCCATTTTTTCCTTTCACTGAGGGACACTCACAATATTTAACATACTTCTAGGAGATCCACAATTGAAGTTCATGTCTTTATGCTTCTTATTATTGTCAATAGACATCTAAGTGGGGTTTTGAGGAAGGCGTCTGAAGTGGGATGGAGGATCTAGAGGGGAAAATGGGTGTAAGGAGAGAAAGGAGAATACAGCTGAGAAGTTAGATGGTTTCTTGGAGCCAGGAGTAGGCTCTGGAAGGAGGATGAGCCTCAGGCCACCCAGCATATGGGCTGGTGTCCTCACAATAATGCACAGGACAGCACAGAGAACTTCAGGAATATCATCCCCTAACTTTGTTGTGGTAAGGTTCCTTCCTAAGGTTGGAACCTCCAGAAGAGTTGAGGATGAGCACACAGGTTAGTGCATCCACAGCAAATGCTGCTGAAGGACCCAGTTCTGCAAAATGGGTGCTGTTGACATGCTGCAAAACTGGGTACCCTTGTATGAGGGAGAGGGGGGAATGGCAGGAGGGAATGATTCAGACTGTGAGTGATGGAAACACCAGGAAGGGATGTTCTCAGTGGCCTTCCAAAATTTCTGTTGGCACCATACTGAATAATGATATGTTTTTGTGCAGTGATAAATACTGCTCCTCTGAAGCTGTACTCGCTTCACTGATTTATTTGTTACAAGTCATATCAATGACCTGTCTTTCATAATTAAGTTGACTTGCTCTTCATTGCCCTTGGCAAGTGTTACTCAAAATAATGCAACCTAAAGTAGTGTATCTCAGCCTCCAGGGCTGAAATTCAACTGCTAATGCTCTCCCAGTGATCTTCTTGAGTCTTTTCCAGAAACAATGGTGACTTGGAGGTAAAATGCTTCGGGAAGAAACAGCAGTGTGTTGGTTGGGAATAGTGCTGCATTTCTGTAGTTATGGTCCCAGGGCATAGCTATACAGAAAGCTTTGTTTCTTCTCTTTCCAGCCAAACATTGCAGCAGATTGTTGGAAATAAAATAATGACAAGGTAGTAAAATCCCAGCAAAGTAATTGGCGAGGGATAGCTTGTTGTTAACAAATAATGTTATAGTATATAGCTACAAACCTCCTCGTGTTCAGCAGGGAGAAATAAAAAGAACAGCACAGGAAGTAAAAGGGATCATTAATTGACTGAGGAAAATGAAAGTATTCACAAACACCGCAGAGGAAGGAAAGAATAGAAAGTTAAGGAAAGTCAAGAAAAGGAAAATGATTACAGGAAAAATCTACAGAAAAAGTTTTACGTTGTGTCGGATCAGTCCTAGATCTTTTCAAGCTTCCCAAGAAAGCCCAATCCCACACTGAGAGAAACCAACACCCCTCTGAAGAGAAAAAAATGTGTTCTCCATAAAGCTGCTGCTCTCGTACCGAAAGAAGCTGAACTCGGTTTCTGATTTCCCAGGTCACATTGGGCAAAGACTCAAATCCCTGTTGTTTCAGGGTTTAATGACAAATCACTGTGCAGAAAGAGCTGTGAGCTGGTGGATGCTGAGGGCTGGCTGGGAATTTTTTAGGTGTATGTTTGCACGTGGGGAGCAGGGCAGTGAGCCACCTCGGCCTCCCCAGATGATGGACTCTGGCCTGGTAGAGCCTGTACATTGCTGCTCTTGGTTTCCTTCCCCTGCCAGACCTATTAACTACACAGTAATCAGTCAAGCTACTAATTAGGCACAGGCTGGGTAGGTTGGGCTGGTGACAGCAAAGGCAGCAGAGCTCATCTGAAGGCTTGTTCCCCGTGAGAGAGGGGAGCTGTGTCCTGCCCTTTGCTGCACTCCCCTCCCATCTCCCCCTGACTATTTTCCCCTGCCTTGCACTTGGCCCCAGGCCCCCTTCACCCTGCCATGAGCCAGTTCAATGACATACCAGAAAATCATCTGCCTTTTTTTTTTCCTCTTTTGTCTGGTTGCTGTTTTCCATCATGTCAGTGCATTCAGGCAGGCCTTTGCTACCAGCTAGAGCCAGCAGAAGGCAGCAGCAGCAGCAGCACCAATCAGGCAGGAGTAAAGATCGGGAAGGAGGGTGCATCCCTTTTGGCAGCATAGCCGATACATTGTCTCATCATGTCCTGTGGAGCTCTACTCTACCAATCACCCAACTAAATGGTTCTACTAGGAAGGGTGTGGATGAAGGGCAGAAGAGTAACACTGGGAGCCAGAGAAAAAAAAAGATAAAATTCTGTCCTGGAAGCAGTCCATCTCTGTGCTATGTAGACTGCATGCTCTGCAACTCTGGCATCACATTCTTGGTGCATGAGTAATGAATTGCTTGCCATTTTGACAGTCTGTCCCAGATTTGGCTCACCCCACAGTAGCTAACTAAAAGTCAAGCCTCTACTGCCAAGGTTGTTCTCTTGGCTCCCTTTGGAGATGGAAAAAAGGGTCAGGCACACCCAGGCAGTGATTTATGCAGCCTGGTTGGAGACTGGGTTTGACCCTGTGTGGAGGTGCCAGAGTGTGGCAACTCAGTGCCAGAGGAGCTGGGCCATGGCCCTCGTCCAGGGGGAAGGCTCCTCTCATTTAATGCACTCCTGTGTGCAATGAGTTCATCATTAACTGGGCTCTCTTTTTTGGAGAGAATCTGTGCCAGACATGCTGCTTTTCATTCCCAATCCCTGATGAAGGCTGCAGTGCCTCCCCTGCTGCCAGGGAGGACGGGGACTCCTGCCCCAGGCACTGAGTTGTTCAGAAACTCATCACCTCTCTTGGCAGGGGCAAGCAGTCCTCCTGCATGGATGAATCACCCCTTGGGGGAGCGCTGATGGGTAAGCAGCAGGTCTGGTGTTATTCCAGATGCTACAGGGAGCGTGGGGATCCTGGGGCACCTGCATCACCAAGTCCAGCCGTGTGTGGGTGTCTCAGCAATTCCTGGGGCTCAAAGCACAGCCCTTGCCATCTGTGCTGCGGCTGGGGATGCACCTGTGTCCCTCCCGGGAGGGACATTTGTCACACTGTTCAGTCTGCAGGAGTGAATCGTCTCCCTTGCTTGTGTGTTTTTGGCGTGTGCAGGGGTAGGGAAGGTATTCTTCATTCTCTGGGGCAGGGCTGCTTCTGACAGCATTGGTCTTGTCTGTTTTGGGACACTCCTGCCCTCCTCCTTCCCCGATGTGCCCCTGAAAGGGAGGATGCCGTGGGGCTGAGGGTGTCCTGGTGGGAAGAGCAGGGAGCGTGGGGGGCCTCAGCCCCAGCACAGAAAGCTGCCTCCATTAGAGACCAGTGGTGGCCTTTGGGGGACAAGTGGTGGAGTTTGGGGCACAAACTGAATGGATTGTGTTTGGTCAGCAAAAGATTAAAAATCGGGTTATAAGGGGTTTTTTCATGCTTTTTTAAATTGCAGATGTACTCTTCTGTGATGATTATTTTAAGATAGCCCTAATTACCTGAGTATATTTTGTCCCAATCCATCCCCAGGATGGCTGGTGCAAGGGTTCACAACAGAAGAGACAGTGAGAGATAATGAGAATATAAATGGAGAGATGAAATATCTAGAAGAGAAATCCAGATGCAGTTGAGTTCTCAAAAGTATTTGAGGTTGTGTATTTATTCTGCCATGTGAACAATGACCTAATCTCCTATAGGACTGAGTCTTAAAATATAATACATTACCAGAATACTCTAAAAGCTTAGTGTTGGTAACACACAGATAAGTCACTGTGAGTAGGACGTGTTGTCAAATGGAAAGGGGAAATAAAAATGGGGCTGATAAAATGGATAAAACCAGGAACTTCAAACAAACCAAGCCAAACCTTTGGTTACAGGACAGTGCGTTTCTGAGATACCCTACAGGAAACGATGGTTTTGGGCCATGATTTGAAGGCATATCCATTTTAATATCAGTTAAGTTTGTTCTAACTTTTATTTTGGCAGAGGATATGATGGTAAAATGTTTTAGAGTTTGAGTTATATTTAAATACAGAAGTATTTAAAATTTGTGTATAAGACTTAGAGCCCAACAAATGGTAAATAATCCCAGTCAGTATGAGGCTTCTTGTTATCAAGGCTGCGAAGTATTTAGAAAACAAATCTTTCCTTCTTAGATTATTTCCCTGAAAACCAAGCAGTGAACCTGTCAGGGCCCGTTGTAGGAAAACAGAAAATTAACAAGAGGCATTAGTACACTTGACGTGAGTAAATAATTCGGTTTGGCCTTTGAAGATAGAATATTCTTGACTGAACTATCGGCAGCTCGAGATATTTGGGCCTTTCATATGTATATTTGCATGTATCACTCTGTTGTCACAGATAAACAAGCGTGGACTTCTTTGCATGTATAATAATGTTATTATCAGTTCTGTGATAAGACCAAACGAAAGCGCTTTCTCTCTTGATGCAGCTTGGCAGCCCAAACATCCTCTGGTTTAGCAAACCTGAAAATAGTTTTGTACAATTTTGTGCAAAGGAAGAAGGAGAGATGAAGCTTAAAGGATAAAATGAACTGGTGTGAGAGGGGCTAGCAAAACACCCAGGTCCAGCTGTGGAGGGGAGGAGAAGAGGAATTCTTGGGCAAATTTTGGTAATTGGAGCTCAAATTCCAGCAGAAGGAGTAATCTCCATGTGCTTGCTAAGTGCTGTGCTGCTGCAGAGCCCTTTAAGGATTCAGCTGAAATTTCCTTGCAGGGCAGTACAGAAACCATGACCTGAGAAAGCAGCCAGAGTTTCCAGTGCTTGATGTTGGATCGTTAATAGGTGTGGTGGAGCTCAGGATCTTTAAGATTCAGACTGGGCGCAGATACCACTGATAACACTCTGCCAGCTTATAAAATCAATCTGATAAGGACAGTCTCCACACAAGAAGCCAGGTATTAAGACGAACATTAACGGATGAAACACTTTTTTCAGCACATATGGGATGCTAGTAAGGATGCCAACATCTTTGCTAATCCTCCTGCCCCAACTTTTGGCTGTACAAGCACTTCCTTGGGCTCCCTTACTTTTACCCTGGCTTAGATAAAGATGGAGATTTGTGGAAAAATCTGTCTGTCTCCAGTGCTCAGTGAAAGGAATAACATCTGCCTTGCATTTTTCTTTTTTTCTTTTTTCTTTTTTCTTTTTTTTTTTCCCCCACTTGAGTCCATGGTGAAAATTCTGGAAATGCAAGGACTGGGTTGGGTTATGACCAAGTTTGAAATCCTAAGCACTGAAATGAGATCCTGGAAACAGGGGAAAGTAGACTGAGCTGAGAAGCAACAACACGTAAATTAAGCAGGTATTGATTTCACTGAGGTGAACATCAAGTTTTACTGATCCAAGAGATAAATATTGACTGAAACATCTTCATGTGCTCCCTTAACCCTGCGCTGTTGTTTTTCCTCTGAAAGAGGTTTCCTTCTTTTCCCTTGTCCCTTCACAGAAAATAATATCTTACCTCAGCTGCTCTAAACTTCTGCTGTTTTTGCAAAGCCAACTTTGTTTTCCAGCTCACTGTTGTAAGCATCAGAGACAGGAAAAATGGCTGTGACTTTATAAATCAATAAACCCCTATGCCCAAACAGTTATTAACAAACTAAAAAGGTGCTTGAAAATCCAAACAGCCTCTTATAAATTGGTAACAAAAAGCTGTGCAGCACAGTCAAGTTCTTGGCTCCGCTTACAGAGAAAATCTTTCACAAAAAAATGTAAAATTACACTTTGAGAAACTGATGATTATTGATACTTTATGGAAAAAATTATTACCTCATTCCCAATGCTGTCTAAAATATTTCATTGAAATGATCCTTTACTACCTTCATGTAAATAACAGTTTACAAGGACACAGAAACTTTGCCAATAGTAGAGAAATGAGTATTTGGAGTGGAGGAGCAAAATACACAATATGGAACATGAAATAGTGAAACAATTACTTTTGAACTGTATGGGTGGATATATCTCTGTGTTAATGTGATGGAAATTCAAACATTTCAAACCTCAAAAAGCAGCTACATGATTACAGCGTGTTTGTTCAGACAAGTGCAGGTTCTAGGTGAGGGATGACGGCTTTTTTTTTTTCCTGCAGATCTTGCATGTAATTTAGGTTGAAATATTTTGAAATGGATAAAATTCTGAAATAGTTTCCAGGATTTTATAGTGCTTAAGGTTCTGCCTGCTGCATGTGGAAGACTGCCCAGGAAGGCAAATTAGTGAATATCATAAGGTAATACAAAAAGAAAGAGAAAGAGACAAATGGCTACAAATTCTCTCCAGGCAAGTTCTTGCCTTTAGAAGTGCTAAATGATTTTGTTCCCCACTGGAAAGACCTTCACACTGGATTTGGAGCAACCATGAAATGTGGAGGCAGTAAGCCTCCACTTTCACTCGGTGGATCAGTTGAAAGTTATTCTGTTACCCAGTGTTATCTCTGATCCTCAAGTGTCTGAAATCGTCAGGTTGGGCAGCTAAGAAGAAACCTTAGTGGAATTTAGACCTGCATTATGATAACTTACAGAGATTTCACACTGACCTTGTTATGAAATTGCTTGTTAGCTTATTTCACTGTGAGGAAATCAAGAGGAATGGCCCAGATGGAAAGGAGTGGTTCGTAGCAAACTCCCTCAGCAGGAGCTTTATCACTAAAAGAGTGATTTTGGATTCATAGGCTCTTTGAGCTTGAAGAACAAGTTTTGAGCAGAAAGTCCAGAACAACAGAGCAACTCAAATGTGGAGTAAAAGTGTCTGCTACCAAGAGAAATCAAATGGGGAGGTTGGAAAGAATCCAGTGGAATGCCCCAATGGAGTGCTGGGAGAAGCTAAGTCCAGGCAATAGGGAACTGGTGTGTTTTTGATGGCTAAGCAGCCACCTGTATAGGACTGTTTGTTTTTAAAAGCCGATGATTGTTTGGGAAGAGAAGCTGTGACACAAGTCAACATCCAGCTTTGAAATTTTCCATTAGATTTCCTTCATGGTTTTCTTATCAGAAACCCCCCAGTTCCCAATTGCTGTCTTTCAACACTGTAGCCATCCCTGGTGAGGAAACCCCACAACGGCTCTTCTTTTGATGTCACTTTGTCAGAAATCTTTTCTTTGTGTGTAGGAAAAAAATCTGCCTTGCTGTATTTTCCCGCAGAGCATCCAATGTGGTTCCTGTGCTCCCCACTCACACTTTCTCCATTACAATTATTCCAGCGATGCATGGCTGTATGTGCTCTTGTGGAAAAGGTTTTCCAGAAAATGCTATTCAAGCAAAGGGGAGGAACCCCTTTAAAAACTCACTGACATCTCCCTTGCAGCTTTTCTGTTTGATTGGCATATTTAATGTCCCCAGGAATCATGGCATTAGCCTTGTAAAGAGAAGACTGATTAACAGAAGTGACCTAACAGACCAGGGGCTGGGGAATGATTCAGGCTGGCAACAAATGTGGTAAAAAGAGCTAAAGTTTTAGAAGAATCCTGACATCCTAAAACTACTAAATTACTGAAACAAATGGGCACCCTTGAGCAAGGTCACAATATGATGAGTTGAGAGTTATTCCCGTCACCTTCTCCTTAAAATTCCTTCGTCTGAGGTAAGATGGGGTGACTTCTGTGTGTCTAGCAGGACTGAACCAACATTTTTCTTATCACCAGATACTTCTAGTGTTTTTTTTTTCCTTTAGACTTCACAAAAACAGCACTGAGAGAAAAATTTTTGTTCCTCTCAAAATGTCCAAACTCTCCAAGAATTTGGATCATCTTCTCAACTTCTGAAAAAAATTGGGAATTTTCTCCCTCTAAAGCTCTCTAAAGCTTCCTTGTTTTAACAGAGGCATGGCTTTTCCCACAGGTTCCTGCTTCTTCCTCAAAGCACCCTTATTGATAGGAAAAGGAGTCATAACATGGACAAAAAGGAAAAATGTTATGGTGGGGCATGTGACTAAACAGCCAACCACAACAACAAGTGGGTAGATGTGGATCTCAAGGAAAGACAGAATATTATGAGTAGACTATTGTGAAGCACATGAGAAGTGTCTCAGCATAGCAATAGGCATTTTTAAGTAATTAATTAGTGATTAAATAATTATTTTAAAGCGGAAGGCAAATTGAGTTGTTTTCCTTGCAACATGGCAAAATTTAGAAGATAAAATGCTTTTAGGTGAGGCATTAAAGCTACAGAGGTAGCACTGGTTCTGCGCACTGCCTTGGGATCTTGAGTGTTAGATTCTGCCTTTCTTTCACAAGCTGCTGGGTCGTGTGTCAGATGCAATTTTGACTTTGTTTTGCTGTAGGACACCACAGATGCTTTGAATACACAGTCATAAGCAGAACAGAGAAGTAATGGAAGGACTCATTCCGAACTGGATGTCACAAGGGAATACCTCGTGAGGTACTAACTGTGTAAGTAAGTCAAATGAGATTTGACGCATGAAAATTGCTGTGTAAACCCACAGAGAAAATTCAAATCAAACCTAAGTTTGAAATGCCACATGTATTTTCCACTTCCTCCTGTCATTACTCACAATCTTGTACAACCCTGAGAGCAGGAAAACAATCTTTGAAAGACAGAAGTTCCTCCCTGATTCTGGTTCTCCGGAAAAATAGGAATCTTTCCAAAAAGTCCTGTTCCTATGAGAATTTTAGCACATTTTGCAGCCCTAGAAAGGCTGCTTCGAAAAGGGATTCAGCGAGCATCTAGTCAGCCAGGTAGCCTTCTGATTAGCAGCCCCAGTGACTGATCTCTGCAAAACTTTTCAGCGGTACAGATGTAATAATAGTTATTTCATAAAATGTGTCTGTTTGTAATTATGCTGGCTCTTCAGGAGATCCCAGCAAATGCTGCAAGTTAAGATATTATTGGAGGGAAAGGCCCTTGTGTCTGCAGAGCCTGCTGTAAGTTCCAGCATGTTTTACTAACATTTGCAAAACAACACTGACAACCAAAATCAGTGTCCAAATTTGTAAACAGTGACCTAGCTGCAACCCAAGTTAATTGTTTTATAGGAAGAGCAGGTCCTATAATGATTGTCTATTATTTTTTTTTTTGGTAGTCATTCAAACCAGTCATGTTTGCAGACTAGTTTTGCTATTGGTTTTACTGACTGCTCTTTCAGAATTTCTCCTTTGGCGAGTTTCTTACTGTTTATTGTGTGCTTATCTATTAAAAACAGTGAGTGAACTTGGAGGATGGGGATATGGCCTTGGATTCCATTTTCTGGAGGTGGCAGCAGCCCCTGCCCCTGGCTTTACTGAGCACATGTATATGTGGTGTCCCTGGAAAACTCCATCACGATGGCTCTGCATGGGTTGGCTCAGCAGTTCCAGCTTTTCAAACAGTACAGAGACAAGGTTGTGGTTTTCTGCTTTGTATCACAACTCCTGCTGTTATAGACAACAAAAAGAGAGAAGGAAGGAAATTTTGTGTTATTTGTCTAGAAAAAGTGGCTGAGCCACACCCTCTCTGTGCCCTTCTGCTGACAAAATTTTGTGAGATCTGCCTTGAAATGAGGATGGGTCTGAATACACACTTGGATTTTAACATAATGTTTGATGTTCAACTATAGAAATGATATGTTGGAGCTACCAAGTCATTAACATGCAGTTATGAAAACTCAGGAAGAACAAACTCTTTTGAAGCTAATAGCTCTTTTTGTCACTGTAAGTCACATACAGCTGAACATTAGTTGCCTGGATAAGACCACACAGGTCACAGGTCTGTTGTTACAAATGGAAGAACTAAAGACCAATTTCATAGCTTTTGAACCTAAGGAAGATTCTAAGTTGAAAACTCAGTACCACACTTACTACTTATTTGATGTTTTAAACTGGTATTTCTCTCTTGCCCGTGTCTTTTTCCGAAGGAAATGCTCTCTGAGGTGCTGCCGTGGTAATGGTCATCACAGAGTCTGTCCAAGATGATTTCTGGCGCTTAAAGACAACCTTGGATATCCAAGTTAGACGAGTCAGATTAAAGGTGAGGTCATGCACTAAAGAGATCCTCAGATCCTCACTGTGGTGCAAAACTAAATCCATGTACTGCAGTCTTTCTGTTGCTTTTGGAACACTGACATTTATGAAAAGCCTAACAATTAAAATAGTCATGTATAAGGTGCAAGGAATTTTAATGTTGATACAGCCTGGAAAAAAGAGGACGTGCTCTCTTTGGAACAGTGAAATCTCTGTTTTACCTGAGAATTATGAATGGACCAGGCTTAGATTTCCTTTCAGTATCAGTGAAGGACTGTTTAGAGATAGTTCTTTATTTCACTAATGTTTTCACGGGAGGAATATTTGAGATTTGCTCATTCTTGAATATGTGTGAATCTAGTGTCAGTCAAATCCTCACCAACATCAGAGACAAAAAGTTTTACATCTGCAAACATGAATCATTAACAATGTTTAGTCATTTTAAAAAGGTCTCTTGAATATTTTAATCCAGCCTTATTGTTGATTGCTACTAGATCCGTCTAGTATATATTTGAATGAAGCTCCTTTTATGAAAAAATCGAAAAAGAATTTAGAATTTTAGGTGACCTAAAGGTAGTGTTTTCTTAATTTGGGTTTTCTAAATAGAGGGAACTCAGTTGCTTTCTAAGATAGAACTTCTTGCTGTTATGAAGCCAAAGTCAGAGGCATCTGACTATTGTCAGACTGCAGAATTTCATTAAGAACAGGTTTTTGTTATCTGTTGAAGACGAGTAGATCTCATAGATTTTGTTTATGGGTACTTGAATGGAAACTTTGGAATCAGAATAGAAAATTAATTGAACCAGAAACTACATGACTTGCTGAACCTCGTGAGAATTGGTGTTGAATTAGGTCTCCGTTCGGGCTAATCCTTCAGTTTGTTTTATTCTCGACTCTGTTACGGGGAAAAGGATTTTCCCTTCCCTTGGAGTGGGTGATTCTCACTGCCTGCTCCCATATTCTAATTCCTGCCTTGCAGTGGATTGGTTCTGTTGTATTGCTGATGAGCACACTGCCCCCCAGGAGAAGATACTTGCGCAGTGCTCTCAGGCCTCCTTTCAGAGCTGCATTTGGGGGGTGAAGCCATAGCACAGAGGAGTTTTAAGGAAAGCAGGGTGAGGAGAAGCTGGTATTCTGTCAATTGACTTAATAAAAATTACAGAAAATACCACCAGAGGGGAAAGTGAAAAGGTGTCACATAGGTTTAGTGGGAATAACTGTTTACTCTGTGTAATCACAACTTAATGTGCAGATTGGTTTTGTGTGCAATTTAAAGAATTGTGTGCTTTTAAACATCATTTAAAGTTTTCAATTAGTGTGCACAGATGGGAAGTGGATGTTTATTAGTCATAAAATAACACATTAATGGTTCTCTGGTGACACTGAGTAATCTCTTTGAATATGAGAAAGTAATATTCCAATGAGTCATTCCACCAGCACAGGAGTCGGAGATAGGTGGCTTTCTGGAGGCTCCTGTACCTCTCCATTGACAACTTAGAAAGCCAAAAATATGTGACTGAGTCTTACTGGTTCATTTTTTTGATGGTGAAACTTAGGGAGGTAAGTCCTGTCATCTCCATGATACTGTTAAGCTACCAAACAGATTTTGAAGTGAACATTGAGTCCAAACTTCTTGCATTGGTGTTAGGGCATCTCTCGTGACAGACTTGGGTGTCCTGTGGACGGCCTGTTCCCTGCTTGGGTGTGGAGTTAAGCAGCCTTACTCTTTAGAATTCTTTGTACTTTTCCTGGGCTCAGTTTCAAGCTTTTATGGCTGTTTGCTTTCAACTTCTGTTTCCCTCATGTCTTGGTGATGGAGTTGTGCCACATCATTAACTGCAAGATGTATGGCTGCAAATGTTCAAAGAATGATGGATTTTATTACTCTGCCGCCACAGCCACGCTGAGGAGGCTGTCTTTAATATATTATTGATGCACTAAACCGTTATTTTTAATAGCATTGTGCACTAGGAGAATGCTGCCAGTGGAATGGAAGCGTGGAATCATGAAGATGAGTTCTGGAGCAATAATTTGGTAGGAAGTCAGTCTCTCTGAAGCGTCTCTGGTTGAGCATATGCACTCTTTTACTTTGAGCCATTAACTGTGGAGGAAGGATTTACTGCTGGAAATGCAGGATAATTTGCCAACTATTAATTAATTCCCATATTGGAAGAAGTCACATGGATAGAACTTCACATGGTAAATGTTTGCTTCTTTGTCAGACTTACCTAAATGAATTCCCTGTGCCAGTCCAGCACTGGACATTGTAAGCACATGGCTTGCTTTGTTTGAAGCAGTTCTTGCATGATTCCCTCCTTTGCCTCCATTCTTGGTTTCAATTTCGGTTTGTTTTTCTTTTTCTTGCCCATAAAACTGAAAAATTAGTGTCTTTTCCAACTTAAAAGTCTCTGCAGGCAATTGCAAATCTGGAGTTTGTTATGCCACCAAATATCTAAGCCTTATCTCCTAGGATTGAAGAATTTTCTCTCCAATTTTCTGATCTCAAAAGTATAAATTTTCAAACATCTTCCTTGCCAGCATGAGGGTTTGAGTGGGTCTCACCCGCCCCAGGGGTGAGTGCACACGATGTGCTGTTTCCACAGTGACATCTCAAAGTCTGTGAGAAGCCCAAAGGAAAGCAGGTAACCCCCTGAGGTAGTGGAAAACTCATGAAAGAGATGTGCTAAAAATTTTGTTTTGGTACCCAAATTAAGGCTTCTGCGCTCTCATTTAGCTCACCTCTTGCAAAGTGAAAACAGGGTTGAACATTGTTATTTACATGCATGTGTTGTAAATACGGTCAAAGAAACTCTGCAGCCAGACGTTACCCAGAGGAAATGAATCTGTTCCTCTCTTGTTTCGTGTTTTAAAGGAGTATTCAGTGCTCTGCCTTGAGCTTTTCCCTTCAGAGGAGATCTCTCCCGAAGGGCCCATCGCTGTCTGAGGCTCTGAGTCTGCACATGAAAGGTGAAGGGAATAGGATATGACAGAGTCTGCTGCTCGAGCTAGAAAGAAAAACCCAGCAAATTTCAGCAGTAAGAAAGGGGGCAGGAAGATAATTTCAGGCTAGGCTGACGAATTTCACAGGCTCAGGTTTGATTGTGTCTTCTGGCTGGTAAATTTAAAAGCCTAATGCATTACATGGATTTTAATACCTGTTCTGATTGGATCCCGGTAAAGGCAATAGGATAACTCACCCTGACATTAGTGCTGGGATTTCACCATGTGCGTTCCCACCTTCCTGCAACACTAACACAGGTCCTGAGGTTGCAAAACATCTCGCTGATGTTTAAAAAAGTCAGAACTCTAATAACTCCTACAAGCAGAGCAAGGGTGAATTCCTGACAGAACATGACAAAATAAGCAAGTGAATGTCACCGTTAATGTTGCTTTTCTGTCAGATCAGCAAAGCCAAAGGCTGCTGTTAGCACAGGGGTGGATTACTCGGCTCAAGTTCGGGATATGTTTTCTTCAGGCTCTTTGCCTTGTGATTGCACTGTGACTCTTCCCAAAGCCTCGGTGTAAAACTGCACTGCTTCCCACCCACCGCTGCTCTCCCCGAGAGCTCCTGTCTGTGCCAGCTCCTCCTGCAGGCAGGGAGGTGCCAGCTCTGCTCCCTGGCTCCATCTCGCCTTTCTCCATTAGGATTCATGGTTTGGTCAAGGCTGAGGATTTTTCCTCCCCTGGTACATGGAACACAATCAATTTCCAAAATAAAAGGATCTGGTGATCACTGCGGCTGAAGGGCTAATTTTACCTTTATAAATTCTACCATTCACCTGTAAATCTGCTGTTATCCCTCTGTTCAGTTGTTAATAGTATTTACATGATATATTATACAATCTGTTTAAAATTTCTTTTTCTTTGTCCTTCAGAAAAAAAAACAAAAAACCAAAAAAAACCCACCCCAAAATTAGCACAAAAAATAGGTATTTTATATATAAAAGACAGAGTTCTAAACCATGCTGCTACTCTTTTTCCATCCTTTTCAATAAGCACCATATTTGTAACTTTTATTTTCTTTATTTCCCATCCTGAAATCTAGTCTCAGCAGCTCTGTTGTTAGACGAGAACTAGTGAGGTTAAAGCAAAGTTCTTGTTGGCTCAAAAGAAAAAGAAAAGCTTGTAGATAATATCTCCTCATTGACTGAAGTTGAAAGGCAATTTCAGGAGATCTCTGATGTTCCTAATTAGCCTGTGTCCTTTAAAAAGTCGCCCCAGGAAGCTAAAATCAAACCATGTAAATGGAAAACATCTGAAAATCCTTGTCCTCAAAAAGAAGTAGCCTTCACTCCATCAACACTGCAAATCCTGACCCACTGTTCTCCTTTTCTTTGGGCTTCTATGAAAATTATGAAATATTAATTATAACTCTTGCCCACCAAGAGACTGATTTGTTCCCAAACTAATGAAATAAAGCATCGTTATTGAAACAAGCAAAGCATTTTCTGCTGATTGTTCTGCTGGTTTAAGTTTAGCATTCTGTAAAAATGGCAAGGAGGGTACCAAACAAAATCTGGAAGTGACAAATTTTTTCATAGAACTGAAATTCTCTCTTATGGCAAGCTCGCATCCTGAGACTCCTTAAAGGAAAGCCAACTGAGACAGGCAAAGAAAGCACTGGAAAAAAAGCATGGATCATATGGCATTTATTGTAAGTCTCAGTGTTTTTCTTAATGTACCGAATCTACTTAATTATAGGGAATTAAAGCTTTGGATTGGGTTGGTTCTTTGGATGTTATATGTATTCTTTGCATGAAAGATATGTAAATACATCAATAGCTTTGGCCCTGGCTCATGTTTAAAAGTGAAATAATCTTAAAGCATGTAGGGATACGTGGAGAGAAAAACACACTTGCCAGCACGGTCTTGGGACCAGTTCTCAAACTGGAGCCCACGAGTGTATGTGCCAATACTTGTGGGTTAACCCTCTTCCTGCCCTTGCCTGGGGGGTCTTTATCCTGCGGGAGGCTGGTGGGATGCCATGGCACACAAACAAAAACCCTGCTCGCACAGCGGGCCCAGCTGAAATGATCCCCCTGAACAGCGTGGCAGAGGCTGCAGCTTGAGGAATTATCCAGCAGAAGGCTAAAAAAATCAAAGAGGGAAGCTGAATCTTTTCTAATAAACTGCCCCCCAGTTGCAGCACTGCGGCTTTCCTGCGTTTGTATGGCCCATTGATCTTCTTCCAGGGGAACGACATTTTAATTGCTGTGTATTCATTTTCTTTTCCTGTCACCTCTCCAAAGGAATCTGCTGCTGCTTTGCCTGAGGAACTTCTGTCCTCTTTGTCAGAAAAGGCTCTTTGTTTCGTTGTTAAAATCTTTTACCTCTCCGGTATCCCTTTCTCCTGGAATTAGTGGATAAGTGCCTCTGGGGTGTGTCATTAGTTCAGGTGCTGGTCGTGCTTAAGTGAATAAGCTCTGAGGGATCTTAGCTGAGCTGCAAGAAACCAGCTCAAATATTTGCATCCGTGTCACAGTTAATCTGCAAATGTTAATTTGGATAAAAAGGAAAATGTATGCTTGGAGAATGCATCAGCTACCACTTGTGAAGTGACATTGGTGAAATATCAGGGAAAGGGCAGTATTTTTGATTTTTTTTAAGTGATCCATGTCTTTAAGTGAGGGTCTTACTTCCAATTTTACCTTCTCTGTTACTCTAGACAAAGCCAACATGGAATATTTCCTAGATGAACCAGAAAATCATAGCAAAAATCATGTTAGAAAAATATTTGTTAGGATGATGAATCTCACTGAAAGTATCAGCCAAGTTCTAGGAATTTGAGTGGGTAACATCAATTGGAAAAGTTCTCCTTCACTTGTTTTTAATTCTGAAATGTCTATTTTTTCTCCACAGTTATCTTCTTTGTGGTTTTTTTCCCCATTATTTTCTATTTCTATCCATGTCATGAAGTGTTACTGTTAACCTTGTCACTTGTAAGCTGTGCTAGTACAGAGATGAAATTTGTAGTGGAGGTTCAAGACTGTGGTGGATTTATACTCAATCTCTTGCTCAAGTTACGTGGGTCAGTAAGAATCAGCTTGAGAGCTGTAGATAATGTTTACTTTTCCTTTCCTTAGAACTGTCCTTCCAGGGATTGCTCGGGCCCTTACTGACAAAGGTTTGCCTGAGAGGTGGCGAGGTCTTGAAGCACCTTCCTTGATTCATGCCTGGAACTAGCAATAAATGAAATCTGAATATTTAAAGTATTTTTTTTTTTTCCTTTAAAAAGGACATTAATCTTGGAAAAGTGTTACTGACATTTGGGCAAAACTGCTTCTCCTTCCATAAGTCCTTTGACGTGTATAAGACAACAAATGGACAGAATATAGACTAGGAAGCAGCTGCTCCTGTTACTCATTGTCTATCACATCTTTTGCCTTTTCTCCTTGAATTTTGTTGTTTGTGATTTCCTGTGAAAGATGAGTTAGTACAGCCCTTCCTCAGATTCAGAACGCTTAAGAATTCTATGAAAATATACTGAATATCACCTTTGTTTGATTACAAAGAAGATATGTTTTAAAGCCAATAGTCTTTTGATAGTAAGACAGCAAACGAAAGCACACATTTTTTGGGATAAACACCCTATTTATGTAGCTGTCATTAATCATTCAGGAAATAATAAGCTGTGAAGAACTAATGAAAAGTGTTTGGAGATGCTTTGTGTACAAATGAGAGGGTTTGCATGATAACACAAAGATAAAGCTAATTTCATAAAGCATCTCACAGTCTGAATAAATAGTCATAAATCAGCTGCAGTAGTGAGTAAAGGCAATAACCACACAAAACCTTCTGATCTATACTAAGAACTGTCTGCTGATTTCATTATTTGACTTTTAGAATCATAATATCTGTAATAAATTTGTGAAGTCATAGAAAAATACATATGGAAAGGACTACGAGGTGTCTAGTCAATGAACGTAGGGCTTGTGGCCAAATAATTAAACGTAATTTTAAAAAGTAGTAGCAAAACCAAACCTAAAGAGAACAGGGGAAGAAGTTGGGACGTGATGGCTGAGGTACATGACCTTTGAAATCTAGGAAAGGAAGGAGGAAAAGCCACCATTAAGCAAAGTAAAAAAAACCCGCGCAGTGTGGTGGCGAAAAAAAAAAAGAAAAGGAGATAAAAATCAGTGTCCAGATCAGTTCTGTGTGGTGCTGGATGGCCTCCTGCAGCAGGAGAAGCCGTTCCTCACTGGTGGAGTTCGAACAGTGTCCCTGAGAACGCAGCGCTCGCACGGCCTCCGGAACCTCAGCGTGACGTGGCCTCTGCCACGGGCAGGACCGCGACTCTCAGATACGATGATGCTCTGCTATAAAGTCACCCTGCTTCCTGGGCAATGAAGTTCTCCCATGAAGAGAGGTGCCTGAAGGAAAAAGGCATTTTTCAGAAGTCGCTGTATGTGTCGTTGTTTCGCTTGGGCATTGCAGCTGTACCTCATGCAATTTTAATTTCTGTTCTGAGGATGTTAATTGCGTCTGGAGCTGCAGCCAACACTGAGTTGTTACGGGCTCATAAATATTTTGAAACTGCCAATGTTGCTGAGATGCTGCTGGAACTTTTTCAAGAATATCCATCTAACAACAATTTCCTTGGAAGGAAGTGCTTTCAGAAACCTGCCAGGGTCTGTTTAACGGGAAAGATTCAATAACGCGGAGCAATTGGTGAGGCAGAAAAATTAACAATGTGCATGAATTTGTATTTGCATGCTAAGTATGTTCCAGTGTTAAAATCCCTTAACAATAAGCTTGTTTTTCCCCCTCCATAAAGCCAATTATTACTCACATTATGCTGCGCTGAACTGTCTCGGTTCCCAGTCAGTCTTACACTTCACACTGAATGCTTATGTTATTTAAAGATCTGAAAATTTTTGATAATTTTTTTGCCAGAAAAAAGAAAAAAAAAGGAAATATCTGATAATACACAAAACTTCTGAGCTTGTGTAGTAATGAGCTTATGTGGTTTATGCAGCTTCTGAGCAATGTAGTAACATACATGAAAATAGTATCTGATAACTTCAAACAATAACAGTGTCACTGGGATCTTAACCAGGAGCAAAATTTCATCTGTTCATCTGTTACTGTAACAAATTATCTCACAAAAAGTGGAGCAAGTTCAGTATTGTAGATGCAATTATTTAAACTTGTTTGGCTGCTAAATTTTGGGATGAGGAATGAAGGGAGAACAGGTAGGGCATTAGGAAAGTAAACTCCTTTGAGCGATTTGTCATGAGATTAGAAGAGAGGTCATAAAACTGGGAAAGATAAGCACACAGAGTAGTTCTGTGCTCCCTTGTAAAACTGACGGTTTCAAAACCTAGTAAATCCAACAATTGTTCCCATCTGCATGCGTATGAGATTTTAATTAAGACAACACAGTTGCTCGTATTTTTAAGTGTCCTTTACAGCAGTATTACATCGATAAGATGCTCTTGATTTTAAGGAGCTTCTTCCTACTCAGCTATTTCCAGAAAAGGAAAGGATTTAGCAGCTTATATTCAGGGCAGAAAGGTGAGTTCAGCCGTCGGGCACGGTGATGCTTTGCAGGGAGATGGAAACAATCTTTGTGGCGTTTCTGTGTCTCACAGTTTCTAGGCACATCTGGACTCTAGCAGGTGCACTGCTCTTGCTGGCCAAGAGCAGCACAGGGCATTGACCTATCCCTCATTCCCGAGCACCACTGAAGCCTTCCTAGGTACCCTGGAGCAGAGCACTCCATGTAGTGTCAGATTTTAGAGAAACTCTTTTGGCCCTCTGTCTGCATCGTGCTTGGGGATGCGGCTGTTGATGGGCTTTGGGGATTGTGCACCAACAGGCAGAGTTCAGACATGGTCCCTTGAGGGCCCACTTGGCCCCTTTACTCTCTCATGATCGAACTGGGACTAAAGTCCTGCTTTTTGCTTTTGAATATGACACGAAGTATGGTCTGTGGTGTCCCGGGCACATCAGCCTCATTCCTTCTGTGCCAGGGCTGCTTGTGGTGGCAGAGCGTCGTGGCTGACTGTGCATGTGCGCAGTGGAGGTAGATTGGCACCTGAGCAGGTCTCGGGGCAGGGCACTCGCCTCACCTGCCCCAGCTCAGGTGTCCCCCTTGGCTTGGCAGGCCCCTGTTTCTCTGCTGAACGCAGCCGTGCAGTGGTGAAAGCACCCTCAGTCATGGTAGTGAACCCAGCCCCTGCTGCCTGACGTGGGCACTTTTTGAAACATTCTGCTTCCCATACTGCAGCAGTTGATGTCATTTCAAACTCAGACTGGCAACTGGTGTCCAGCTCCTCAGCTGTGTCATGTTGAGGCACCCCAGTGATATGCATGAAGCAGCGAGGCTAAGCTTTTTTACTGCCTTAGCATCAGACTTTCCTCATTTCCATCATTTTCAGGAACTCTCTTACAGCTGTGAGAGCTAATGTTGTATGTACCTGCTCCTAATTTAAATAATTCCAGGAGGAAGCAGTCCCTGAAGCCCACTTTTCCTCTCCATACTAAAACTGGATTAAAAACATAAGCAAAGCAGGCTCCCTTGGCCTTTTTTTCTCCAGGGGAAGCAATGCCCAAACCCTAATGCATGCCTACTGATGATTTTACAGCTTAGAGCAATGTTTTTTTGCATTTCTCTGTGGTTTTCTCTAGAATACTGACTTAACTTTTTGCCTTCTGCAGGCGCTTCTGGTTACGTATTTGAACTCCACAGATCTTGTAACATTCACCCTATAGAAATGTGTTGATCTCTACTGTTAAGAATAGTGTCTGCTTGACTTCTTGCTGCTCACAAGGTGTCTCTACTTTTTTGGACAGGCTGTTGCTTGTTTCAGAGGTGTCAGTGCAAAAATAAAAAAACACATCTTTAAAAAAGAATTTGCAGGGGGATTTTCTGGAAGGAGTTTGTATGTGTTCAGCCATCTTATTCAATGCACTTTATTAACTGAAATAAGGAGTTTTGTGCCATCTGATAAATTCAAACCGGATGGGAACTTCTGGGTTCAGAATCAGCATGTTCAGTGGGAAAATCCTAACAGTAGAAAATCCTAAAGAACTTATGGATTTTGCGGTACTGAATGTGCAGCCCAAATTTAATCTGGTCTTCTAAAGCTGTGAATCATCACAAGAGATGGACAAAGTGGAAGAATATTAAGTTGATTAATCATACTTGAAACTGGAATAAAGCTGAAACATCAGTTCCTTTATACCCACCCACCCACCTTCACACATAGAGACATGCTTTAACTGGAAAGAACATCCAGGTCTTTGCCTCTGTTGCCAGAGAAAAGTAGTTTGCAACTAATCCATGCCTGGGCAAGCTCCTGAACCAAAGACCACCCTTGATATCTTTCACACTTGAGCATTTCTATTGCTCCTGTAATTCTCAATATACAATTCTTCCTTTATCTTTCTACAACAGTAAGACTGATATTACATCTTCTATTATACCCTAACAACAAAAATTATCCTTATCTGGCTGACTTGGTAAGCTGATTTTCCACTTCTGCTTCAAGAGTTCTCGAAACTCAGAGTCAGGGAGGTTTTGCTTTCTGGCAGTTTTAATGAGGATGGCAGTTCATGGATGGCAACACATTGTCAGGTTTTGCAGCTACATTTAACCCTTAGTTTACCCCCTCAGTAAGTTTTAGACACATTAAAAAGATATCTCTAGCATTTATTCAGATAAATGAGCAGATGTTCAGCTGCAGTAAATTGTGACATGGATTTATTTACCCCATGTGAGTGTTGAGCTCTGTTAACTAGCTTACACAGTGTTTAAATGCTTGGATTTCTTTTCCTGAGGGAAAACTGAATTTCTGTTAGATGAAATGTTACTGGCAAAAGTGTTCTAAGGAGTATGAATATAAATGTGAATTTGAGTCTGCTTATTTCATAAATTCCTTATGTAAATTACGTCTGTCTTCTAAGGGAGTAGATAAAATGCAGTGTGACCCTGAAGATAGGGCAGATGGCAGCAACTATTTGAAATGTTAGTTCTGGTCAAAAAAATTGCAGGCAGAACATGTGCTGAGTTGTGTTCCTGTAAAACTCAAGACTAATGAGAAAGTTTGCAAGGAGGCAAGGGACATAGCATGTCTCCAGGACAGTCAGATCAGTCATTCATCCCGACTGGGAATGCGCCTGGAGAACACTTTTTCAGGGATATCGTACGAGCAGAGGTACTGCTGATGAATGCTGCTTCCCATCCCACTGGAACTGAAAGGCAGTGGGGAGAGGAAGGAGCAGGCCCTGGGCCGTGGGGTTGGTGTCCTCCACTGGGACAGGCTGTTGCAAATATAGGACTCCCTTGGACATAGGAACACATGTAGCCTAAGCAGAATGGATATAATACCCTCTTTATTAATTGAAGAATTAATAAGTCTACAGCATGTCACAACATCTCCTCAAACTTGTGAATGTCTGCAGGGACACATTTGCTGATGTTCTCTCATCCTTTTACAGCAGCAAGCTGAAAATCAAACCATTGGCTCAAACATCAGCTCTTTAATTTACAATCTGAAGGGATACAGGTTAATAGGCACTAGAAAGATATCAAGCATACCAAGAATTTCAAAAATAGATTATCCAGAAATCTAGGAATGTAGCACTGACACGCAATAGGAAAGGAGGAATGGATATGCTTGCAGCCCAGAACAACAACTGCATCCCATGCTGCATCCCCGCAGTGTGGGCAGCAGGGTGAGGGAGGGCACTGTGCCCCTCCACTCCACTCAGGTGAGACCACGCCTGCAGTGCTGCCTCTGGCTCTGGGACCCCCAGCACAGGAAGGTTATGGACCTGTTGGAGAAAGTCCAGAGAAGGCCACAGAGATGCTCCGAGGGCTGTAATGCCTCTGCCATAGAAACAGGCTGGGGAAGCTGGGGGGGGTTTCACCTGGAGGAGATCCCAGGCAGACCTTAGAGGCCCTTCCAGTGCCTAAAGGGGCTCCAAGAGAGCTGGAGAGGGGACTTGGACAAATGCCCGCAGAGACCAGACAAGGGGTGATGGCTTTAAACTGAAAGAAGGCAGGTTTAGATAAGATATTGTGAAGAAATTCTTTCCTGTGAGGATGGTGAGGCCCTGGCACAGGTTGCCCACAAAGTTGTGGCTACCCCATCCCTGGCAGTGATCAAGTCCAGTTTGGATGGGGTTTGGAGCAATCTGGTCTAGTGGAAGGTGTCCCTGCCCATGGCAGGGCGTTGGATTTAGATCATCTTGAAAGTCCCTTCAAACCCAAACCGTTCCATGATTTTGATACTGTCCACATGACTTGGGTTTCCTTGGCCTTCCCAGGAAAGCTGTCAGAACTAAGCACCTGTCTGAGGGGAAATACTAAGTGTGCTCTTCGGGTGCTTTTAGCTCAGGCAAAGCTTTGGAAGGCAGCCCAGCCGCTGTAGACAAGAAGGAAAGGCTCTGTGCCTCTGTCACTGGGCGGGGCTGAAGGTGAGTCCCCTTCTCGGTGCTCCGGTGAAGAAGAGCTCCCTCGCGAGCTCAGTTTAGCCCAGGGCCTGGAGTTTCAGTTTAGTTCTCTGGAACTTAAAGGGACCTGTGGGACCTGCACGTGCACGAAGCATCTGTGACTCTGCTTCCAGAGCTCACGGCTGTGTGTCAGTGTCTTGTTTCCTTCCAGTAATGGAGCTGCAGTGCCAGAGACTGCAGACCTCGAGAAGACGAAGATGTTGTTTATAGCAATTGAAACTTCTACTGACCTAGTTAATTAGGCTATATGACAGAAATTCTTGATGGAAGGAGCCTACAGTGAGACCACCAAGTTCAGTTTGTTTCTCCCTGATGGCAACTCAGAAATGATGCACAGGTATAACTTAAGTAGGCATGAGGACTGCTGCGATTTACTGTTTTAAGCAGATCAGGTACTTTTAAGCTGGTGGTGTCAAACTAAGAATGTAACTTCTGTGTTAGAACAGTGTCTCGTAGTATAGACATTGAATGCTGGTTGGAATCCTCTAAGTAACAAAGCATCAGAACACCTATCTGAGGTGGTTTTTCTAGCGTTTACTTCTAATCCTCATTTACAAAAAGTTCCTCCTGTTGCAATTACTTTCAGCCTCCAGCAGCTGCAACTTTTCTGCTAGTTTTGACTGGAAAGCTACCTAAAATCTGAAGTTACTTTCCCGTGGAATCTGTCATAATGTGTTGTAAGCTCCTGTAAACCATAATCAAATAAGTTCTGTAACCTTTCTTGAATAAGCCAAAGTAGCCTGCGCTTCCCAGTTTCGCTGTGATGATTTCCAAAGGTTTTAATTTTGCACACACGTACGGGGTTTTTTTAGATTTTTTTTTATTTCTGAAGCACACACCGAAAAATTGGCACAGGACTTCATTAATCATTTTTGCAGAAGTAATGTGCTCTCTTTACCAATCTGATGTTCTTCTGGTTATATTTTATACAATATCTGCTCTAGTGTTATTCTGCAAGGTAATTACTGATTCACACCTGGCAAGGCTCCTAAGAACTTGTTGGGATATGGATTCTGTTTTATGGGGTATATGATCTTTCTTTTATTAGTACTCAGTGAAGTTAATCAATTCCTAGTACTCATCTAAGTGTTGGCATTTGTGCTCTAACTTTTCCTCAAGACTGATTTCTGCTTTGTAAAACTCCCTTTTTAGAGAGTTATGGACCAGATTAATGACAACAACAAAATTAGGAGTGGGAGATCCTTAGGGCTCTGGGTTTTAGTGTGTAGGAGTTCAATAGGGACATGTTGTTCCTAAGTCAGGTGAGGTTGGGGTATCTAATACAGCACAGTTGGGAAACACAAGCAAGAAGGGAGCAATGGAGGTGAAACTTGGGTTAACAGGTGTGGGTCTTGTACCTTAAAAGACCTGAGAGGAAATTCTGTATTTCCAAGTGATTTGAAAATAAATATCAATTGTCTGCAATTTTAAACAGTTGCACAAAGTTGAGTCAGAATAATACCCGAGTCAGGGGAGCTTGTTTATTCTTGATTCATGAAATAGTTCTGGCCTGAGGGAAAGGATAGAATGGGCTCCAGTGTGTCCCAGAGATGGGAGGGTGAGGAACTGAGAGTGATGAGTTTGGAGCCTTCTGATCAGCTGAGAGAGCCATTCTAAGCCCTCTGCAAGCACTCTGGTATCTGTATATTTCACAGAGAAAAATACAAATCTGCCACAGACAATTTGCGGAAAACAAATCTTTGTAAAGCAATAACTCGACAGAAGATGTATCTAGAAGAAGCAATATCACAGCGATTACTAATTGGCCTGGTAACGGCCATGAGGAATGTTGTTCCAGTTTGAGAATGGATGAGAATATAATCAAGTAAATCAGATCTCAATAAACAAGAAGCTGGTTAAAAGCCTCATAAACAATTAATGAATGAGAAAAAGATTGTTGTGGAGCAAACAATTAACCAGAGACAGGGCTGAAAAGTAGTTAATGACACAGCCATGATAATCACGACTTCTAATGACAACAAATTCAGGAAGACAATACTGTCTTGCCATGAAGTAAGGCATTCTGGCATGGAAATATTTAGAATTCATATTGTATTATTTTAATGCAAAATTTTTAGAATAGAATCTAGTCTTGCAAGGATATTTCTCTGCTGTTATGATAGCAAAAAAAAAATTATATTGCAAATTTCTAAAGGTGCAAAACAAAACATTCATTTGTCAGAACTGTGCAGAGCTAAATCCCTGGCGAGTGCCCTTCTCCTGACCCCCTTTTGTCTAAAGTACTGGGTTTCTTACATATCCCCTTAGTTCTATTTTATAAAATTAAAAATAAATAAAAATATCCGAGCTTATTTGGAAACCTAGCTGAGGGGCGATTCGTGAGCCAGGAATACCTCTAAGAGCTCTCAATGCTGTTTGGCTTGGAATGCTGTGTGGACGTTCATGCACATCCTTCAAGGTAAATGCTAAGCAATATAACAATGATAACGTTATTATTATTATTATTATTATTACTACTACTACTACTACTATTACTATTACTATTACTATTACTATTACTACTACTATTACTATTACTATTACTATTATTACTATTATTATTATTACTGACAACAACAGCAGCAATGGGGTTTTTTGTTGTTGTTATCATTATGGTTTCATATGTTTTTCTGGGAGGGGGAAGCAGTTGTCCTGGTACCTACAGACATGGTCCTGGGGAGGTGCTGTGAACAAACCTGTCTCGTGTCTCAAGTGTAGAGCTGGAAGGCACTGGGATGCCAGCTAAGGCTTACAGCCTGGATGCTGGGAGAGTCCCAGTCCGACATGGGCACCCGGGGGTTTCTTTGCCCCCGAGCTGAGGCTGGGGATGCTGGGGAGCTTCCCTGGTGTGTGATCTGCAGGACTGGCAGACCCAGGGTTCCATTTCCATTGAAGGAGTACCTGGGAACCCAGGAAAACACGGATGAATCTTGGGCTTTATCTGTGGATCAAAACTACAGCTTGCTTACTTTTGGCTGTGGAACAGTGAGCAGCAAATGGAGTAAAACCAATTTCCAGGGCTTTTGCAGCTCTCTGGTTATTGACATTTTCTTTTGATGTTATCAAGCAAGCTGGTAGAAAACCTGACAGGTTTTTCATGGGAATTTAGAAGTCAGGATTAATCCTCACTATTGCATTTTGGGAACAGGGGGAAAAAAAATCAGCGAAGCCAGTAAGTTGCCACAAAATGTTTTTGCTTCAGGTAGGTATTCTTTTTAACAAAACTGAGTTTGTTGGAGCATGCTTTGCCTTTGGGGTGACCAAAATTCCTCTTGTTTTAGAAAATGAGATCACTGGTTACTATGACTGCTAGTGCATACCCACTGAAGAAGGGAGATTTTTAACAATTCAAATTTGTTTCAGTCTTGCTCTCTGTTTTGCTTATGCAGCCCCTCATTCATCTTTACTCTTACTTTTTATAAGGCACAGAGTAGAAGGCTCGAAATAAAGCTGTACTTTGGTCCTTTGAGTTCTTAGGACACTCCCTGAGATGATGAGCTAGAAATAAAATTAATTAAGATGAGGACTAAAAATAATATTTAAGTGAAAAATTTGAGACGAGATCATAATACGAACTAAAACCAGAGCCCAGTGATGTTGGGGCCCTATGGACGGGCTTTTTGGCATGTAAAGAAGAGTGTTCTACAACTGCTCTCACTTGAAGTTTCATGTATTCCAGAGGGTAAAGTAAGTGTATCTCCCCAGTAAAATACTGGACTCTTCTGTCAAACCTGGAGTAATGATGAACACCATGATGTAGCATCCCTGTGTGTGTTTTCCTGAGCTAAGAGGCAGAAGGGAGCTGCTCCTTCTGTGCATTGGGATGGGTCTAAGGAAATAGCTCTTGTGCTGCGATCTGCTGGTTTGAAGTGAGGCTTCTGTTTGCAGCCTGTGTGGCCACCTAAGGAAATACAGGAGCGATGGCTCATGTACTCATCACTTTCCTCTTGAAGTAAAGCTCTGTTTTTCAACCTCGTTTTTAGTAAAATGCAGATCAAGTTATAAATCCATATATATATATATATGTATATATAATATTTAAAAAATGGTACTTTGAAATGCTGCTTAACACTGGCTGGTGCTCAGAGCTGACATACGAGAGAGGAAGGCATGCCTGTTAAGAGGTTGAACTGCTTGTTCTCAGTAGGTTTTTCTGTCCTTTGCCACTTACAGAGGCCCTAGAATTTAATGAAATTATTTTTTTTGTAACCATTACCTAATGGGACTTGGCTAGTCCCCAACAAGCAGTCCTGCTGAACTTTCCACAGAATTCTGTCCTGATTGTAACCCCTCTGTTTTCACTCATTGCAGGAACTGTGCTGCCTTTGTTTCAGTCTATACTTGTAGGTTTTCACTGAAATCTTCTCCCACGTTTGTGCTTGATCTGCAGGAGCAAAAGTAGTATGTGGAAAGTTTTTATTTCTTTAACTGCACTATTTGGATATAACAGTGAATATATGGGGGGAGTTGCTCAAATGATGGCACTGAGACCACTTTCACATAGCTCCAGCTCAGAGAATATTGTTGCAAAATCTGCTAAATAATAGACTGAGTAAAATAGAGCACAATATTAATTTGAGGCCGTTTCCAGAGCTTGCTGCTCTCAGGAACCTGTGGATATTTAAGGCAGAGTAAATTTTGTTACTCTTCATTGTATTGTGCTCTGAGTCTGTTACTCTTCAGGAGAGAAGTCGGTACCTGTGAGTGGATGAGGATCATGGGAATTTGTGGAAGTTGCCACGTTGGGTCAGTGCTCCTCCCTTTGGGGTGTGTGTTTGCTTTCTCAGCAGTGGTTTCTACAACAATAGAATATCAATAGTTTATACTTCCAGAGCCACCTTCTGAAAGGTGAAACTAGAGTTTCTTGCGAATTCTGTTGAATTTGTTAGATCTGCTAATGAGAAAGTCTTATCTATTCAAACCAATTCTAGGGCTTTTCGGATTTAAATTTCTCTGAAAAAAAAACATTTTTGGTGGCTGCCTATCTGTTATTGAAAAATCTCCTTTATAATCCATGGCTTAAATTATCAATACTTTTAAAATTAACTGTTCAATTTTTCCTGGTTTTTACGCCAGGTATGTTGAACTCAGAAGCTGGCTGTGTGCCGTGTCTCCTTATTGATGGCTGTGGTGGCACGGCACACCCTGCTCACAGAAGGTGGCAATACCATACAGCAGTGCCTGCAGATGAGGCTTTTTACCTCTTCTCCTGAAGTCTTTCCCAGGGGGGACCGGGTTTTGCATTTCGTGTCCCAGTGAAGGTTTTGTACATTGTAAATCAAATGCAAGATGTTCAAACACTTGTCCATTTTTAAAATTTAGTTCATTTTTCTCCCCAGTAGGAGGATTAAAAGTCACTGAATTTATGTGACACTAGCAATCTATTCTGTTTTAAAAAAAAAAAAGAAACTACAAACCAAAAAAACAATACCCACCCCTGTTATTTCAGCCTCACATCTAAGTGTTGCCAAGTTCCTCCTTAGGGAGTTGGACCAACGCAGTGCTGTGTGCAGGCAGAGGAGAGGGATGGAGTCCAGAAGGATCAGACAGCAGGCTCACTGGACATGAGTTTGTCATAATCCATTCTTGATTGAATCTGTCTTTCTGATTTGAATAGTATGTGGGTTGGGGGTTGGTTCATTTGTTTGGTTTTGTTTGTTTGAATGTTTGTTTCCCCCGTGATGCGTCTAGAAGGAGAAAAGCAGCAAGGCACTCAAAACACATTAGGGGAAAGAGTCTGTCAAGTTAAACACCATCAGGGCCATCTCAGCCCTCAGGACTGTCATCTCCTATCCGAAGGCGATAGCTGTGACACCTCCTTAATGACAGACCATGGAAAGATCCACTTTGCGTAAAAATCACACACAGGTGAAGACAAAATGGGTCTGATGCACAAAATGGACCTTTATTGAAGGGGAAGGCTAGCTTTTCATCCGGTAGGGCATGGAATGCTTGGAATTTGGGAGGATTCAAGGGAGGTACATGCAGGGAAGTGTCTATAACTGGGTAAATTGGGACAAAACTTACCCTATTAGGGAAAGGGAAAATACAAAATGAGGAAAAGCTATAAATCTTAACTACAAGGAGCCAGTAAACAAAAAGATTACATTCAGCTAATAGAGAAGAAGCTAACACTGATTTAAACTGCAGGTTACATATAAAGTAAGATTTTCTTCTAACAACATTGTTAATAAATTGAATAAACATAACACTCTTGTGATATGAAAAGTAGTCTCTGAGGTAAGAAGTTACTTGTTGTCCAGTAGTTCGACTGCATTTCAAAGCTGTCTTTTTCTTCAGTTCTGCTTTTCTTCAGAGGTTTTTCTCCACCAGGAATAAACATCTTGTGGGCAACTTCCAGCAGTCTCCTCTTTTGATTCACAGTGACTTTTGCTGTAGACATGTGAGCAGAGAAGTGTTTAAACACTGGATCATTTCACTGTGTATCTGAATATTTCTTGATTCCGTGATAGTGATCAGCTGCCCTGTGGTCACTGAACACTAAGGCAGTTAATCCCTTACTCAGGTGTCTTTAGATAGATAAATAATATTTTCCAGAGTTGTAGCCCAGTTATCTAAGTGGGTTTTGGTAAAACCTTAATTTTATAGGCTATTTTCAAGTTGAAATGACCAGGTTGGATGGGGCTTGGAGCAAACTGATCTAGTGGAAGACGTCCTTGCCTGTGGCAGGAGATTGGAAGGAGATGGTCTTTAAGGTCCCTTCCAACTCAAACTGTTCTGTTGTTATGTGAATCTGTCTTGATTACTAAAACTCAGGGGGAAAAAAATAGTATTTATTGAAGAATATATTATAATTTATATTGCAAGTACTAATAATTTATGCAAGTAATAGTAATTTATGTTGCAAGTACTTTCAACAAAGAAAAGGTTGAAAATGTGTATGTGCCACAGCAGAGGCCACTGTGCAAAATGGGGCTGGGAGAGGTCCAGGCTGAACCTGAGTGTTTTGCAGCTCTTTTGCAAACTGATGTACAAAAAGAACAAAGTTATCCTGTGACCTCAAGGGCATGTGGGAGAGCTTTACTAAGCAACACTGCTAATGTGCTTTGTTTCACAGCTACTGGGTCAGCATGCAGGGGAATGCAAGTTAAAGAATTTAAGCTGTCTCTCAGGGCAGGGTGAGCTTGGAGAGAGCTCCAGTCTTCACAAATGTGGAGTTTCTGCAAATTCTTCATGAGTGTCAATAACTGCTGGAAGTAGGGGAATGCCTTAAAGGTGCTGTTTTAGTTCTTTTAAGCGATTTTTTCCTTATCTTAATTCACACAGAGGTAGGAATGCTAATGAAACCACTTCTGCCTTATGCTCAGTGGAGCACAACGTGTCAGTGAGCGTGTCTATTAATTGAGTCATGGAGGAATGGCAGTGGAAGGAGCCCTGGCGTGTCCAGTGATAACTTTCAGCTCAGTAATTCAAATATTTGGCAGGTCAATTTGTAGGGTCCTGTCCCCTTTATTTTCAGCTGCCTACCCAATTTTGGATATTGTTAGCAATAACAGAAATCTTCATCTTTGATGTATCCTTTGACAGCTCTATAGAAGAGCTGTTGTGGGTGGTCCTGACAATAACAACTTGTTTTCTGGAAGAGAAATGTTGAATTGAAGTGAACCTGCTCCCTCTGAAATAGTAGCGTCCTGCCTGGTTTGCACACAGCGCCAGCGCTTTCCTGGCGAGGAAATATCCAGCTGCCAAGCTGCTGCTTTAGGCTTTCCTGGCTACGGAGCGTTGCCAGCATTCCCTGCCCAATACCTGGGAAGTGGCACATTCTAAATTGCACAGACTCCTCCACTCTGTCATATGGTCAGTTGCAAAAGGTAAGAATCACTTCAGCTGCATAAACATCAATCCTGATTGAACCCTTTTAATTCCAAAGTGGATTTTTCAGCTAACTACTCCCTTCTCCCCCTAAATGTTTCTAGCTGTTTGATCCTTTTGAAGTCTTGTGTTTTTCATTCAGTCCTTCTGAAGCTCGTTAGAAGCAGCTAGAAATCCTGCCAAGCCCTCTCAAACAAATGAGTTAGAAAAGCATTTACTGTGCTCCTAGCAACGTTAAATTACTGTTTAAATAGGGCAAATTAGATCCAAGTCTTAATGTCTCATCAATATCCCCTCATGTGACAGTGTCAACTCAGGATTGCTTTAGTCATTGCAATTTCAATAACACTTGTATTTGGCAAGAAGGGCTCTGTTTCTATTACAGAAGAGTTCACAGTGTTGGGCTGCCTTTATCAGTTGGTCTATTTGCATAGTAACTTGGTGCTCTTGGTAATTCTAAGCGCCAAGGAAAGGTGGTTTGGCTGCAAGATCAGCTCTCCTGACAGATGAGATGGTTTGTAGACACAACAAAATAAATGAGCCTTTAAAGAGAAGTGCTTTAAGTTTTGCTTACCTACAGAACTAGGGGGTATAAAATAAATTATGAAGATCATTCAGAAAGGATTTTCCTTTGAGTGTACTTCAGATTTCTCCCAACCTTGAAATAACCACTCTCCCATTCATAGTCACTGGCTGTATTTCTGAAATAGAGGAGAGACATGAGTGTTGTGCCTTGGGTTAAATCTTTAAGGCAGTATGTTGATCTTTTCTGGAGCCAGGGCATCCAAGAAAGCAGGCAGTTTGTGTGCTCATCTGGCATTTTTTTTAGCAAAGGTCCCATATTCTAGGAGTGTTGCAGCTCAGGGAAGGTCTGGGACACATAGAGGCAAAAAGCTATGGGATAATTCATCCTGTTGCATCCTTTGCTGTGAGCATTACCGGATCTTTTATGACATTTTGGGGGGAATTTCAGGCAATAGCCAGAAATAAACTGAGTTCGTGTGTGGGACCAGAGATTTCTGTAAATCAAGGAGATAGGAAACCTCTAGGCCGATCCAATGGCAGCTCCTTAGGTCCTTTCTTCCATCATATGACGGCAAGCAGTAATGCAGGAAAAATGGAAATCCAGCAATATGAATGGAAGCTTCATCTTGAACGCCCGCTGTTGTGAAACACCCCTCCAAGTCCTGCATAAAATCTGTTGTGCAAGAGCAGAAACCCCATTTGGATGTTTGTGCCCTGTGTGTGAAACAGAAGAGATAAAGGGCATCACTGCACAGGCAAGGAACGCGTGAGGCAGGATTCCTGGATGGTTCCCAGTGGCCCATGCAATGGAGGCAAATAAAATCCTTTCAGCATGTCTGCCAATTCCTTATTCCACACCCCAGAGAACAAATTTATTCTCAGGAGCATGGGCAAGGTAGCCTACCCAAACACCTGAAGACTTGCCTACAGTGTGGAGTGGAAGCATATGTCCCTCAGCCAGTCTCCTGGGAAGGAAAAATCAGGCAGTCCAAACCAGCCACTGCAATCGAAATGCGTAGTGGAGGGGATGGTAAGAAGTAGGGGGCACATGTGGAGAGGAAATAAACAGAATATCTCCAGCCTTTATTTGTCTAAGGACATTTATCCTGCTGGTGGAGGAATGTATTTGGCTTGGATCAGAATGGTTTCCTTCTGCTTCTCTTCCACTCTGCTTCTTTTTGCAAGTTTGTGCCAGTTTTGTGTTACCCTTTTATGATGTCCTGGCAGCTACTGCTGTCATGTCAATAATCTGCTTCTGAACAGATGCACTTTCTGAAAGGGGCAAAATTCTGCAGGAACTGGATTGGCTTGAACCAAGTAAGCTGCCACTGAAAGATTGAGCAGAAGCGAGTGAGAACTGGCAGGAAAGGAAAACATCTCTCTAACAGCAGCAGAAGGGAGTGTTTCTGTCTGCTTAGCTTTGTGTCTAGAGTTCCTGTTTTTTCTGCTTTGTGTTCCACTTCAGCCCAGGCCTTTGTGTCTGCTGTCTGAAGTGCACTCCTGCCTCCTGGGTCTGAGGCAGGAGCGTGGGCCCTGCTGCTGGAGTTTGTTGGCTCTCACTGTTGTGCCTTTGCTTTGCTACTCTGCTCTCTGAGGGGCCAAGCAGAGCAGTATGATGCTCTGGCTGTTCTGTCAGACTATAAACTGGGCCTTTCTAAGCACTAATTATTCTCTGTCAAGTTGTTTGTTGTTATTTTCTCCTTTCAGGGAAAACAAATGCCTGAGCTCCACAGGCAGTAGCAGTGGTACAGTCGAGTTCTGATACGGCATCTGCTGCAGCTTGCTGGGATCTTGCTAGATGATCACATGCACAGCTAATGGGTTTTCAAAGTACTGAATAAAGTTCTTCCTTTTGGTTGTTCCACATAGGTGGGATCAGTCATTTCATCCAGAAAAGAAAAACATTTCGCTTTAGTTTCTAACCAGTTTAGTATAATTTTTGTGTAACTGAAACCAAGTGCCTGCAAAATATCTGTGTTGGACAGAAAAAAATAACGAATTTAAAGTATTCTGCCACTGGAGAACTTCAGTCACCGAACAAACAATTTGTTAACAGAAAACCTCTCTCAAGGCAAAATTCGCTTACTAATTATTCACAGAGCTCTAGTATAATGATGCCTCTGTGGGAAAAGTATGGCTGATGAATTGATCATGTGAGGCTTTTTTGCCATGATGTATCATCTAATGGGTTTGGGTGCGAGTTGTTGCACTCAAGGACTCATAAAAAGCAATAATGCTGGGCACTGGAATTTACAACCCAATTTACACTGCGGAAGGAAAACCAGATTTTCATTGAATTAATGGTTAATTATCTGAGATCTTTTTGTTATTTCTTGTAACTGAATTGGTTTGTCACTTCTGTTAATTAATTAAACAAAAGAAAAAGCATCATCAAGCAACCTATTGCTCAAATTAGCATCACCTGTGGGATTAGTACATGGTTTATTGCCCCATGAACACACAAGGCCCTTGTTCTGCTCTCGCCAAGGCCAGCAGGGGCTCAAAGGCTGAACCTCTGCCAGGTCTGAGGAGAGAGGAAATGAGCCTTTTCAGGCCTGGTCACCTTAGGAATCTCTGGCTTTCTCTAGCTAGAGAGAAACCCCATTCCCTTAGCACAGTGTCCTTAAATACATCAGCACTGGGAAATGTCTTGGCAACGACAATGACTTTAAAGGGACTTATTTTGGGCTTGCCATCGCTGCTGGCACCAGTGGTGACGTGAGAGTTGCCATGGTTACCAGGAGGCCCTCAGTGATGTGCACTGACATGCACGTAGGAGGAAGCAACAAACTGAGTCAAGAAAACAACTTTGGAAAATGGACTTCCAAATATATTTAAATGATGATTTGCTCACCTTTCTTCCCTGGCACCTGAGAGCTCCACAATTTACAAAGTTATTTCCCAAGGACACAGTAGGCCTGGGCTGTGTCTTTCTTTCTGCTCTGCCTCACCTTGCTGTTGGGAGGGATGTTTTGCTGGGCGAAACATGGTGGAGTGCAGATGAGACAGTGCTGTATTTTAATCTGCTCTAGAGGAATCACCTTGTCTAATGATATTTTCTTTTAACCTTGTTTTCCTTGAGTGATGAGTATGGAGAGCATGAGGTGGAGATGGGGGAACCTGTCCCCACCTTCTCTCTCCACTTCACTCAGCCTCGGTGTGTTCCTCCTTTGCCTCCAAAATCCTGCTGCAAGAAGCCCCAAGGGGTAGTGGGGAGTGATGGGCCTGCCTGGGCTCCACTCCATTCTCATTTGGGCTGTAAAACTGTCTGGCAGGGTTAAGTGAATGTACTATTTTTACTCTTTTTGGAAAGAAGGAACAGCTGAACTGGTTTGGGAAGAGTGTTTTGTACAGCTGTGATGGGAAGGCCCTAGAGGGATGGCAGCACTCCTGTACATCAAGGAAAACATCAGCACTGTCCACATCCCTATAAACTACCTAATTCCTGTTGATTTTATAGGATGTAAATGCCAAAAAAAAGGAGGCAGGCACTTGCAGCCTCTTTTTACAGTGTGTCTAACCCTGCTCCCAAATGCTAATGATGAGATTTTTTTAATGTATGAAAATAGCAGAGATAATCAGTGGAAGGCAGCATGGAAGAGTTGGCTGGCAAGGTTTGTGTATAAACAGTATCTTGGGGGTTTGGGGAAGTTTTATAACCCCCTGCTTTTCAGCTTCATTTCCTCACCTGCCAGTTTGTGTAATGCTGATGGTAAAAAACACTGGATTTAAGTTTGTTTGTTTGTTTGAAAATATGAGTGTTAGGAAAAATGATAGGGTTCATCCCACTTTCTTAAGTGTTTTTTTTTGTTTAATGAATGGGAGCATAAAACAGAAGCCCAGGCACAATTTTCAGTAAATAAGTACCACTGTGGTGTGAATGGTATAGCTGTAGTTGAGCTCTGTACCTACTGTTTAGAGAAATGATGGAAAATAGGAAAGTTTGACATGTTAAATAAAACATGGGAATACATAGTAATGTTTAAGAAAGATGGGAAAGCATGAAAGGAGAATCCCAGCTTTTCTGAATGAGTATTCTGAGAAGAATACGTTGCTGCTTTATTTAGAAATTTCCAAAAATTACCTTTAAAAGCCCTGTTCTAACTTAGAATTATGTGCATTTTAGTTCTCTGAATAAACCTCACTGCTATGATTCTGGATTATTCTCCTGGATACATAATATATTAGGATATTTCACATTTAAAAAGAAACCTCAGACTAAGCCTTTTATTGTCCTTCAGGTATCGCTACTGCCACTCATCAAGAAACCATGGTCTCTAAAATCACGCCAGTGAAGTAATATTCCTCTCTCTCTTTCTTTTTCCTTTTTTTTTTTTGTTTTTTTTTTTTTTTTCCATTTTTCCTTTAAATCAGTGAGTGAGTTGTGTGCACCAGGGCTCCAGGAAATGCCTGGCAGAAGGCAGTGCTCTCTCCCCAGAGACCTGTGCCCAGGGCCAGGCTGTGGCCTCGCCTGCTCTCCTCCTTCAGCCCCTTTCCATCGTGCCCACAAGGAAGGTCTCTGGCCCCTCAGCCAGGAGGGGGGCAGGCTGAGGCAGGGGGCTTGGCTGCCTCTGTTGCAGGTGTTCCACTTCACTATTTTCTTCTGCCTTTAAACATACAGTTTGTCTTAGTTTTTTGGTGTTTTTTTTTTTTTTTTTGTTTTTTTTTTTTTTTTTTTTTTGACTGTTCAATTTGTCACCTTCATAGTTACTCCTCTCCCTCCTGGTTTTGGTTCCACAGTCTTTCAGGAGGGTTTGTAGTGGTGTCAGGGTACACATGCAGTATGGCCATCTACAGCCTTGATCCTTAGGGAAGAATATCAGACTAATTTGAGGCTGGCAGTCAGAAATTCTCCTTTATCCTCCAGCAACTTGGACTTGCTGAGACTGAGATAGTTTCTTGTGACTTAACATCACTAGATGGATTTGTTATGAACTTGTGTTTCCCCCCCTCAGCAGTTAATGCTGGTGAGCTATCCTGGGTTCAAAACTCCTGGCACACGTCGCTCCCAGTGACAGATGAGAGAGAGGAAGTGTCAATAGTGTGGTCCTGCCAACTGGTTATCCAACTGGAGCCGAAAACTGAACTGAGATGGGTGGCCAGGCCTTTAAATGAAGGCAGGGAGAGCTGCTCTGGGGGCACACCTGAACGGGGAGTTAGGGGCTGTCAGTCTCTTTTCTAAACCAGCTGTAGGGTTGGAGAGGGATCCACGGTGAGCAGGTAGCAAAGGTATTAAGGTACTAAACTAGGGGAAACACTTTGCTGTATATTAGTTTCAAGTGCAAGTTTAGGAGGTGTTCTCGTGCCGGGCATGGTGTTGTTCGCAGTCTCAGGGAGAAGATGGCCAAGGAGGCTTTGCTTTCTGAGACAGACAGGTAGACTGGCAGACTCGTCATGGGGAATGGGTATCACCTGCACTGCTCAGGTGCTGCCCGTTCTCTTATGCCTGTTCTTCCTGCTGCAGCAGGAATTTGGCCGAGGGAATGAGCTCAGGACTTTGAAAAAAGGCATGGGGAGGCCAGAAGCAGTTCATTCCTCCATTAAGTGTTTGCTGTCACGAGATCTGTACCAGGAGGGATCCTGGCCACCTGCCAGGATTTTTGTCTGTGTGTTACCTTTGTTACGGTGACATGCCATGGAAAGCTTTGTACACACTGCAGGTAAGTAAGCTGCAGGTTGGATCTTCCCTCCATGCCCTCCATGCCCTCCAAGTCCTTGATGTCGAGGGTTTCTACCTCAATTAATGTACCATTTTCACATAATTGTAATTTCTCAGACTTCAGCGGGTTTTCTTGTGACATGCTATTGTCAAGTCAGATTCAGATCTCATAGATTTTGCAAATCCAAGCTGAAATCAACTAAGAAAGCAAGTTTTCTAACAACGTTTTTGGTTCCTTGTATGCAGCTTGGGAGTTAATACACCAGAAACCTTTTATCTTGTAATTTTCTTAGTAGTGCTCTGGTGATTCTGCAGAGAAGAACAAGGTGAAGAATTACACAGAAATGAAAACTGAGAAGCAAAGTGCATACTTTCCACGCTCCTTTTGGGAGCTTTAGAGAGATGTCACTTTTTCAGTGGTTCGTGATGTGTGACTGTGTCTGTGTCTGCGTCTCAGCTGTCGTACTACAGGTGGCTTCAAAACCTGAAGGGCCCCAAATCCCTTCAGAGGTTACAGAAATATAAAACAGTATTATTAAGCTGGTGACAAGTTGCATTCAAAATATCTTGCATGTGGTTTTTGAGATGAAAGATTTGACCACAGCAGTGACTGGTAAAATGAATCCAAAGTTCACGTGCGGTGGTAGTATCAGATTTTTCATTTTTTGAATAATTCCGGCAACAAAAGTAACATTTTGAGTTGTAACTGAAATATGCATGTATTTTTAGGCACACATTGGCTGTCTAAAAAAGTGGCTATTCTGTCTTCCACTAGCTAGATATTGAATGCCTTAAGGCATTTTAGATTCTGCTGGAAACCAGGTTGGCACATCAGCGATTCAGGGATTTGCTGTGTTTTTCTGTCAGGGATACACGCATAGCAGCTTTTTTCAGATTACAAATAAAAGTCTGTTTCTCAGGCTATTATGGCAGCCCAGGACTTTTTAGCTGAGAACGGAGCTGAGCTGTCTTTGCTCCCTCTGCCATCAGCAGTGGTGTAGGCTGCAGCAACAGCCATGGAAAGTTTAGCCCAGCTGAAGTCCTTTCCTGTCTTACTCAGCTGTTGTTGGCACAGCACCTATTCAGCTGGAGCAGCAGGGTCTGTACTGGGGATAACCCATACCTTGGTGGCATTCATGCAGCTTTTCCCCTCCCTACTAGGGCGTGTGAGCAGTGTCCTCTGTTCTGAGGAGCCAAACCTGGGACCTGGGGATGTCAGGAGAGGCAGTCCTGCATGTGGAGGGTGACATCACCACCGGGAGGGTTACATGTGTCTGCAAGAGAGAAAGAACTGTACAAAAATGTGAACACCTGCTCTGACCCTGAGGAGTGCGTGTCTCCATTCGTGTGTACTCCTCTCATCCTCCAAAACGTCCCTGCTGGGGAGAAGTGCTCCCCTTTGAGACAGTTTTTGCTTTTAGCAGATATCACACCATTAGCTGTTTGGGTCTTGGCTGTGATCTTTGGCACTGTATTTGTCAGCAGCAAAATCAATGCCCTGTCTGCCTTTTTAGGGCACCCATTGTCAAAAGTTTAGTTTGTCTCCCAGCTCTCAGCTTGAGATGTCAGCATTGGCAGTCAGAAAAGTCAGCCTCTTCTATAGGAGATGCTAATGAGAAGAACAATAACGTGAGCAAACAGGACACCCTGATGTCATTTTAGATGCAGTTGCTGCTTCTGACTCCAGAGAGATGGTAATCCCTTTGAAACAGAAATTCAAAACTGCTTTTATTTTTAATTATTTTTTTTTTTAGTTGCCTGTAATGTGTTGGACCTTTCAGCAGCAATCTTATAATATGGTATTTCCTGATAGGTTTTTGCCTCTGTCTGATTGACAGTATGTTAGTTTGAGGCTGCAGTAATGCAGTGCAGCAGCTTCTGGCTGCATTAAAATATGGGCATGGTAGCTCAGGTGTGCCTGCAAAAGGTGATGCTGGCATGCCACAGAGCAGAGTTTCTGCCAGGGACAGATTTCACTCTTGTTTGCACCCCTTATATTGTATGGTTAATGCAGTAAGAATTATAGTAGTTGAATTGTAATAATATCACAGTGTTAATATGTTAAGAATAGTAGCTGTCAGTATTATTAGGCGTGAGACTCTCATGAGAATCTGTTTAAGTGTCCCAGGACTGTCACTGCTTCCAAAGGTTTCCAATCTAAGAGAGCAAGATACAGAAGCCAAGAGAAGGAGCTGAGCCAGCGGGTAAAGGGGGTGCACGTGGTCAGGCTTTCAGCTACAGGAGCGAGGAAGGAGAGGGGTCTGAAGGGTCTCAGAGGTCATGAAAAGAAATGGGAATAAGTTAGAGCAGCAGAAAGTGGAGTACTGCAGGTTGGCTGGGTGAGGAGTGCTGGCGTGATGGGAATAGAATGCACATAGGTGTGTTGGCCATTATACTGCCCAGACCTCTGAGTAATGGCACATAAGATACATGGCTCAAAATGGCAATTGTGTGTTTGCTGGGACCTGCTGCTTCACTTGATCAGTTGAATTGTAATCCAAGCTGACAAAAACTCCACTGGCCAAAGATCCAGGAGAATCCCAGTCTGCCAGAGAGGCACAAACACCATCTGCAGACAGGTAGGTATTTGAGAGCTAATGCTGTAATGCTTAGTTTGAAGAGCAGAATCAAAGATTAACCTCTGGGGTTAATACTCAAAGTGGAAAAAAAGAGGTTGTCTCTTGTATCAACAGGAAGATTTTACACAGTGCAAACTGTTCTTCGGGGGAATGTCTTCTGTGATGGTCTAAATTATGCACTGGATGATGATTGTCTTGCCCCACGCATAGAGATCATTCAACCATGAGATTGGAAACATGTTTGTAATAATTAAAAGTATGCACCTGCTTTTGTGCTTGGATATCCTATTCTGGCCTGTGATTAGTGTTTCAGTATTAGGACATGAATTTTGACTCATTCTAGCAATCATTCGTGTAAAATCTTTCCTCTGGAAGATGTACACTCAGTTCCTCATTATGTTGTGTAATGAGCCAAGTCCATAACCTTCTTGGTGGTGTATGAAAATAACACAGTGGGATTGGAGGGGTTTATTTATGCTATTGTTCATTTTCTGTGACTGGTTGACATTTGCAGGAGCATTGAGACTTGAGACGGTTATCTCTGTACTTCTTGGCCATTTCAAGAAAGAAGCTTTGCTGCCTACTGTAAGATATTTACTGGTGGGAATAGCCTCTGTCAAGTCCATCTTACGATGAGAGTGGCCAAGCACTAACTAGATGACCTCTGGATGTCCCTTCCAACCCAAGTTTTCCTGGGATTGTTTTTTTCTATTCTGACTTCAAAAAGCCTCACCAGCACGGGAAGTCAGAAATCTGTCAGATTAAAACATCAATAGCGAAACAAATCGGGCCACTCAGTAGTCTGCAGCATTCCTAAATTTTACAGGATATGCAAAAACCTACTGAATAAGGAATTTTGTAGTAAAGTGTACAAATTCCGCAGAGAGACATAGCAAAGCCGAGAAGGCTTAGGTTGGGCAGCTCAGTGCCCATCATGTCCGGCCATGATGTTCTGATGGTCTGTGAGTGGCTGGAAATGTATCATCTTAAAGTATCTAAAAAGAAACGAAAAATCCCCTAACAAATAATGTCACAGGGGAATTTAGAAGTGAGTTACAGAAGGCAGAATATGGCCCAGTGAAGTGGGATTTGCTGCATGTCACAAGCTCTAGCTGACTCCATCGAGTCAGTCTGTGACCTTGGAAGAGTTATTACATTGTTCATACCAGAAAATGCAGAAACGGGCTTCCACTCTTCTTCCCCTCCTTGTTTTTGATTTTTGGTGGCAGGGAAAGCATAAGATGGGCAGCCTCTGTTCAAGTGCTCAGCATCTGCAGCAGCACTAAGCAAGGCTGAGCCGGAGGGCAAAGTAATTGCGTTCAGGAAACCGCTAAGTGAAAAGTTACATTTCAGGACATGCACCCTGCATTATTTACATCCATCTCTCCAAGCCTGATACAGTGAATGGCACAGCGCAAAGTCTTGCTGAAAATCAGAATGTAATTGCCAGCTCAAACTGATACTCGCTCGTATTATCAAGGAGATGGTGACGTACTCAGACATATCAAATGTATCTCATCTCCTTGCAAATATGTATAACTTCCCACTTTTTTTTTTTTCCAGCTGATCTCAGGAAAATACAGCTCTGAACAGGGGTTTGGTTTGTGATCATTTCTCTTGAGTCCCTGCTGTTTCTGAATTGCTTCTCCTGAGAGTGCCAAGTAGAGGTTTGTACATACTAAATTCAGGCAGAAATTCTGGGGCTGTGTGGTGTCTCCCGAGGACTGGCCCTGGATGGACACAACACCTTTCCACCCTTGGCCAGGGCAAGAAGGGGGCTGCAGCCCAGCTCTCTGGGTTTTGTCGTGTTGCTCTGCCACATATCCCATCTGCTCGTTGACTGAGGATCTTGCCGTGTTTGGTGAGATCTGGCCGTGAGATCTGGCCGTGAGATCTGGCAGTGAGATCAGCAGTGAGATCAGCAGTGAGATCTGGCAGTGAGATCTGGCAGTGAGATCAGCAGTGAGATCAGCAGTGAGATCTGGCAGTGAGATCAGCAGTGAGATCAGCAGTGAGATCAGCAGTGAGATCAGCAGTGAGATCAGCAGTGAGATCTGGCAGTGAGATCAGCAGTGAGATCAGCAGTGAGATCTGGCAGTGAGATCAGCAGTGAGATCTGGCAGTGAGATCAGCAGTGAGATCTGGCAGTGAGATCAGCAGTGAGATCAGCAGTGAGATCTGGCAGTGAGATCAGCAGTGAGATCTGGCAGTGAGATCAGCAGTGAGATCTGGCAGTGAGATCAGCAGTGAGATCAGCAGTGAGATCTGGCAGTGAGATCAGCAGTGAGATCTGGCAGTGAGATCAGCAGTGAGATCTGGCAGTGAGATCAGCAGTGAGATCAGCAGTGAGATCTGGCAGTGAGATCAGCAGTGAGATCTGGCAGTGAGATCAGCAGTGAGATCTGGCAGTGAGATCAGCAGTGAGATCAGCAGTGAGATCTGGCAGTGAGATCAGCAGTGAGATCTGGCAGTGAGATCAGCAGTGAGATCTGGCAGTGAGATCAGCAGTGAGATCAGCAGTGAGATCTGGCAGTGAGATCAGCAGTGAGATCTGGCAGTGAGATCAGCAGTGAGATCAGCAGTGAGATCAGCAGTGAGATCAGCAGTGAGAAGCGCTGCCCGGCTGAGTTGAAGCTGCAGTTCCTGTGAAACGCTGCTGTCACAGGCAGCATGTCCTTTGTACCTTGCCTAATCCTGTCAATCTTCTGTGACTGCTGTAAACCAGCTGCACCCATGCCCTGGCCCCTGCCCTCTGCTCCCAAGCCCCTGATTCCCTTGTGTTCTGACTCTGAGTGTGGGGAGCACCAACAGCTTACTGGCTGTGGTATTTTAGTCCAATTTCTTGACAGAGGGTCTGCTGCCTCTGTGTAGGCCAATAAATCTCACTTATAAGACCTTTTTATTTTCAACTTGGTGTGTTTTTGTGCAGAGTAGACTGCATAATTTTGGGGGGTGGTTTGGCACTTCTCTACCCCGTATCAATGGTATTTTATTGCTGTGCTCAGGGCTCCCCTGAGGAGCGGTTGGAGGGTAACCTGTGCCTGCAGCATCCTCTTACTGGGATGATAGAATTTGATACCAGTTTGATAAAGTTACAGGTGGACAATAGTGCACAAGCCTTCAAGAATTATCTTTTTAAAGAACCTATGATTAACTTTCCTTATGAAACTCATCTTCCCACTGGCAGCCTAAATGCTAACTTCATGGCAAAGTCTGATCTCGTAAAACTAAGGAAGGACTAAAATAGTTACCTGTAAACTTACTGGGATTTAGTTTCAATGTTTCAGCAGCAGAGTTTTTGGGTTGGTTTGGTTTGGGTTTTTTCAATTCATTTATAATGCCTACATTTCTCTATTGATACAAAATTACAACAGCAATTATTTTAGGATTCAAGCCAGTTATTTTTAGACTTGAAAAATTCAGAGTTTTATTATGCTATTGATTTTTTTTTTTTTTTTTACTTTTTTTTTAATTAAAAAATTCCTAACTCTTGACAGATTATGTTCTATTTGAAAACCATGATATAATAACACCTGGAATTTCTAAATCTCCAGCTAGAATTCTTAAATCCCCAGAGATGACACGTTTGATTGTTCAAATATGTTCTTGTTGATCTTGTGCAACAATAGGTTTTCCCACGCAGTTTTAGAAAATATCAGATAAACCACAAGCAAGAGGGGAGGATGTTAGCAGGGGAGAAAACTCAATGTTTCCTAGTTATAGGTAGTTATTAGTTTTGTTATTTTTAAGCAATAATAGTAGCTGCCATCATCCACAGAGCGATGTTCATCAGTAGAGTGAAACTGGAAATATGCAATAAAACACAGAAGTAATTATGGGACTGAAAGAAAAATCAAAATATATGTTAGGGTTTTTTTTTTTTTGCTTTAGCTTGTGGAGTGAAATCTTTGCAGCATGTCCTGGGTTGTTAATAGGCACAAGATGTCTGATGTCATTGGAATTGCACTCCTTGGTGACCCAAGCATAGGCTCCTGTGTCCTTTACTCTTTATTGCTGTACTTTTTGGGTGCAGAGCTGCCTCCCTTTTTATAACCTGCTGTTTGGGCAAGGGGGCTGGGGGGTGGAGTGTCTTTTATACTGAAATGTGCTCAAATGTAGTTCACTATCATGCCACATTGCATCATAAACCCGCTCTTAGGTTCCAAGCAATTAATTCTTTGAATTTACTAATGCCTGCACTCTCAATGAGATGGTAAAGCAGAATGAACGTGTCATTACACTAGAGCATCCTGGTCAGAATTACGTCTTTTAAAGGGTAAAAGATAACTATCTCTTTAATTAAATGTTCTCCTGCTTGCTTAATAGCTATAAACCAGCCACTTTGTTGGTGTAATTGCTGAGCAGTATTTAAGAATGCTCTGTGCTACCACCTGATGTGGACCTTTGGGAGAGTTGTAGTAGGAAAGAAAGTAAAAAGCAAGTTACTGTTTAAGAATGATAAATACAAGTATTAGTATTATATTAAGTATGTGGTTTTCTTTCTTGAAACTGCTTCCTACAAAATCAAATTCAGGTTCCAGAAATATTAGCACCAAATGCACCAGATGCTTCAAAGAAGATACAGGAGTAGGAAGAATTATGTTAATAGGCTAACTTCTCCTCTCATTTTCTCCCTTTCTGTGGTCCCTTGCAAGCAACAAAACAGGTCATTCCTATCCATATATATGTAGTTTCATTCTTCTGTGGTATAGACAATTGCTTTTCTTTCCAAGATAACCATGATAGTTTGCCAACATGACCTTTTTTTGCGTTCGGTTTTCAAGTACAGACTTTATTGCATTGGCTGCTCTTGATTCCCAAGTGAAAGCAAAGATGCTGCTGCTTGCGTGGCTTGTCATATTGAAGGTTGCTTTATGCTACAACATGTTTAATTGTGTAGTACAGAAAAGTGTTTATCTGGCCTTGCATAGTCGTTTTACGCAGTAAACATTCCTTCCTGTCTGATAAATACTTCCTCTTCTGCATGATTTATGTTTTCTTGTGAGATTCTCTGTCTCTGCCTTTAGTGACTGAACAGCAAAGCTTTGTTGATAACTTCTTTTGTCATTTTTGCCCTGGTTCTTTCCATTTTGAGTCAAAATAGTGTCGGTTAATATACATGCAGATCATCTTCTCAGCAGGCTGGTTCCTTTTTTGTTCCTTCTCTGATGTGAAATATTATGTTTTCCCATAGGTAATTCTCTTATCCTTTGATATTTTGTTAATCGCTGTGAGGTAGTCTGTTGGTTGGCTTTGGTTTTTTTTTGTTTTGGTTTGGGGTTTTTTGTTTTTTGGGGGGGGGGTTTTTTGTTTGTTTTTTTCTTGGTTGGTTGGGGTTTTTTCTTTTTTTTTTTTTTGATGTTTTGGGCTTTTGTTGTTGTTGTTGTTGTTTGTTTGTTTGTTTTTGCCTTTTTGTTGTTTTGGGGGGGTTATTTGTGTGGTTTTGGGTTTTTTTTTTTGTTTGCTTGTTTGTTTTGGTTTTTAATAGCTTCATATATTAAAGGTCTAATCCTGCTCCTGGTGGTGCTTTCACAATTTTTCCTTTGACTAGGATGGTGGTATAAACACTAAGTACTCCTGGAATGTGTGGTATTTTGATGTGGGCCTAAATGCAGGTTGTATTTCAGAGTAGGATTATTCACTCACTAGGGCACAAAGACATAAAAACAAGGGGAAGAGGGAAAAACTTGTGAGCACAAAACAAATACCTTAGTTTTCTGAAATACAGGGGGAGAGGAAATCTGCCAGGGAAGCCAGAGAGTAAGCAGATATATACTCCTCCTTGGGGTGTAGGTGTGGAGATTCCTCCCTTGAGCAGGGGTTGCCCCTCAAGGTTAATCCTCAAGGCTGAGTGAAAGAGAGACGCCCACAAGTGTTGGTATGGGTGAGTTACATCAATCTCTACTTAATAATTCTTTTGTTTTTGCTAGCTTTAATATAATCACTTTAATGCAGTGCACTATACTAGAGTAGTAGATTTAGCTCTTATACTATGTAGTAACTAGTTCCGATTAAGATCTTTCGTCTAATAATTTGTCATAATAAATAATTCATTTTATATAAACATACCCGGTTTGCCATCTTTAATCCTGTAGGACAAAGTTGTACTTGAAACCATTGACCACGTTTGGGGCTAAGATTGGATCCAGCACCACCCAGGCTCCTCTCTGAGAAGGAGTTTAGAGAGCAAAGGGGTCTGAAAGCAGCAGCACGTGACTCAGCAGCAGGGCTTCCCTAGTAAATGTAGTCTGAAGCTCCCACTTGGACCCGTGGCACCCCTCATCTCTTACAAAGCTGGAGGAAGGACTGACTGGAGTGCTGGCACCTCAAGACAGTGGCTATCACAGCACTGGAAGCATCAGTCAACCCTTGGGGGGGCACATTTTGTCAGGTTTCTTTGTAACTGTTGTATGAGGAAAGCTGGAGTTTTCCCAGAAGGAGTTATAGGGTTTGGGGAGAGAACTGATTATTAATTCCATTAAATGTGGCCTGGTGTTTTTTTTTTGTTTGTTTGTTTGTTTAGATTTTCAGGAAAAAAAAAAACCCAAAGATCTTTTTTGGTTTTTTTTTTTTTTTTTTTTTAAATTTTTAGGAAAAAAAAAATCCCAAAGCTCTTTTATGGGTTTGTTTGTTTTTTTTTTTTCATTCCAGTGATTTATAATTTGGAGACAGGACTCATGGCTTTGGAGAAGTCTCACGTGAGATTAAAATCTCATGCTATGGAAAAGATTTTTTTTTAAATAAATGAAAAAAACATTTTTTGAATTATGTGTATTTCCAAATAGTAACTGTCTTCACAGTTACCTCCTTAGTGTGGCAGTGTGTAAGAGGAAGAATTACACAGGCTGTCAGCAGGCTGTCTTCAGTGCAGAAGCTGGGCACTCTGCTGCTCATCCTTATCCAAACAGATCCAACACACCTACATTGCTCTCTGTGGGATTCTGTTTCGATGTGTGCAGAGAGCAGTTTTTGTGTCTGCAGACTCCTACACAGAAGGTGTGCTAGTGTATGTATTTTCTTCTGCTTGTCTGTCTTTTCTTTCCTGAAGATTTTTGTTGTTTCGAGGCTTAAAAAAAAAAAAAAAAAAACAGCAAAACACCTTACCTGGAGCCTTGTGATTCTTCTGTATAAAGCCCAAACCACAGCTACTACACAGCAGTTGATCCCCTACATAAGTGCAGGGATGAAACCTCATGGTTTCAGCAGAGCTTTTACATCTTTATTACCTGCCGAGGCACACACAAACAGGCTCCTCTGACCTTCTTCTGCAGTGTTTGTGCTGTGGGTCAAGTAGGGGCTTCAGCACCGCAGAAGAGAAGCGGTATCGTAGTTCTTTCACAAACCACGGAGAGTTCTGTCATCTGACTCACCCTGGAGATCCCTACTGTAATACCACACCAGTGCCACAGTTTCTATTCTGTCTATTCAGAATTGCTTCCAGTATAGTACATTTATCTTGTATTCTAGAATTTAGTAGTTGGTTGATGTTGCCATAGGCATAAACAATCCCCGATGTCAGCAAGGCGCCCTCTGAGCCGGTGTCAAGGTAACTGTAAACCTGACACGTACAACTTTGCACACAACCTGCATTGTCATCGAGTTCCACCTGAAAACTGTTTAGAAAGGGTAACTCTCTCGTTCAAACAGAGGGGCTGATGACAAACTGCATGTTCCGTAGACTTTGGGCAGTGCTTTGCCTCCAGAGTCATCTCTTCCCAAGCAGGATGCAGCACATTGTTCTGGGCACTCACATCTGCCAGGCTTATTCTTTCATTTTGTTTATTCACATTTTTATTTCTGCCTGGACTGCCTCCTCCCTGGCTGAGCTAGCCCACTGAACGCGCAAAAGACTCTTTTTCCTTGATGAAGACTTCTCTGTCAGTTAAAAAAAGAGGCTGCACAAATGCATTCTTCTTTTGGTGGAAAAATTTGGTGTTGCAGTCTCAGCATGGGAAAATCTGAGTTCTGGCCCCAGATCTCACACTGAGTGGGAGAGATCTTAATACTTTTGCTGCTTTCTCCACATTTAATGGCTCCAGCAATTGATTTCCTCAGTGAAATTGCCCTGATCTTTCCTTTCTCATGTTAAAATGCAAAAATGAGGTGTACCCTGGTCTCGTATCACGAGGGTGGTGGGTATAAGTTTTCAGGAAGACTTCACCACCAAAAAAAATCTTGAAAAATTAAACAGATTTATTGCACCATACTTTGTAGTAGGAAATGGAGTCATTAAGCACATAGAAAGGAAATTTTATCACCACAAGGAATAAGTAATTTTCGGTAGAGCTTCTCTCATTCTCTCCTTTCTATAATTACTTCCTCCCTTTCTTTAATTGCTTGTAAACCTATAACACTGGACATCACTGAAGGATATGAAGCCCTCACATTGTGTAGCTATAGCTGCATGTTTCATGTTCTCACCTCTGGTTTAGTGATTCAACAGGTTGGCATATCCCTACTTCAAAGTGAGATATTTGTATGTGTGAGGTACCCCCAGGAGTGCCAATGCCCAGCACCGTAGATAGGGCCTATAAATTCTTTCTCCTTCTGTTTATTCTGTGGAAGCTCACTGGTGATAACACTGAAAATCACATTTGTTTCTCACACTGAAGCTGCAGTGGAATATCACACAAATGACTGGGGAAAATCAAAACAGTGGGAGGGAGAGTGCTGTGCCCTGACATCCAAGTGCTGCAATACACTCTGCTCCTTGCATTAGGGATGGCTGGGATGCTGTCATCTTACCTGCCAATGGAGCAGTACTTTAGGGTCCTTTGGAGCCTGGTGAGTTAAGACTTTAACGAAAAGATAAAATTTATATGATACTTGCAAGGGAAGGGGATAGTCTGACTTATGGAATAAAAGCATAGTTCTCTCTTCTTTTCAAGCGCTTCTTTTAAAAGTATGATGGTAAAAGAAAAGGAGAACAGGGGAAAACAAAGTTAAAAATAATCCAAATTATCACAGATTCTGAACTCCACTGACTCCCCTGATGAGAAAGATGACCCACATGATTTGGTTCTTCCATGTGCTGCCAGGAGCCAGGCCCTGAAATAAGAAGCAGAAGTCTTTGATCTACATGTACAGAGTAAGAAAAGATTGATAGAAAACTGAACCCACTGGATCTGCATGAGTTTTTACTGGTTTTTGAAAGATGTGTAAGTCATTATAAGAATACTCACACCTCTCTGCTGGATTAAGACAAAAGCCTGTTACTCTCTGGCAAAGCGGTTTGGAAGAATAGGGAAACCATGTAGTGATAATTCCTTAAAATCCTGGATTATCTTCTGACAATCTGTACTTTGGGCACTTCTGAACCAAATATTGTGTCGCTGTACTCAACAGACCTCAATGGATTTTCCTTCCTTTAATTTAATTTTGAAGCCCTGTCACTTTTTGACAGCCACAATGTCCTGTGGCAGAGAGCTTCGCAGCTTCACTGTGCACCGTATAGAGAATTTTTCCTGAGAATTTTGATCCTGTGATTTAAAAATGTATTTTTTATTGTATAATGTCTCATTCTTTGAAAAGAGAGTGAACACTTCTGTTGGTAATTTAAAAATAGTTAGCATATAACCTGTTGGTCAGATTTTTCCTGAGGTGAAAAAGTTTGTCTGTTTAGTTATTCTTCGTACAAACTCTGTTGGGTGCCTTTGATTGGACTTGTTGCTTGCCCCGTGCCCTTTCCAAATCCATGGTAGGGTGTTGCAGAGAGCTGCTTTGGAATTGCAAACAGCACCCAAGATGTAGGTGCACTGCATATTGATATGAGGAATCACAGTGTTTTCTGTGTTCTCTTCTGCTCCTTTCTTAATAACTTGGAGCACTCAATTCCCTTTTTATGACCTTTCCAGAGCATTGTGCTCAAGTTCTCATGGAGCAGCATATTCTATCTTCAGTACTCACAATCTACCATTACGTGTATAAATTTGGGGTTACATTTCTTCATGGGCAGAATACTGCATTTGCCTATGGTGAATTTCAACTGCTCCTCCTTCCCACACTCACTCTATTGCAGGGTTATGGTGCTTGTGTCACCCAACCTAATCCCAGGAGCTGATATTCCAGTGTTATCTGTAGGCTGTGTCACTCCCTGCTCTACTCACACGCCTTTTCAAACCTGTTCACACACCAGGGCTGTGTTGCATAGGGTATGGTGACCTTCCACCACGAGCTTCCCGGTGTTCATCTTCCTGGCATTTCCTTAGCTGGGTGAAAACCTTCAGTTCCATGCAACGCTTACTCTGTGAGCTCCGGGATAAAACATTTTAGTTGTGAAGCTTTGTCATTGTGTGGTTTTAAGGGGAAAGTCACTTAGTTTCATTGATTACCCCAGTACCATTTAATTCACCGTTAAGCATTGCATTAAAGGCACCTTAATCATTCCCTTCCCTTTTCCTGATCTACTGCTTCCAGGGAGTGCTTTTGCCTTCTAGGAAGTAGTCTTGCAGACTGCACCCTGTCACTTACTGCCACTCGTGGTCTTGGTGGACAAACCAGAAGAGTGCAGGTATAGTACGGGGCCCAGCAGCACAGGAGGGGCCTGCCTTACACAGGCATTTCGCAGTAGTTGCTCATAACCCTGGTCGGCTTTCCTAGTGTCTCTCTTGCCATGGCAGTCAGAAAGTCCTTGTCCTTTTGATAACAGTCACTAGATTGCAAAATTCAAAAATTAAGACAAACAGGACGTGAGCTGTCAAACCAGTGGAAGGTTCCCAAAGTGGACTGCATACTGAAAAACTGGGCAGCAGTGAGCATGGTGTGATAACAGTTCTGTTGTATGTCATGTGCTTGCATTTTAGTATGCAGCAAAGGCCGATTCCAGTGTAGGAATTATACTGAAATGTTCATCACTAGCATGGCACCTGCAGGTTAGTGAACGTGGACTGCATACAAAACTTTAACTCCTGCAATAAAACAGTACCTTCTCCCATCACCAATGGCAAGTGTGAGCAGAGCTGGAATTCATGGTCTATTTGCTCTTGGAAGAACTCTGTATTCAAGAAGAAGATGGAGGAGGGGGATCCATGACCAGGGCGTCCTTTGCAGCAGAATGTTCTGCAGGAGTGGCACCCTATTCTCCTGATCTGTGGTGGAGGACTTGGCAGGTGTTTTCAAACTGCAAAGTTTACAGCTCACTGGAATGTGGAAGCTGCTGTTGGTCATCGCTCTCCATTTCAGATGAAACGAAAGCAGTGATGTAAAGGACTCATTGCAGCTTATCACAAGGACTGCGAGGCTGCCCTGACAGCCCTCGCTGGAGCAGACTGGGGAGATGTAACAGGGACGTAACTGTGAAATGGAAACACTTTCTGAAATCACAGGAGTTGAGCGTGTGTGGTTTCACAGAAAACGTGCTGAGAGCCAGGACCTGAGGACGTGCCCGGGTGCTCCAGGAGCTGAGCGGCAGGTGAGTTCCCTGCCCCAGCCCCGTGTCTGAAGGGACCTGGGTCACACACTGCACTGGGCATCAGAGCCCCGGCACAGGAAGCAAAGGGCTGCTGTATTTTTGCTTTCCCAAGTCCCTAAACTAAGGTGTGCACAGCAGTGATGGAAGCAGGCAGGTTCAGGCAGTGACTGTGAAACACCAGGTGATTACTGTTGTACAGATAAAGAACACTTCATTTCAGGATCACTGCCTGTGTCGGGGATGGATATATCTATCTATCTATCTATCTGCTTGCATGGCCCCATGGGACTATGGGGGCATCAACTCACTGCCTTCCCTTAAGACAGGTTTTTCTGAGCACGGAGCTGATACTGTAAGTTTATTTTCAGATAAACCTCAGGTTGTGGGAAATGACATGCTTTATGTGGAATGGAAAAAGTCCTGTCAGAAATGGACTAGTAAAGAGAATGAAGAGAACAGCCTAAATGCTGTAAAGTCAGAAGTTTTTAATGTTGTTTAACATGTTTCAATATGGCCTTTTGTATGTTTTTTGCTAAGTCACAGCTTCTTCTTCCCAAAATGCTTTTAGGAAGCTGTTATCTCTACTTAGGAATGTGCTGGGAAGATATCTAGAAGTCTTCTTATTGGCCTTTATTAACCCTTTCCTGTTGGATGTTAACCCTTACTTGTTATTGGTGGATTCTGTAAACTTTTAGGGTTTTCTATTGGTGTTTTTCTGATCCCCCTGAAGCCTATAAATGACCCTTACCCACAATAAATCTCTCTCTTGCTCGCCTCTCTCCTCCGCTCTGTGTGGGTCCGTGCTGGGCTCCCTGGGGCCAGGCAGAAGGGGGGCAGTGGGGGAGCATTTCACCCACCAGGTAATGAGCGGATCACTCTAAACCTGTGGTGCCCCTTATACCCAAATCACCACCGCATCAGGTGGTACTGAATGAGCAGAAAAGTATCTTGTAGCGGTTAGTTTTTAGCAAAGACATTTTATCATGTACGACATTCAAGGGAGAAAGGAAATCTTCGGAGAAAATGTATCCCTGTACAATGTGTATATAGTACAAGAAGGCATTTGCCATGCTAAGAGTTTGGCAATAAGAATTTCCACCCTATCTTTATATAACAGTTATACAACAGTTTTTATGGTCACTTACAGCTAGAACTCTGTAATATCAGGGAAGTTTTCTTGCCCAGTCATGATGTTTACAAAACACTACATAGTTGTCCTACCCTATGATTTCTTTGCTCTGAATTACTCTCATAGTAAATATTTTTGTCAGCAAGAACCCTGCCCTGTGCTTAACTTTTAACTTCATGAATTCTAATTAGAAGTTCTATTGAAATTCTGAATGCTTGCTGGCAGGAGATGTTGATTTGAATAATTGTGCTAATACTAGATAACCTTCCTTGAAAATGTAAGGATCAAGGTTTCAAAAAGATTCTAATAAAACCTGAATTGAAAACCTGGAAATATCGGTACTGGAGAAGTCAGGGAGATGGAGGACAGCCAAATAAACTGGAAGTTTCATTATTGTCCACTTCTATTATTTTAATACAGGTCTTAGACTATTTAGAGCTATCTCTTGATGGTCCACTTCCTGGAATTCTGTAATTAGCAGAAAAGTAGATTTTAATTAAAAGTATTTCAGGACCTCATTGACTGAAAAAAATGAAATCACAGGAAAAAAAATTTCAATGGCACACATTTAAATATAGAAAGCAAATAATATACTGCTTTTCAAAATGTGACTTGAAAGGTGTCATCAATGCTTATTTTTAAATATATTTCAGACTTGTTTTGACTGAAAATTTTTGCTTAGAATTACAGTTTTCTCTGAGACAGTCTTGATGTTTTCTTTAATTGAAGGTTTACGTTAACAGCGCTGTAAATAACTGAACTCTCAAGTGCTTAGATTCTTTCATTGAGTTAAAGAAATTTTTGCCAGTAAAATGACTACAAGAACACTTAGGCAGTATTCTGTGAATGTTCACAGGTGGGAAGCATAAGCAAGTAAAGACTCATGAGATCACTGAACAAGTCCAAAGCCCAGTGACAAGACACAAGGAGCTTAGTTACCAGCACTGTTGGCTTCTTCCAGGATGCTCTGTCTCTGGAGTCCTCTCTTTCATACTTTTCTGTGCTTGGAGACTATGTCTGCTTCTAACTTGGGAAAGCAGGTCTTCATAAACTCGTTTTGTTTCCTATGAAGAGAGTGCAGTTTAAAGAAAGAGCAAAATTAATTGTTCCCTGTGGAAAGCAAAACTCCCTCTCCTGTGTCGGGAGGGACATTAGCTTCTCCTTGCACAAGCAGTGCAGACCCGATTATCTGAGGGTTGAAGAGCTTCATGAGGATAAAGCTGCTTAACGGTGGTGATACCACCTGGCTACCTGAGCTGTGCCTCTGCCTTTGGCACTCCGAGAATAGTGCAAGACTAAAAGCTTGTCTTTCTTGCCAAATTACCTCCTGTTGCCCTTTTCATGGCTCCTCGGGGAGGGTGGGGAGGCCCTGGCACAGGTTGCCCAGAGAAGCTCTGGCAGCTCCATCCCTGGAAGTGTTCGAGGCCAGGTTGGACGGGGCTTGGAGCAACCTGGGCTAGTGGAAGGTGTCCCTGCCCATGGCAGGGGGTGGAACAGGATGAGCTTTAAGGTCCTTTCCAACCAAAACATTTATAGGATTTGATAATTCTGTGTTACGATGATTATCCTTTCTGTTTAACTGAAGATTTTTTTGAAGCTGAAGGTACTTGCATAGGTTGACACACAATATTGTTGTACATCTTCGTGTGTCATCCTGTGTTAGCCAACTATAACTGCATCAGAAGAGTGTTAAGCTCTGCTAGCTCAAAACCTAAACAGCAGAAGGGTGGATGCAGTGGCCTCAAAGTTGTCACAGCCCTGAAGGAGCTGGGCCTTGCTTCAAAGGAATGAGCTGGCCAAGCTCACAAGCAACACTATTTTCTGCAGTGGATGTTTTCAAGTGCCAGCTCCATTACAATTTCCATTTTACTCATTCCCTGTTGATTTGAGCAAATGCAAACCTGTCTTATTGTTAATTCATTAGTTGGTTATAGCTTTTGTGCAAACCTTGATTAGATTAACAGGGTTCAATGTTAGTCAGCCTAGTGTAACAATAACTTCATTTGCTTTCTTTTTATGCACTTGCTTACTAGTTTCCAGTAAAATTCACAAGGACATGCAAAACCTCATTTTCCATGACTCACAAGAACTGGCTATGCTGAGAAGGTAGGAGGGAATCCAAGGGACACAGCAGAGCTTCTGGCTCCCTGCTGCTCTCTCGTCATATGCAACAGTTAATCTCTTGCCCAGAAAATCAGCATGTCATGTGGATGACTCATATAGAGGTGGAATATTTGACTTCAAGCTTGAAATACAAACACATCTTTGCAGGTTCTGTATATGCAGGTATATCCTGTGTGAGAATAAGTGGTCATAATCCAAATATGGGGAGGAAAGAAAGGCCACCTTGGGCAAATCTATTCCTTCATTCTGCTGTTTTCTAATACCTCTGAGGATCTGGAAAGAGTGAGTTTATTTTCCTGTGAGCCCTTCTCCCTGTGCTGTTGCTTCCCAGTGTGCCAGCTGCATCAGTTCTCACTGCAGCACAAGCAAAATAAACAGAGGAGTAAATAGCAAGATCTGCTGGAGACAGATCCAAAGTCACAGATCCTGTGCATGAAGTATTTTCTTATTTTAAGCAGTGGGAATATTATCGAAATAAGTGTGTTATCGAAATACTCATTAAACAGAGAATATTCAGTATGGCCTCCTGTAGTGGGCTCTGTGGTAAAGAGCATTATCTGAGATTCATCAGAACTTGAGAGAAATGTTGCTGGGTATGGCAAAGAATTACTGAAACCAAAAAGGATTAAAGTGGTACTGTAGAGAAAAGTCTCTTTACTTGGGTCGAAATCACAGTACATATATAGCAAACACCCACTTTTATATTCAGTGATGTGAGACCAAACATTTCCAAGAGTGGTTTTTTCACCTATTTTTTTTTGTGACTACTTATATTTCAGTAGTATGCCAATCTCTCCTTGTTCTGGTGTGATAAAACACTCCTGGGTGAGCTATTAAAGGTCTCATTTTTCTCTCTGTTTTTTGCCTACCCACTGCCTGCTCCAACCTCAACATGGTCCTTAAGTGAGCATCAATTTTCTTCACTGTAGTGGCCAATAATTTTTCTTGGTGTCTCTTGCCCTTCATCCGTTGTGAATTGTGTAGTCTGTGACCTCTCTTGAAGAAATCTGGTTCCAGCACAAACAAACAGAAACCCTCAAGCCACAGCTAACAGCCAGATCACCCCATTTATACTGGTGAGTTTCTCCAGGTAAGTGTGGCCAGTGGAATAACATTGGTGTTCTCCACACAGTAAGTTTTCCTTCAGGACTGGGATAGGTGAAACACCCTGTTGGGAGCCTTGTGAGTGAGGATGCAAAGGAGGGGAAGTCCTGCCCCTGACTAAAGCCTTCCCTCTGCTCATTGTGTCCTGTGTCACTGCTGGTTCAGGAAACACTTTGCTTCCTAGAATAACAGGAGAAGTATCTTTCATATTCAGGTGTTGTGCCACAGTTCTTAAACTGCAGTATAAGCAAAAAGAGCCCTTTTTCCACAAGTTAGTGCAATCAGCTAATTTTGATATTCATTTGGAGATGTGTTTAAGAGGCAGTTAATCAATATGTTTCATGTACTAAGAACAGAGCTGACAGCGTCAACTGGTGCTGTATGGAATATTTGATTTTATTTTATAACTTATTTATTTCCTGTGTTTCATAAAACAGAATTTACAGGCTTGCTTCCTTGGCTTAATTCCTTGTGGATGAAGGAAAATCAATACAAATAAAGGCTCAGTTTTGCAAATATCTGTATTTGGGTTCAGTGTAGCTACTCAAATTCCTAAAAATTTGGAAGAGCAGATCTTCATTATAAAGTGAGAATGTATAATTTATTTCTACCTCGGTAAAAGCACACTAGGCATCATTGTCTATGAAAACCATGGTCATGATTAAGAATTAATTATACTGCTGGAGGAAACTGCAGGGGGTGAGAGGCTTGAAGTATTGGCTCTTCGGCAAAAGCAATGTTTTATATATGACATATTTATTATGAAAAAGATTCTTGTAGAACAAGCCCTTCAGAAAGGGACTGCTCCAAACCAAGGTTTCTTTACTTCAGTATTTTTAAAGGAAACCATGTTTTTTTTTTTGGTTTGTATTTTTATGTTTTCCTTTATATTCTGGTAAGCTGTTTTTAGAAAGTGGTATTTTTATGATTCAGAAGCCAGGTTGAGTCAACTCTTTGACTGTGACATGCAGCCACAGGTGAGCTCCGTTCAGTATATTGCAAAACCTCTCTTTTTATTTCTCTTGGTTACTGAGTGGGAACACCTGCAGAAGGTCAGGATCTGGTAAAGCTGTAGGTGCTTGGGGTGAAGTTGGGCAGGCTGTGATGAGAACTCAGCCATTCTTTCAGTTGTGGCTGCTCCTGAACGTTTTTAGCAGGATCGAACTACTCAGTGTATACCAGTAAAGAGCTGCATGGGCCTGTGGAAAATAGGTGCTGATGTTTAAAGCTCTTTGGAAACATCACCTCTTTCTAAAAGCCCAGATCTAAGGAGAGGTAATAAGGCTTAAATCATAACTAGTGGTCAGATTACAGCCTCTTGGTTCATATCTGCATTACTAAAGGAAGTCTGAACACAGTTTTTGTTGTACCCTGTGTGTGCTCACTGTTGTACTCGGTGACGAGGTCCCCCATGCTTACTTTTTGGTAGTGTTGGGATCATCCTGTACATGGTGAGAAAGTTAATGGCGAAATAAATATAATGCCAAACCTACTTATTTTCTGGCAGCTAATTTCGGAGGACTCGCTTGTTGTCTCTGAAGTCATAACCTCTACATAACAGGTAGGTAACTGATTTCAGGAAGAGGAAAAGTGTGCCTAGTCTCACAAGATCACGGGAGGTTAAACTGCTACAAATTCAGGGTAAATGTAATTCATTGTTTTGATGCAAAGTATTCAAAGAGAAGGTAACAAAGGAGGAAATTTCTCAGGGTTTAGGTAGGTTTGCAGTTGAAAATTACCAGTTTAATATTTTGCTTGACTTGCCAGTGGGCTGCTTCAGTTGAACCAGTATTTCCTGGTTTGTATGTGTTCAGGGGGGGCGGTGTTGTGACTTGTGCTCAGGAGACTTCACGTTTTTCTGTGACCCATGTGTGTGAGATACTGGATTATTGTATTAACACTGCCCTGGACCCGTCTCATGTGTGAGTGGGAAGGGCTCAGGGAGCCCCCATGGCACCTCCCGTGGCAGCCCCGGAGCAGCCGTGGATCCAAAGAGCAGCCTGGGTGCCCCCCACAGCACACCCCCTGGAGCCCCTCACCCGTCCCCTGATGGGCCACACCAGCTGGGTGCTCAGTGGGCTGGAGATCCCGTCTGGGAGCGGCGGCCGCAGGGGCCAGAGCACAGACATGCAGGAGCTCAGGGGTTCCATTTTCTCGCCCTCCCAGGACCTGCCTCCACTGCGTGAAGCTGGGCTTCCGCAGGGCTCTTGGATGGTAGCTATTTAATAGTCTGTTTTTCTCTTATTCTCCTCTCTTCTTACTCTCTCTACTTCTCTATCTTTACTCCTTTTTCTTCTCCTAATCTCTTTGTTTTCTGCTTTCTTAATATTTTGCATAACTGAAAACTGAGTGGGTTGGTTTTTGCTAAGTTGTCTGGGTTAGTGTGTGCTAAGTAATAGCTGTGTGGAGTGTTCTATCTTGGTTGCACGTTAGTTACCCTTTTGAACTTTAGTGAGGATCCTTATTTTCTCCCATATTTTAAAAGTAAAAGTGTCTCCTGAGAAAACATGTGCATTGTATTATTTTTATGTTACCTCAAGGTATTAAGGAACTGAAGGCTCTGCAAAAGTTTGGTGGGTGAAATTTTGGAGCCTCGTGTATTTTTAAAAGTGAACCTCCTGGCTGAGGTTTTGGCTCCGTGGCTGGGATGTTACAACGTTGGATGTCTCGCAGCTCTGAGTGCTGCAGCTGCTGGTGGCTTGTGTGTGACCAGTATTTCATTTGAAATGCAGAATCAATTATGTCAACAGGTTTGATATCACAGTGTTCCAAGGAGGGGTATTAATCCATGTGCTACCACTATGGACCATAGAAGCTGCTCTGAGTATTATTACTTTAGCTTGGAGGAATTCTCACTTGGATTGATAGCCTTTTGCAAGGTAAAAGAAGACACTTTTTTCTTTAAAAAAACATACAAGCAGTATGTTTCATATTGGCATTTGTGAGGATTTTAATGAGCTCAAACCATGCAGCGTTCTTCAATTAACTTTGATTATACTTGTGTATAATTTATTTTGACAATAACTGCAAAATTACTTTTCATTCAGGAAACAATTGGAGCTCACCACGTCTTGACCTCCTTTACTCTCATGTAATTTAAATGAAGACAGAACTAAATTTTATTAGGGATGAGACCAATGCACTTGAGAACAGAATCTCTGTTATTTCTACCCAAAAATGGCAATAAGAAGGATGGTGATGAAAACAGACAGTAACAATGGAAAATGAATATTTTCATTATTATAAGATTTTATTTAAGAATGAGCATGAAGATATTAACAGCAATAGAAGTGCTTGGAGGCATCTGCTTTATGTGATAATATTTTGAATAATAATGCCTCATAGAGAGCATTAGTTTCTGTGCTGCTGGGGAAGAGGAAGGACAGCTGGAATAATAAATAAAATAAGAAGGGGTGGCGTTTTCTGATGCACATTTGCTGCCACTGATGTAATTCAGAGATATATGTAATAAAAATCTATAGACCATGCACAACTTTCAGCAGTTGTTTGCATTCACTGTTTTATTGCAATTACTGTTTGCTGCTCTGTTTCTTAGTGATACTTTGGATTCTTCTTTGAGTTCCACCTCAGCTTCTCCATCTTGTTGGTGCTGCAGGGTCTGACGTTCCTCACGGTCAGCTGCTTTTCGCACGCACAGAACTTCTTCCCTTAAATACTCTCCTATTTTTAATCTTTTTTCCTCTCATTAGGAAAGATTCTGAGATATAAGGAATGAAATTCTCATCAGAGGCAGTATAAACCTCTAAAAGTATCTGAATGCTTTCTGCCTGGAAAACAACAGAATAGTGGACTAGATGTCATAGTGTGTTTTGGCAGGCTTTTTGTACTTTTGAGGGAAGGTTGAAGAAAGATGCCTTGTGCAGTTCCTGAGAGGCAGAGTAGTGTTCCTACAGCATGTAAACTTGCCCCAGACCTTTTAGTGCTCTTGTAATGGGAAAAACATGCTTTTATGCAGAGATTTTTAAAAAAAATCTTAAAGCCTATAGCAATATATATTATCGAGTCCTAGATGCACATTCGCAGGAGAAGCTTTCTCACTGCTGGATTATAAAGACGGATTTCCAGCAAAATAATTTGCTGTGAATGTTGCACTGCTATTCTTTAACAGCAGTCTGTAAATTTGGTGGCCTCTGTCTTGGAATATAGGCTTCCTAGGCTGGAGATCGTTTGGGGTTTTTTGCAGCAATATATGTGGCTGCCTTGGGAACTTGCCTGCAGAGTATCAGATAAGTTAGAAGAAAATAAAATGTCCACCTGGAGAGCAGAGGTTATATCTGGGGCTGATTGCTTATTTCAGCAGCATGCTGCTGTGTTGTCTTTGGCAAAATTTGATTTCTGTTGTTGGAAATTTATTGACTTAAAAAACTAATTAGGTGTCTGAAGTCAGCTTGGAAATGTCCCTAACTTTGGAGAGAAGGGTGGTTATTATAGCACTTACTTTAGACAGCTTCCCACCTTATTTTCCCTTACTCTAATATGCACTCCCTCCTGATCCATGCAAGCACAAATGACATCTTTGGGAGAGGCACTCGGAATCCTTTTTCTTGTATTTCAGAAAAATCTCAATAGAAGGAACTGAGGAAGAGGGCAATGGTCAATGCAAGAGCAGCGTTTTCCCCTCCTTGAAAAAAAACCCTATTTTCTGTCATTGTTCATGAGGCATTTGGAAAATGCCCTTAATAACATGCTTTTACTTGGATTGGTCGGTCCAGGTCAGGTTGGACTAAATGATCAAAGCAGGTACCTTCTAGCTGAAATAGGAGTAGCGGATTCTTTCCTCTCAGTAGCAGTATGAGTGTTTTCCATTCCTGTTGAAGCAATGTTGTTTATTTACTTAAACTGAATGAGTGAACACACACCTCAGTAATTAAACAAAATCTGGATTTATCCAGTGATGGGAATGTGTTTTGCTCTTGCCTATACTCCATTCCTTCTACCTGCCTCTAAGGTGTAGCAGATAAGTCAACTTTTCGCAACAGTTCTGTGTTCTCCCACGGGCACCCAGCAGCTGGGGCGATTCTGAGCCATCCTCTGGGCCATCATGCCCAGCCCAGCCTGCCCCGCCATGGAGTGGGCAGAGGCTGCACTGAGGTACTGCCCCCCTCCCACTGCCCAAAAGACCCAAGACAGAGAAAGGAACTGCAGAACCACTGTTTAATGAACTAAAGAAGAATGAGGAACGTGGGAGAGGGGTGGGGCTGGGGGCCTGTATGCAGGTCACTGGCCAAGGGTGTCTTCTGGCCGGGGTGCTGCGTCACCGCTGTCGTCGTCTTTTTCTCAGCCTGGACGTGGACCTGCGGGAAGGTGCCTTGTTCCGAGGGGGTGCTGGCTGGCGCCGAGCACGTGGCCTGGTTGCTGCCACCTCTCTTGTTTTGGGGTCCGCCTGGATACTGGGGGTGCCTGGTGGCAGCTGCAAGTGGTTCAGAACAACCTGGGGCTGCTTCTGCATTTTCTCCTCCCCCAGCTGGGCCGTGTGGGGCGAGGGAGGCCGGGGTTCACTGAGCGGGCTGAGGGAGGAGGTCAGGTCGAGGGGGGAAGGTGCGGCATCCTCGCTGTTCCTTTGCTGTGCCTCCATTGCTGGCTCCTTGGTACAGTCGTCTTCCAGCAGGCATTCACAGAACTCGAGGAGCTCATCGAGGTCCTCAGCGGTCAGGCTGGGGGCGTTGGCGGCCAAGGTGGTGTCGTCACTGTCCTCTTGAGCCACCTCCACTTGTTCCTCAGGGCGGCCACTGTCTGCCAGGTACTCAAAGAGGTCGTCCAGGAGAGCACTCAAGGTGGGGCTGTTGGGGGCATCAATGATGGTGTCCTCACCCACTGGGGTTTCAGGCTGGGTGAGCACGTGGTGGTTGGTGGTATCCTCTGCCTGCTCGGGAAAGACCTCTGTGCTGGTGGATGGTCCCTCCTCGGGCAGGTCCGTGGGCTTCCTGGGGGCCGGGATGGTAACCACTGTTGAAAATGGAAGCCCAAGAGATTGAAGTTTTCCTCAGCTAGACTGTCTACCCATGGGCTCTGCTACCCCCCAAACTCACCTTTGGGCTCCATCGTGGTTCTGCCTGCCAGGGCAGGTCGGTGGTGGACACACAACACACCAGAGGCCGTGGGGTACGGGGGCTCTCCCTGGACCACAGCCCTTGGCTGGTGGGGCAGAAGCGCCCCCGTCACCGCCTGCTGTCCCCAGCCATAGACAGAAGGACAGGGAGGCAGCTGCACCGGCCAGGGAAGCTGTACCACAGGGGAAAGTGACACCACCTGCCCTGGGGCCCCCAGAGGCCCTGGGACCTCCTGCTTGACAGTGGCTGGGACCAACTGGTGGGGGCTGGTGTGGAGCTGGACAGGCCCAGAGGACAGTGGCAGCCCTGGGACAAAGGGCAGCTCCCAGGGAGCTCCCGGGACTGGCCTGGCCAGGGCAGCAAAGCTCACACTGGCCACCTTCAACACTGTCACCTGGAGAGGGAACCTCTCTGTTGGGGGAAGCAAAAAGGGGTGATGAGATGAGATGAGATATTGGGGGGCACGGCCGATTGGGGGTACCTGGAGGGCAGGACTCCCAGGAGGAACAGGAGCCTGCTTCTGTACCTGCCATGGTGCTTGGCCAGTTTGGGGTTTGTTTGGGGCAAGCAGCATTCTGGGGCTTCTGTCACCAAGGTGACTGTTTGGGGCAAACAGCGTTCTGGGGATTCCACTGCCGGAATTGGTGATCCCACCAACGCTCGCTCCAGCCAGCATTGTGATGAACTGAAGAGCTGCCCACCACCTCTGGCATGAAGGTGCCCTCCATTCCCTCCCAGCTCTGTCCCCACTCCCAGCACCAGCCACCAGCTCAGGAACAGCAAACGGGGAATACCCTGTTGTTCCCAAAGGGAGCCGTCCCCCATGGGACAGCCCAGTCCCACCTAGACCCCCTCTGGGCATGGCACAGGGAGAGCTGCACCTTTCCCACTCACCTGCCGGGTCTCCATCAGCCGTTTCGGCAGTTGCTGGCTCAGATGCCACATCCGAGGGCGGTTGCAGAGCCCTTGGCCCAGCCCAACTGCCTGCTGGCCCTGGCACTGCACCTCCCGCCCATCCCACAGCCCTGGGGTTCGTCATGGCCTGGCCACCCCACCCAAACATTAATGGTGCACACCGGGCACTGTTTGTGCTCCAGAACTGCTGTCCAGGAACGTTAGAGTGGCTCCAGGCCCAGTTCCACTGAAGTCAATTAGAAGCTTCCAAACCAATCCTTCCTTCCTCTCCTGGTGTTCATGTGGGAAATGGAATTGTTGGGTGGTACTGAAAGGGGTGTGACCCTGGTCCAAAATCATCTCTATCATTTCGGGCCCAATTTTCAGAGCTGCTGAACACAAGTCTGCTGAAGTTAAACAAAGGTTTTGGTGGTCGATCGCTCTGAAAACAACTCCAGATTTGGCAACAGCTCTTACTTTGTCTCACTCTGGTGTTGTCAAAAAATTAGGTTTCAAGCAGTGTGGAAGGGCATTTCAACATGTTCTTTCTGCAAATATTGTGGCAAAATGAATTGGTGTGTTATAAAGTAGATTCTGTTTTATGTATGCCTTAACTTCATGCCTTTAATGAAATTAACTTTTAAATGAACCTCAAAGTTTAAATAACTCAAAATATCTTTCCTCACAGCTAGAATATAGTAGGTCTTTAGTCTGATCTGCCATAAAAAAAAAATGGAGGATAAGTTGTAAAATACCTCGGGAAATGTATTTTGGCTTTTCCTATTCTGGATGATGAATTGGATGAATTCTGCTGTGGTGTGGTGCAGAAACCCAAGTTCAGATTTCTGTTGTACATCTGAACTTGCAGGAGCGTTTGTTTTATTTCATGGCATTAAAGAAAAAGGAGTTTTGTCTTTTTAGTGGGGGGGTGTTGGTGTTTTGTTGGGTTTTTTAATTTATTTTTATTTTTATTATTAGTCTTTATAACTCTTGCACTTCTTTACAGGTGTTTCGGCTGCGTGGTGCCAGCTGGCAAGGCAGAGCCCTTGCAGTGATTGGAGTGCCTGGAGTCAGGGTGACATGAGTCNGGGGGTGTTGGTGTTTTGTTGGGTTTTTTAATTTATTTTTATTTTTATTATTAGTCTTTATAACTCTTGCACTTCTTTACAGGTGTTTCGGCTGCGTGGTGCCAGCTGGCAAGGCTGCAGTGATTGGAGTGCCTGGAGTCAGGGTGACATGAGTCAGCTCTGGGGTTTGCGTGACACGGGTGGGTCATGGGAACTGCTTTCAGGGCCTTAATTGGGGTGCTGCAGTGTCTGCTGGCTGTTTCTTGTGTCTGAGGACTCCCTGACGCTGGTGTCTGTCAGAGGAAGTGTTGAGACTGTTGGTGGCAAGGCCAGATTGTGGGGCAGCGTGGGGCAACCCAGCAGGGTCTGAGAGCAGCACGTCTCACCTCCAGGTTGGTGCAAGCTCTGGACAGCAACAGAGCTGAATTCTTTGAAAGTTGTGTCCACAACTTCTTTTATAACTAATAAATGTTTGTGCTTAATAGCTACTAAGTGTCAGAACTTAGCTGCTGAAGACTTAGCTGGTATAAAGATAAATGCAGAGAATGTTTTGGAGTAGGCCACTCACTGAATCCACACATCCAACTGTGGATCTGTGGGTTTCCTAAATTTTATTTTCTTGGGTTTTGTTCCTGTTTTTTTCTTAGAACCAGAACTCTGTGAAAAGGGACTGGAGTGCCAATCCAGTGAGGAGTGGCTCAGAGAGCTGGGGGGGCTCAGCCTGGAGAAAAGGAGTGTCAGGGGGACCTTTCTCTTTGCAACTCCCTGACAGGAGGGTGGACCTGAGAGGGGGGGTAAGGCTGTGCTCCAGGGAACAAGGGACAGGACAAGAGGAAACAGCCTCAAGCTGTGCCAGGGGAGGGTCAGGTTGGATATTAGGGAAATTTTTTTCATGACACATGTTGTAAAGCATTGGCACGGGCTGCCCAGGGCAGTGGTGGAGTCACTATCCCTGGAAAGGTGCACAAAACTTGTGGATGTGGCACAGGAGGACATGGTTTGCTGGTGAACACGGTGGTGGCTGGGTTGATGATTGGATTCAATGATCTTAAAGGTCTTTTCCAAGCTTAATGATACTGTGATGATTCTAAAGATACAGTGCTGCCACTGTACCAAAGCAACGTTTGGATGGTTTATAAGTTATTCTTGGAAACACATCCTTTGATTTGCAGAGATGAGGTGCTCAAACATCTTTGAAAACCAAATCTGGTAGTTTGGATATCATCAGAAATTACTCTGATTTTCCAATGTCTGATTGTAAATTCATTGGATTTCGTAACTGAAAACACTGTACGTTTAAAAGACCGTCATAAAAATACAACCTTGTAGGAATCCTCATCTATTGTTTCACCGAGTTGCGTGTCAAAATTAGTAACTGTGAAAAGCTTAACTGTGAATCACAGAACTTACTCTGACATCGGGTAGTGAGCCAAATTCCATCCAAATGCCATATATTTTCCCTGGGAATAAAAAAAAAAGAAAAAAAAAAAAGGCTGCCTGCAGCATTTTGCAAAGATCGTCTCTGATGGTGATGAGTGATGGTCATTTCTGATGATGGTGAGGTTGTATCTAATTTTGTATCTAAAATACTGGACTTTAGGATGTTGGACTTCAGTTGAAGATTGCAGCTCAAATGACAAAACTGTTTGAAGAGCTGCAAGTTTTAATGGAAAACTGGTATTTTAAAGCAAGTTGATAAGGAAATTATTAAAAATTTTGAACATCAGACCCTACAACATTATATTTAGATTGAGTTTATAACTTTTGGGATGTAAAAATGGGAGTATAGAATGGTTTTACTTTCCTACCTAGATCTCTGCCTTCTCTTTCATGTTGGAATTGGTTAAGAATCTCTAAAGATTGCAAAACATCTGTTTAAAGAGCTGACCTTCTGGGCCAACTCTAGGAAAAGACTTGGCTCTGAAGTCCCAAAAGGGATTCACTAAAATAAAGTCTTTAAAAAGGAATGAAATAGTCAGTTAAACAGACATGCAGCAGGAAGGGGTGTTTAACAGCACCTCATCAAGTCTGGCACACTAGACATTTTATTCTTTCTCCTTTTCACCTCTACAGAAACTTTTTCCTTCCACTTTGTTTTCCTTCTCTGATCCTTCTAGTCCCAAACCTTAATTCTTCATTCTTTATAACAGCTTTGATTCCACGGTACGTGCCAGATCATCTCTGTAACATTAAGACAAACAATTCTAAATAGCATAGAACACAGCTTGTCTTATGTGAGTGGCCTTCATAGTGTTTTGGGAATTTAAAGTTTTGTAGGCTTGTAACAGTTAGCAGAGTAAGGCCCTAAGTAAATACACTCTCAAATAGAAAAGGGATAAGGGAAATAAATTATTTGCCAGTGGTAATACTGTGTGCCATTCACAGATGGTTTCTTACAAAGCAAAAAGTGAGTAACTTAAAATTACAGCCTCCAGGTTTGCCTGCTCCTCATGAAAAGACAAATACAGTTGTGATGTACTCAGCTGCAGACAGTTTTTTATTTGGTTAATAAACTGAAGTGTATCCAAAACTCTGGTTCAAAGAATAAGCAAGCCAAAAAAAAACCCCAAAAAACAAACTCAAACAAACCCAGATATTCATGAACACTTGCCAGTAAAGCATTTGTAGTCTTATTTTTCATTCTATTCTGATTTCTGCAAATATTTTGATTATTGCAGAGCCTGGATACTAGTTTTCTAAATGTAAATTTTATGCATTAATTAGGCATCATTAGGCATTTCTCCCAAAACACATAGATTAAGCATTTCAATGTGCTTTTCTAATTATATTTTAAAAAAATCAAGCTGTAAAATTGCCTGGAGTCAGTTTGTACCCACACATGCAGCTCTCATTAATGTCAGTGAGTGTTAAATGTAGAGGGAGAGAAAATTAGACTTTGGATAAACCTTATTAAAATGTGCGTAGGTGTTTAAACTGAAATCTGTATTGGTTAGTGGAGAAATACCTAAATAATAGGGTCTGGTGTAGATTCAAGGCACAATAATGATTTCCCAAACTCGCCATGTGTGGGATTCATCCTACTTCGCTTCAGGCATCTTCACTGGAGGCTGAACAAATGGCTTCCATTTCCCATATTCATTTGGGGATGTGCCTCCCCTGGACCCGGCACAGGCAGTGTCCCCTGGGGGTGACCTGTTTGTGCTGCCCAGCCCAGTTTGGCTTGGATGCTCACCAGGGGAGGGAGGGAGGTCAGGCGGCTGGGATGATGCCAGGACCCACCAAGGGCATGGGCCAACGCTGTAGGATGAGGACTGACACCCCACATGGAGAAGAAAACCTGGGCAGGCCCCAAGGGTCCTGTGCCTTTTCCCCAGCCCTTTGCCCCAGGCCCCGAGGCAGAGGTGGGGCTCAGCCCCTGGGCAGGAATCAGGCACGGGCTGAGCCCCAGGGACACCAGACACAGGCGGCCTGAGCTCTTCTTGCTGCAGCCTCTGCCTGGGGCAGCCCAGACAGGCCTGAGTCTCTCCAGGAGAGGCCAAGCCCAGCCAGAGTGTCCCCTCTGCCCCTTCCATCGTGCTCTCTGTCCTGGGCCTTCCAGGAGAGAGGCTAGACACCCTCAGCCTCTCCAGGGAGATGCTGCAGGACAATTTTTCCTGCAAGAGCTTGGATTTGATCTGCCAGCTGAAGTAAATGCTGGTTTGGGGAAGAGCTGCCTGAGGCACCTGCCCCACTGCTGCCTGAAGAAGGACATTCTCCAGAAACAAGAGAAATAAAAAAATGTGTGAAGACTTGGAAGAGAAGAATCATTTCTCCAGTAGACCATGAATCCACAGCTCCAGCAATACTCTGGGTATGCAGGGCATAGCACAGGTCCCTGCTGTCCCTGTGCGCTGGAACATTCTCTAGCAACAAATGTTTTATATTAAACTGTCTTCATGAAATGAACATTCCAAGGTAGAGAGGAGGTTGCAAAGTGTCTCCTAACCCCAGAGAAATCACCTTCTGCCTGCTCTGGTATCTTGATGCTATGGTGAAAAGGACAGTTGATTGCCAAGCTGCTGATTTGTCATTCATGGAAGGGCTTACTTGGCTTTTGCTTGACTGTGGGAATAGTTGTGGGGCTTATGGAGTGAAGCTGACCCATGTGTCTGTGTATTGCTGTGCTTGAACTGAATATGCTTTGTTCTGGAGTGTGATGTGGAAATCTCAGCTCTGTAGCATTAGTGTTACCTGGGTTTTGCTTATTCTTCAGGAGCAGTAACTCCTGCTCCCAGCACCTCGGGTACTGAACAACCAACAGTATAATGTGCCTTAATCACACTTGCAGCTTTGGGCAGGTGAACTTATTTGCTTCCTAGCCAGATGCATTACTCATTGCATTACTCAGACTGTGACCAGATTTGCCTGCATATTGTTCAATGTCTCCCTCTCAAAATTGTACTCAAGTAGAGGAAGTGCTGACTGTGCATTTCGGTAGGGGAAAGAAATCGTCTAATTACATTCAGAAGCTGCAAGGCAAAAGGGGTACTTCATCTCAGTCTTCAGTGAGATTTGAGAACCCAAAATTGTTACTGGGCTTGAGCTGGTGGTACAGTCTTGTGAATGCAGTGGGTAACAGATCGTGTGTCTTGTGTAATATCTCTTCCAGTGGGGCTTCTGAATCCTCACAAGATTCTTTGTAGTAACAAGTAATACAGTTTATTAGACACTAATAGGTTTGCAAATTCAAAATCAGGGGTTCTGTCTATTGGAATAAGACTTGCTGCAAACACTGAGTAGGATGACTAAAGGCCTGTAAGGAGCCTGTAACAGGATTGAAATCTGTGCCAATACTTTTGATTATGGGAAGAAAAAGAATTTTACCTTACCAAAGTATTTAGAATTTGTCACACAAGAAAATAACCACCTCAGACAGAAGCTAATGAAAGGTAGATTTTCACAAGGGATGCAGAATTTCTCCTTTTCACAAGGAGTCTGGAATGCTGTCTGTCTTCCTTAGGCCTGTTGATGTAAGAGAATGTAGGAGTTCACAGAAGATCATAGAATCACAGAATC
>VXAY01005913.1:41322-72581 GCA_013399855.1 Oxyruncus cristatus | reverse complement strand
ATCTATCTATCTATCTATCTATCTATCTATCTATCTATCTATCTATCTATGCATGATAATGACTGTCAAGCACTTTGCACTAGATGATACGAAACAGTTTTATACTACTCTCTGAAGAGCCTACGTCAAAAGTTCCTGAACAGACCCAGTTCACTCAACAAAGCTGTTTTCATTCTCTACCTTTGTGATGCTTGGTTGAGCAAGAGAAAAACCTTGTAGGGATCTCCTCTGCACACACTCCAGTTGGACCATCAAGCCTATTATGCAATAAAATTTTGCCTGTGGATCTCAGATGTTACTAAAAACATGTTAAGGACTGTTGAATGTATTGAACAGGTGGAAAAACTGAAGTACTAAGAGAGGTCAGCACAAGCACTTAAAAAGTTCACGTAGTTCCTACCAGGATTTGTAATCTGTTCTGTCTCCAAATAGAAGATTCAAGTCTCATATCACGTAACTATGATCCTGACATTTAGTCATTAAAAGTACATTATTAATATTGAACAAAAACCCTTCATGACTTATGCAAAGTGACTGAATTAAAGGAGAAGGTGAGCTATCTAAGAACTAATTATAAAACATCCCAAGGGGAGCTATGAAGATGGAGAATGGTCCAAAGGGTAAGTTGCGTGAGGAGTGACTGAGGTCGCTTGGCTTGTTCAGCCTGGAGAAGAGGAGACTAAGGGGAGACCTTATTGCAGTCTACAATGTCCCTGTGAGAGGAAGAGGAGGAGCAGGCACTGATCTGCTCTCTGGTGACCAGTGACAGCATCTGTGGAAATGACCTGAAGTTGTGCCAGGGAAGGCTTAGAGTGGATGTTAGGAAAAGGTTCTTCCCCTAGAGGTGAAGCACTGTTGAGCATGGACAGGCAACCCAGGGAAGTGGTCACAGCACCAAGCCTGACAGAGTTCAAGAAGCGCTTGGACAATACATTCAGGCACATGGTGTGGTTCCTGGAGCTGTCCTGTGCAGGGCCAGGAGGTGGATTTCAATAATACTTTTAGACCCTTCCAAGTCAGGGTATTCTATGACTCTATGATTCTATGATGGAGATAATTCTGCTTAAACCTGACAGATTTTTTTTTTAGTCCTGTAAATTGATGTGTTGTAATCAAAGTCCAATCAGATCTGAATTTTTAGGGTAACATCCTTCACAGATGCAAATTGATACAGCTGCCATGGACCTGAGAGGGATAAGCTCATTCTGTATTGCCTTAGGATCTGAAACAATCAAGATTATTATGGAAGTAAACTGTGATTCAGAGTTTGAAAACTGACAGGAAGTAGTCTTTAATACCAGTACACTTCAGAAAGCAATGAGGACCTCAACATGTACATGTAAGAAAACGGAAAACGGGAAGCAAAATTAAACCTCCAAAAGCTATGCAAATCCTAAATTAAGACTTCCTGAAGAACTTTATTGTGGTTTCTTTCACACCTGCACATGATGCAAACTGATGCACTGTCTTATCCCCAGCCACATGTTCACTGCTTCAGAACAAACGCTTATAAAAACCCCTGGGTTGCTATGCTGCATTTTGTTCTTTACCACATCAATCAGTGTGTGGTCCAAGTCTTGTTTTCCACACATTGTTCAGATGCACCCCTGAAAACAAATTTGTTCATCTCCTCCTCAAACCTGAGGGCCTCAGTGATGCACAATGCATTTATCTTTACAGTGCCCCTGGGAGGCTGTTGCATCCCACTCCTACATGGAAAGGAGCCCCTAGGATTCACAGATGCTTGTGGTTGAAAAAGAATGGAAGGAGGGTCCAAGAAAAATTTCAAGAAGTTTTATTAGGTGACTACACACTTGGCATGGAATTTGGAATATTATTATACCCCATAAATTAATACTTTTAAATAATATTAAGAACATTGATAATATAGATAATATTAATATTAACAGAAATAATAATAACTGTAATAATAATAATAGAATAAAAATAGAGAAGAAACAGGGACAAAAAGATAATAGTGAAAGGGAGGTGAGAGAGGAGAGAAAAGGGGAATCATCAGTCTTGATCCACTATCGATCCAGCCAACAGTGTGTCCAGAGTCCTGCAGGCATGTCACGTGGGTTTAGTGAGTGTACCTTCCCACCCCGGGATTAGGTTTCTCACTCTTCACGTAAATGAGTCAGTATGCACTGTCTAATCTTTCTCTAGATTTCTGTATCTTTCTGGAAGTGTTTTGAGGGGCTTTGAGGATCTTTTGGTGGTCTCAATCCCCTCGATGGGTTTTGTCTTCTCCTTGATCCCACTTCTGTTCTTGCACTGCATGTTATGCGGTTACCACAGACCTGAACAGGAAAACTGACTCCAGGAAGGGTCTGCCATACCTTCGTATAGCCCCCTTTCCAGGCACATGCCATTCTAATTGTTTGCTTGAACGATATCAAAAGGAATTTCTTCATGGAAAGACCCGATAAACTTTGGAATGAACAGCCCAAGGAGGTGATGGAGTCACCATCCCAGGGGATTTTCAAGAAACAGTGCCATGGTCTCATTGAAAAGGTGATAATCAGTCAAAGGTTGGGCTAGATGATCTCAGAGGTCTTCTCTAATCTAAAAGATTCCATGTGATTCCATGTTTCTGTCATCGGTACTTGGGGAATAGTAATGCATTAACTCTTTACTGCTCAGGCTTCAAGAGAGGTGAGATGGTGTTGCAGCCATTTCAGGATCTCCATCTGAGAGTAGTGAGCTCTTTTTCCTTTCTCTTTTCACAATGCTTTTGCTTTGTTTAACATCTTTATCTCTATTTAACTTCAGGTCGAAGATTAGTACCTGGCTTGACCTCAAAATAGGACCCCCTAATTTACATTGTGCGTTAGAAAAGTGGGAAGGCAACACAATGGTTACTGTGAATCACTGGTCAAAATAAGTTTTTCAGTGTTGCTGAAGATATCTCAAGAGGAGGGACTGGGAAAGCCAGTTGTGTGCGGCAGCATCCTGCTCTCTTCACCACAAAAAGGACTGTATTCCCCTTTACTGTCTGGTAACTATGGTGCCACTTTCCAAAAACAAAAATACTATGTGAAAGCTTAACTGTATCCAGAGGAGAGATTAATATTTTATACAAGAGAGATCAAAAGCTTGTTGTGGTGCCACTGACAGTTTTGTTACAGGAAGCATTTAAAATGGGTATTGGACAAAACCTACACTTAGTCACACCCTGGGTTTGTTTCAGCTACCTTTCTTACTATGAGAAATAGCTGTATTGCATTTCTTTTGAAAAAAAACATGTAGAATGGTTTGGCCAAGGATGTGGTGTCCATCACTCTGCTTGGTCCCCATCACCAGAGACACCTATGAAGGGATGTGACTAAACTAGGACTGGTTCTGGACTCAAGATTAGATGGGACTTTCTGAAGCTGCCTTTAACTTTTGATTAAGATCTCCCACGCTTCTTGGGTCACACTCTCCTCCTGGACATAGACAGACTAGTTTGTCACATTTAAATCAACAAGACTACATCAGGAAACATGTGAGTGGAGGGGGTATGTAGTCCAGCAGTTATAAACTCCTTATTATCTTACAACAGAGGTTTTTCAATAAGCAAACATAAAGCAGGAAGGAGCAAGAACTATTGTTACAGATAAGATTACTCTAATTAAGTTTAATTAATATACTCTTGCACTGCAGTATTTGAATTCAAACTAATTTAATAAATACATTAGTCATGCTGATTAAATGGAAATGAATAGGTAATTAAGTATGCCCTTCAGTTTCAAGAAAAGTGTTGAGTCTTTTATTAAATTATATACCCAGGATAGAGGAGACTGGGGAAAAATACAACATTTCTGTCCTCTCTAAAGTTCCCATGGTTAATAATTGCTTTTCTAGAGTTGTGTTTCTCAACCTTTTATTACAGAAGGACCACTTCACTTTTAAAAACGGTCCATAGATCTCCCCATTACTGCTTGGTAGATGGTAGTGAAAGTAATTAAAAGATTATTTATTATTCAGGTATTAGAAACTTCTGGTTTGTACAAAAATATAATCTGCTGTTATGATTAAGAATGACACAGTTAAGTTTCCTGATGGTTAAAAAAACCCAAAACCAAAGTGACTATGTATCCATCTTCAGGACCTGTTATATATTGTCCACTTTCCACAGACATGTATTTTTTCTTCTTTTTGCATTTCTCTCCAGTTTGTTCATGAGCTTTCTGGGAGGAGAACAATTGATTCATGAGGGCCTTGTGTGACCACCAAAGGACCAAGCATTATTGTTTTAGAGAACTGTTCTCCAGTCATAAAATTTGCATTTGGATATGAATCTGAATATTGAACTTGTGTGGATTATTGATGTAATAGTCCACCTGAAAGAATTTGTGCTGACGTTTCCTAATCCTGAATTTGAACCAGTCTAGAGATTTGGGTGCAGTGCTTCAGCCAATACATGACTAAATACCGTTGTTTTAGTGATATTTGTGAAACAGATGTGGTCCACCAGGTAATATATTCTGCTGAAAGCTGGCAAATCTACTTAATTTGTGTACTGTGTGTGTTATATACAATGTGTGTTCTGTTTTGCATCTTTTAATCACGGCCTTTGCACTATCCAAAAGGGTTGACATTTTGATGGATTCTGTGCTTGTGCATTTAAGTTTCCTTGTGTGGAAAGCAGGGTGTGTGCACAATGGTCTTATCCAGCTGCACAACTAACATGTAGTTATGGTATCTATACTGGAAATAGATCTCTAGGGCACAACAAACCTGCACTGCAGTGTGAATGCACCAACTGGAGCCTTGATCACTGAGTTGACGATTTTTGAAATGCCGCCTTTGACATATGCATTTTGAATTACTTAATCCATACTGTACTTCCTACGGGGGAGCATGTTCCAATCCCCTGAAAAGTGAATGCATGTCTCATCAGGTGATATTCACAGGGAGAGAGAGGAGCAAACTTGTACTTCTCTTGGTTATCTCATTGTAAGAATCAATACACACACAGGTAAAGCCAGAGAACCAAACTGTGGCTAAGGTATGAAGGAAAAGTTTATTCTGAAGTTGGAGAACCTGAATACACTGCAGTGTATCGCTGAATGATCATGCAGTAGGTGAGAGACTGTGTGCAGGTCTGTGCCCTGGTGCTTTTATAGCAACACCTTTTGTACATGCATAACTTCAAGGTTGTCTTCTCCCCTGTGCTTTTTATGGACTCTCTCCCAGCAGGGGCCTCACCGTGTGTCTGTGAGAAGGTGTTATCTCTACACAGGAATCCTATTTCTCAGAACAGGCAGAGAATAAATATCAGTAGCTGTAAAAAATGATATTTTCCCATACTGATCTTTTCTAGGCCTAGTTTTCCTAGCAGAGAAAACTTCCTTGGGTGAAAACTCTTTTTCTTCCTCAAATATATCTTCCTCACTTAATTTCTCTGTCAGTAAACTCATACCTTACAGTGAAATGGAAAACACAAAAACTCGCTTCTGTACTTTATTATAACAGTCTCCTGGCTTCCAGAAAAGCTGATAAGTTGAACTAAGCAATCACAAAGATACAGGGACCTTCAAAGAATCAAAAACTCTTCTATTCTTTAATAACCTCTGTAGGTCTTGGCCAAGTATTGTCAGTACACTGTGACAGTGCCTGTGGTTAAGACCCACAAGTCAGAGGTACGTGACAGTGTGTGTGACATATCATAGCAGAACTTCTTGTAGCGGGAAAGCCAGCAGCAGAGCTCTGCAAGATGAGGACCTGCAGTGCGCTCCCAGCTCCAGGGATCAGAGCCAGGAAAGAACATTCTTCTTGTGTTTAATGTTTGTACTGAATCTGAGGGCTCTGGGATTTTGTTCCCTGTTGTATTAGAATTCACTCAGAAAACACAGAACGTCGTTCATGGATGAATAACAAGAAAATGTGAAAAATGGGAAAAAAATCCCTCTGATTGTTACGGAAACAATTATTTGACTGTGGTTTTATAAACACCCATACTTATATATGTATATAGGTTTATATATATTTATATATGTTTACACATATACATATACACACTAATAGCGTATGGATTATGTCTCAAATATCATATTTTTCTTGAGTTTTGTCCTGATGTCAAAGTTGTTTTTCAATATATATTTACCATTCTACTTTAAAAAATAGATCATAACAAAATTGCTTTAAAACGTATTTTAAGCTTAAAGAAATCCCACATACCAATTTTTACAAGCATCTTACAGGTTTTTTTCCTCTACTACCTCTGTTTTGACAGTATCCATTAGAAAAGCCATGCCTTTAAATTTAGCCTCCTAGATTTAGCTTCCTAGTGCTGAGGATTTTAGAATCCATTCTGTGAAGCTGGATGAATAGCATTTGACTCTATGGTTGCAAGTTGTCTTAATACCTTGTAAAGTCAGGCTAGCTACATTATAAAGGACAATTAAGTGAATTGAAGTATTTTTAACAAAACTAATTTTCCAATGAAGTTTTCATTCTTACGCTCCCCAGTAACCAAAAACCTGGTATTTTTAAATCGCCTTTTCTAAACATTTTTTCTCTCTCGGTGCAGTCCAAATTTACAATACAACATACAAAATCCCAAAGTAAGGGGGTACAAATATGTCTGTTCTGACCACATTACGGTAAGCAACTTGGCTGTCACACCTACTTCCTCATCCTGCCTTCTGGGGGATAGCGAGTTACCACGGGTCACTTTGAGACTAAGAAGTAAGGCTGGAGATAAGGGGTATTTCAGAGTTAATGGTTTTGTTCTACAGCATCAGCTCAGCTTTGCACCTGAAATAATTTCAGGTTGATTTACTTTATTTCTTTTAATGTTTGCAAAGATTTTTATCATGGAAATGAACTTTGTGACAGTGACAGGAAGCACAAAGCCACCCTGCTATATGGCAGTGCAGGGTCTCTCTGACAGTCAGGGTTGGAACAAGGGGTGCACAGTGGGAGGCAGTGGGAGCTAGACTGGTTCAGCCTGGAAGGGGAGACCTTAGTGCTGTTTGCAACTGCCTGGTGAGAGGCTACAAGGAGGGAAACACACTCTTGCTGGAGGTCCATGATGAAAGTACAAAGGAATTCTCAGTAGATACAAGTGAAAAAAAAAAAAAAATCTTTGTCAGGAGAGTTGTTCTCTGACTGCAGAGACACGTTTGGTTCTCCATCCATGGAGATACTGAAAACATGATAGGACAAAGCAATAAGTAATCTACTAAGTGGCACTGTCTGGACTAGGCATTTGGACTATACGAACTAGAGGGATTCTTTGAGCTACAAAAACTGCCAAGATGTTGATCTTTGATTTATGATATATTCATTTTACTCTAACTTATGTTCCAAGCTTCTTAGGAACACTCATGGTCATATTTCCATATTTGTCATTTCTAACTTGCATAATTTCTTTTTACAAAGACCTGTTTTATATTAATGATTCTAAACCAATATGTGTTGGGGTTTTTTTTCAATTTCCTGGTGCATTTTTTAGCCTTGTTCATACAATTCTTTTACATAACTTTATGAATGCTACTACAGCTGAAATTAGCTCATAAACAAGCTTGATTTCCATGAAAAATTGAGACCCAGATCTTCAGATTTTTAATTTAAATTTAGAGATAAAATCTTCGAGAGTTAGTTGTTTAAGAACTTAGTTTTCTGAAAATAATATAACTCATCTAAATCTCTGTGACGTTTTCCCCCTTTGTAATGCACTTATTCTGAGTGTAGGGTCAGAGATCTACCATTTCTCCTTAACTGAAATCTAGAAAATTGAATTAGAAATAAATGTTACCACTCTATTTTTAAATCTTTGTATTACCATTATATTTTAGGCCTGTAGTATAGCCTCTCTTCTTAAGAAATAAGAGGTAGGGATAGATCAGTCAGGTGTCCACATTTTCTTCTTCAGAGTAGTGATAACTAGTTGCTCATGGCAGACTGGTTATACTTCCATAAAAGAAGTAAACCCTTTTCTTCATATACACATATTTTATAACCACGTGTTACACAAAGGTACAGTAATCTATTGTGCAATGACTTACTTTAAACCTGACTCCATAGCAAAGTGAAACTTTATTTTCTCAGGATGATACTGAGGGCTTGGAGCAGAATGCAGGCCTGAGGAAGAAAAATAATATCACATGGAAAACTCCTGTCCAGGAAATTATGCCCATATGAAACTACAAGGAAACATTTCCAAAAATAGCCTACCATCTGATAGGCTATCCACATAAACTTACTGAGGTTAGGATTAATCTCCATGCTGATTGATAGATCTATTGATGGTGAGTCTTTATGTGTGTGTCTGTTTGTGTGTTTGCATGGCTGTATTTTTCCAATTACTTTCAAAGGAACATATAATTGTTCAAAATGTCACCCTTCAAAACTGGAAGCCAGTAACTGTGGGGGAGCTGGTTTGTACTGAAATGAATAAATCTTCTTGAACAGTAAAATGTTCTCTGTGTCTATTTGGTTTGCATGGAAAGGTTTTTCAGGTGGGTGCTAGAGGGGTAGCTTCTGTGAGAGGCTGCTAGAAGTTTCCTCCCATATTTAATGGAGCCAATGCCAGCTGTCTCCAAGAGAGATCCGCTGCTGGACCAGTCTGACTGATGGTGGTAGCACCTTTTGCATAAAATATTTAAGAAGGTGGGGGGAAATCTGTGCAATGGTGGCTGCAGCTGAGACTAAGAAACGCAAGAGAAACAGTCCTGCAGACACCAAGGACAGTGGAGAAAGTAGGGGAAGCAGTGCTCCAAGCACTGGAGCAGAGATTTCCCATCATGAAGACCTTGGTGAGGCAGGCTGTCCCCCTGCAGCCCACGTAGCCCTGCAGCCCATAGAGGGTTTGCGACCCTGCAGGGAACCAAGCTGGAGCAGTGTGTTCCTGAAGGATTGCGTCCTGAGCAAGGGAATAAAGCTGGAGCAGTTTGTTCCTGAAGGATTGCATCCTGAGCAAGGACCCACGCTGCAGCAGTTCAGGAACAGCTACATCTCATAGGAAGGAAGGAAGCTCACAGTAGAAGTTCATGGAGGACTATCTCCTGTGGAAGAGTCCCCACATCGCAGCAGGAGAAGTATGTGAGGAATCCTTAACCCTGTGGACAAAGGAGCAGCAGAGATAATATGCAATGAACTGACCACAGGTTCCATTCCCAGTCTCCCTGAATGACTGAGAAGGAGGAGTTAGGGAAATTAAGAGTGAAGTTGAGCCCATAAATGAGGGAGGTTAGGGGTAAGAATTTTTTAGGGAATTTTTTTAGGTTTTAAGATTTTTTTTTTTTTTTAAACCAAAATTTTAAGATTTGGGCTTACTTTTCATTATCCTACTCTGACTTGATTGGTAATAAATTCAGTTTATTTTCCCTGAGTCAAGTCTGTGATGGTAATCAGTGAGTGACCTCTCCCTGTCCTTATCTTGATGGGAGCCTTTCACTGTATTTTGTTTTCCCTATTCAGCTGAAGAGAGCAGTGATAGAGTAGTTTTGGTGGGGATTCCAGGGTCAACCCACTGCACTGGGAAACCTGGAAACTGAGACTTTTCTGCGGTGATATGATATAATTTTAATTTATCATTTTAATAAATGACATTTAGTGCCTGCTGCTTATTAAATATCAAATTTAATTTCTCATACAACACAGAACTATTAAAGATATCACGAGTGTTTGCTACACTATAAAGGCACCCAATTACTATCTTTAATTAAGTCTTTTGTGAAGGTCTTTGTTTTAATGTTGTATTAAAGAAATTTAAAATTAACTTCAGTCCCCCAGAACCTGTTGTTCGTGTCGATAGCTAGAACACTGCTAGCCCAACTATAAAAAGGAAAAGATTTAAAATTAATTTGTTCTGGGACTAGTTAGCTATTATTATTGGGCTAAAAAGGGCAACCAAATTTATCCTATCTCTCCCACCAGTTTCAGGTTGTTTTTTCCTTTTTACTCTGACGGAAGAAATCCTTTAAGAATCATCTGGCATTGTTTTCTTTTGAGGTACATGTCAGCTGTCATGAAAAGTGTTATAAGAAGACTACACAGCTTTTTTTCCCCAAATCATTGGTCAATCTCCTAGATATTACAGTAGCAGCAGGAGATGTTATACCTCTCGATAATCTCGTTTTTTAGAGGCCATCCTGTCCTGAAAATCTTCTTTTCTCAAACTGCTAGATTCAGGCAGTAAAACTCTCTTTTCAATACTTTTGTTTCATGAACAACTGGGTCAGGGAGACCAGAACATAGGACTGGTCCTTTCCAAATCACTGAGTCATACTACTGTTGGTCTTTTTTCTCCCTGTTAAAACTAATATTCTTTTCTGTAACAGTGGCACTCTTCAATAAGAGGGATTTTTTTTTTTTTTTTTGACTAATCAGAAAAGTAAATCACTTCTTTTCAGGGGTGAAGAGAGAGTATATTATCTGCCAGTCAAGAAAAGACCATGGAAGGTGAACAAAGAAGATCAATAAAATAGAGAATGTGTCATCTCTCTCAGCAAAATGTGCAAATCTCAGAAAGAAGCAATTTGTCTTTTGCTTTCACTTGCAAATTTGTGACTGGGATGCTTCCATCAACATCTTTCTGTTCTACTAGGGTAACAACCCTGGCTACCACTTTAAACATTCTTCAAGAAAAATGACAGTGCTTCATTTAAATAACCTTTCTCTTACTTTGAAACAATCTATTTTCTATGTGACAATAACCAATCTTCTTTTCTATTAGTTACAGGAAGTATGAGGGACAAAGGCTGAATCATGACTTCCCTACAGGCAAAGGCAAATTCAAGGTTTTTTGAAGGCACTGCTCAGGACCCTCCAGACAATTTCAAAAGTAATATTAGAATACTTTAAAAAATAAGGTCTCTCATCTTCTTAGTGATTTTTTTCAGATTTTAGTAAAAACCACTTATCTTACACAGCATTTAAGCTCCTACAGGTTACCATATACAATGGTATACAAAGTGCAGATGGAAACCTGAAATGATCTCTAAGCATTAAGCAAAGAAGTACAGATTCAAGTCCGAAGCTAGAGGACAAAGCGTAACTCAAATTTTTGTCATAAGGGAAAAATAGCTTATTTTCCACTCATGACAAGAATACTTTGTTTCTGCGGTTTTTAGGCTTTTAATTCCAAATTCTTGACTCCCGTTAGTGGTTTCCATAATTTTGCTGAAGACTGATTCTATGTCAGAAATATATGGTTGAAAGAAGACAAGTTGGCGTAGAGGTATCCAACTATAAAAAAAGCGAAATCAGAATAAACAAAACAGCACAGCTGCTCCAATTTTTTTTTTTTTTCCCTGAAAAACTGGCAAGCAGTATTTTTAGCTTTGAAGATTAATAATTATGATTAGATATGTGTTAGTCTGGTTCATTCTTTTGCAGATATATGTTTCTCCAGGTTACTGCCAGTTAGGCACAAATCTGCCCCAGACTTCACATGGCAAATTGAACATGATATTTATAGGATGATGACCCCTGGGTGAAAGATTTTTTCCTGCTGTGAGTTTTCTCAGTTACCTGCTTCTCGTCTGGCACTAATTTAAAATATTTAGCTGCCTTATTTCTTTTCTCTCTCTGATTGAGGAATTTCTGTTATGTGCAACACTAATAGGAAGAAGGCCATCCTCTCAGACAAAGAATTATATGATGCTTTGTAGTCAAACTTGAGATTAAACATCTTTTGCTTGGTTACTGCATTCAGAAAAATGTCATGCTCATATCTTTACTTTGATTGTACTTTAGAAGTTGAGGAAGAATCTGTGCTGTGTGGTGCATTAATATGTGTGTGAGTGTGTGCAGACGGAAAATTCAGTATTAAAAGGAATGCAACATCAATGAGTTACATGTAAAATGCATGCTATGGAAAGAGAAGATGTCTGTGTTTTAACCATTTTACCTAAAAGAACTTTACTTTTTAAACAACTCTTAAGCAAGGCGTCAGTTATGCCATGAATTATGGTTCACTCCATTCCTATTAGAAAGAAATCCTTCCTCTTGTGGCTTTTCATGGGTATCTGCAGGAGGGTAGGAATAGGGAGGAGGAGTTGTATATGAAGTATATAGGGGTCAGCAGTCCACAGGAATGAAAATTGCTTGGGGTTTTGCTGAAAGTCCCATTAAAAACAATTTATTTTTCAGAGATATATGCTCTATAAAATACTAATTAAATTTATTATTTATTGGAGAAATAATTTCTCAGTATTATGGGAACTAGATAGAAAACTATTATCTAAATTAATACTAGAAACAGAATTAAATTCTTCTGGTGCCTTTAGGGTGCATTTTAGTAGCTGTCTCATACTTTAAATGGAACAGTGCTTTATACAAAAGAAAGTTTGCCATTTGATGAACTCACTAGTAAATAGAAAAAGAAGTGATTAAAACCTACAAACATACCAGTATTTCTCCCTTTATTTTGCGTCATGAGGACAGGACTGTGGTCTTTTGAAGACTGGTATTTTGCACAGCTTGAGATTTCTGATCAAGCAGGTCCCAAGTCTTTATTGCAGTATGCTTGGTGAAGTTTTCTGATACTTACAGAAAGCATGTGGCCATGTAACACTGGTGTGCACAATTTCCCAAGAAATTGTCTCAGACTATGCTGGCTGAAACCACTAGTCACTGACAGCATGTGACTATCTGCAGTATTCAAACCGTGTTGCCCATGACATATTCCCTTTCCTAGTCCCTGATATGTAAGGGATAGAAAAACTCACAATATATGGAGCCTGAGACTTTGAGTGGCAGAAATGTCAAACCAAAATAGCTGGAATATCCAGCTATTTCGTGGAGATAACACGCTAATCTTTTGTACAGTTTTAGAACCATTAGGTTTCCTTAGCATCTCTTACTGGAGCTCTTTGAAGTGCTCTAGGATGTAAAGCCCATGAGTAGATTAACTGCTTGAATAAACACAGGTTATCATGCACAGTTGTTTGGAAACTTCCTGCACTGTGCGATCAGTGCTACGTGGAGAGGAAAAGCAGTAGGACCCTCTGTGACTTCTGCAGCCAGTCCAGATAAAAAGATAGCTTAATATGAGTCAGCTTTCATCAGTAGTTACAAGTTTCAGATATTCCTAAGCTTTGATCCTGACTCAGATGCCAGCTATTCTTGCACCTTTCTATTAAACTCTGTCCACTCCCATCTGTCCAACTGTTTAAATAAGTCAAAAGCCCTTGCTGGACTCAAGACAGTAGGAAGAAAAAGTTAGCTGGTATTTTTGGAAACATTTTCCAGAGCATTATGCTTTCAGAAGAGATGTCTTTTGTGAGTGCTAAATATTCAGCACACGTCCACATTGTTACAGCAACAGGACTATAGGTATTTAGTCAAAGGATGCTTGGGATAGAAATAGCTTGACAAGCTTGTACAGGAGGAAATTAGCCAAGTCCCAACAAATTGTGCAATAACAGAAGTGCTAGTTGTCATCAATTTTGTGGTGGATTTCTGCCATGTAAAGCACATCTTGCTGCCTACTGAAAGTAAATAGAGCTGCATGTTTCCATAAGCATTGGTGTATCTCTCATTAGCAGAAGGCATACCCGTGCACTGAGTAGTCCCTAAAGAAACAGATTAGTTTAGTATAGTTCTTTTTTTTTTTTATTTAGCAAAATAATTAATAAAGTATCTAGGCTGACATAACACCTCACAACATCTGTTCTCTAACCTCTACAGAGCAGTAAAACATGCATTACAGTAAAGTCAGGTATTATCATCTACACCTGCAGTTCCCTACTGTTTTAATATAAAATCATCCAGAAAGTAATTAGAAGTGCAAATAAAAAGATGTGAGTGATACTGTGTTGGTAGATGAGTAATACAGGACAAATCATCAATGAGACTGTGCTTAGGACAAATTTAGGAAGTGATGAGGGGGTGAGAGAAAAGTCAGGGAGAGAAGGTGGAGCAGGAGAATTAAAGAAAAAAAGTTTAGTTCCTGAAGTCCCTTTTGTTTTTTAACAAAGTTCAGTGTTTGCTTTAAACTGCTCAATGGCTTGTCTCCAAAATTCAAAAATTAATTTCCTTCCTTATAGTGATGCAAATATTTTTTTTCCAAAATATTATTTCTTAAATTTCTACTTAAATTGGTCTCTGAAAAAACAATGAAAAATCTGGCAGAAGTTAGTATAGCTGTTCCTTTTTTGGTTTGGTTTGTTTTGGATTTGTTTGTTGTTTTCTTTTTTTTTTTTTTCCTTTGGGAAAAAGCTGAGTCCTTAGGCTGCAGATCTTCTAGAAATTAATGAATTAATGAACTGGGACTGTAATAAACTCATTAGAGATGATAAATTAAATATATATGTATACATATGTAAAAGACACTAAGTGTATGCCTTTAAGTGTACAAATCTTTAGCCTAAAAATACAACTGAAATCATAGTAACTGTAATAAATGAGAGACACAAGCATTGTTTGGACTTCGAATTTGTCTGACTGTGTCACTGTACTTAACTGGGTCCTGTAAAATCTGGGTTCTTGGGCGTGGCATTTGTTCATATGCTTACTGTCCAAGGCACGACCAGAGCCAGGAGGACATTTTGGATTGTTGGGGATTTTGTTTGCTTTTTTACTCTTCTGTTTGCTTTTTGGGTTTTTCTGCAGCATGATAATTTCTTCTGCAGCAACTGGTCACTATAGCTTCCACACACATCTTGTATATGAGTAACCTATCTTGTATAACTGGCAATTTGGCTGTAATAAAAAAACCAGAACATCTGAAAATAAAGGTTTAGAATAATTTATTTGTTTATTGTGATCTGTATTTGGAGACATATGGGGATAATATACTCACAGATGAAGTACAGTTTGATTGGGAGATAGAGAGATAGGTAATAAACAGACCCATGAACAGCTGGAATTTCAGGTTCCTGTGTGGAGACATGCTTGACAAAAGGTCTATCTTCTTGGCTGATAGCCAGAAATTATTTTTCTTTTAGAATTTGTATCTGATTTTTTTTTAGACTAATTTCCGGAATAGATAAGTATACTTTTTAAAAGCATGGTCTTCCCTCGGAAGGGGACGGCCCAAAATATTTAGGAAAAATCTGCAGAAATAATGGAATTGTAATCGGAATAAAAACAGGAGGTAGTATGACAGTTTTGTCAGGATATACTTTTGAGCTATTTCTTTTCTATGTGAGCAACCCACATTTCATAAATACAGAATACACTCAGAGTTAAAAGTAATCAAATTGTGGCACTATTTTAATGAATACTGGCGTACAAGTCAATTCACAGTCATAAAAGATCTAACTTTTTTTCCTCTACAGTGATTAACAGAGAAAAAAACCCCATCAGGTTAAAGTTGTGCAAGGTATCTTGGTTTTGTTCACATCAATTGTACAACAACCAGATATTATACTCTGTTTAGATTATTATATAGTGACTTAACTGTGTGTTGGCAGCGTGTTGAGAGTTTGTGCATGTGTACTGGGGTTTGTTGCATACTGTCTTGATTGCAGGTTGATTTTTTTGTTTTGTTTTGTTGAGTCAAATTTGCAACCAGAGTCTCTGAAAGGTTATTTCTGGGTGCACCATATTTTGAACTTTACTGACAAGTGTATATCAAGAAACAGCTATTCTGGAGAGTCGTTATTAGACTTTACCTCTATTTGAAAGCAGTTACCTTTCGTGAGCACAAATGCCAACATGAAGAGAAAAAAACCCTAAACTCCAACATCTGCAATGCCTCATTTTTAGATGTTAAAAGAATATATAACCCACTAACAAACTTAAGTATTTCATACATACTTTAGCAGCAGCACATATAATCATACTTCAAAGAAGTATATTCTCTTCAAAGAAGAGAATTCCATACATCTCTAAGATTTCTCGTGTATTATTAATACTCGGGTCTGGGTATTATTTAATCATACTGTGAATCTGAAGTACTAAACATGCTTTTGACTTTTATATTATGCAGGCTTGCAAAGGCACTGTACTGTTCAAAACAAGCTTTTCTTATGTCAGCTCCTTGACACAGTTCTGTTCAGGGTTTTGCTGCTAGTTTAAAACTTATGGAAATTATAGGTTTTTACCTGTGAAGGCACCACTGGATTTATTTGGATAAAGACTGTGATACCTTTTGTCTGAAATTTTATATAAAACCTCTTTTGTATACAATTATGCAATAGTTTAGAAATGAATATTGAGAAGCAGACCTATATTTGGAATTTCCAGTAGTAGGTTCTGAATGGACTTTTCTGAGTCTAGTTATTTGTCTTTGTTAGTTTAATCATGTTCCTATATCTGATGAAATCATTCAGTGGAGCAACTTGTTAGGTTCACACAGGTCCAAGCATTTGCCACAGACACTCTAAGGCTGACAAAATACATGATAGCTAAACAAGAGTACCAGGAAACATAAGAATGATCTATACTCTGATTATTTTTATTTTTTTTTATGAGATTTTTTTTTTGGTTCTGTCAAGAACCTTAGCTTTGCAAAGGTACTTAAGGTCTTTATGATAGTGACCTCTTTATTAACTGGGGGCGGGGGGGGAAAGAAGAAAAATAAAAGACGTTGTAACACCTGATATTTTTAATTCCATCTTAGACCTAATGCCACAAAACATTTATTCTAATTTGACTAACACCTACTGAAAGCACTAAGGATGTTGTTACTCACCAGAAAAAAATCTGCACAACACAAGAGATGTAGACTAGTTATTGATGAAGGAGTTTAAATGACGAGAACTACATTATCAATTTACAGTTAATAAGCTTTTCCCACATATTTAATGATAAAAATATTTAGGGCTGTAATCCTTGTGGTGTCACTTTTTTTAATTTGTTTTAACGTTTAAAAGCAACACACAAACAGCATAGTAGAAAGAAAGTAATTGCAAGTGTAAAACTTAATTCAGTGATGGTTTTCCCTCTTAGTGAAAGCGTGACTTTCTAGCACTGATTTTTTTCTTTCTTTGTGCTGCGCTGTTGAGGTGAAGACCTACAAGACACATGGTTGCTAGGAGCAACTCATTGAAGTAATGTTTATAGCAGAAATAGCAAAATTAATCCCTATTTGAGAGTAATGCCTTTAAATGTCAAGGGCACTTTGATACGGTTGTGGAGTCTTAAGTATATAATAGTATCATAAAATCATGTGGACTTTTCCAGCTAAGCTTTTAATTTGTCCTTTGGTGTTCTACTGGGTCTGGCTGGGATAGAGCTAATTTTCTTTGTAGAGCCTTGTGGTGCTGTGGCTTGCTTTTGTGACTGAAACAGTGTTCATAACACAATAAAGTATTGGTTATTGCTGAAGTGGGCAGGTACACTGTTGAGACTTTATTTTTCCATGCTCTGCACCCACAGTGAGCTGGCTGGAAAGACTCTGGAGGTTGGCAGGGCACACAACTGGGACAGCTGACTCCAACAAACCAAAGGGATTCTCCGTGCCATGTGATGTCGCTAAATGTATGTTAAACTTGTAGGTAAGAAAGAGAATGTATGTTTTATTAAATAAGGCTTTTTTTAAAATATATATCTTTTATTGAGTCTGTTGTGTTTTCTTACAAAACTGGAAAATTTCACAATGTTAACATTTGTTCTGCTCCAGAAAAATCTTTTATCCATCATGTAAGATGAGGTAGAGGAATTACTATACTAATATTTAGTTATAACAATGTACTAGATCTGCCTAGCATTTTCTTCATAACATGCTAGTTTGTTTGTTTGTTTTATACTGACTTATTCCTGTTCTTCCTTGCCTCTTCCCCAGACTACTGGGTATGGAGGCAGAAGTGACCTAGAAGTTTTGGGATACTTAGCTAGCACTGGGATTTAGCCCCAAAAAACAGTGTTTCTTAAAAACTGAAATACTGTATTGAAGAGCCTTGACTTAAACCCTGAAAGTTGTGGAAAGGAGTGACTGAGTGTTCACATACAGTTTTGGGAAAAAATCCCCACAACAAACAATCAGAGAGAAATATGGAAAAGTAAGTAATTTCTTTAATTCTACATCTGTTTAAAGTCACACTGGAATGAGTAACTGACCCATTTTAATAACTTCATAAGTTAATATTTTTACAGGAGCATAAAAAGCAACTTAAAATAGAGAAAGAAGAAGACAGTCCAGATGAAATACTTCATCTGTCCCCCACTGTAGAAAGGGAGGTTAATAAATGTTCTTTTCAAATTCTGAAAACTGGCCAGTAAGCTTGCATTTACAAAGTTTACATAATTTTTTTCCCTTTTTGCTTACAATTTGAAAATTCTAGATTCATAAATATCTTGAAACATTCAAAAAACGTAGCGTTTGCTCAATATCATGCTGTTCTGCATTACTCACCTGTGTCACCCAGCATCATAATTATTGCTGTACATACCAGAAATTCATGGAAGAAACTAAAACTCCCTTATGTTGACAAGGTAAGTGGTTTCTACCAGGAGATGCACTACCTGGTGGTAGAAGGATAAATAGGCAATGTTTTCAGGAAACCTATTGAGGCTTGGGATTTTTTTAAGTTAATTCTTTTTAGGTTGATATTTTTAGCAAAACTCACTGGCTTGATCTTTAATAACGTCAGGTTGTCATTGATGCAAATGTGGACGAAGAGAAAAACTTGTTTGAGTGTGAAGTTTAGTCAGCTACTAAAAGGACCTCAGCATAGGCTGATAGAGATGATTTCCAGGCTTATGATAAGCCAAGATGGTTGTTTATAGACACAGATTACAAATGTTAAATGGATTTTATAATCCAATACACACAGATCTACTCAGATAGGACAGCCACTTTTTGCTCATACTTTTTGGGAAACAAACACTTGGGCTACAGGTTCTAGGTTGTTAAAAAGCAGCTGTTTCAAATCCTTCTTAGGTAAGACAGCATGTTGACTGAAAAAAGTAAATGGAACTGTAGGAATGGAAGGCTCTGGATCAAAGTCCCTCAAAGGTCTGAAGAAACACAGAAATGACTAGGAATATCAGTATTGTTTTTCATTGTTGCTTCTTCAGGACTTTCCTGCCCTTTTGTCACCCAGAATTAGGAGTTTCTTCCAGGAGAAAATAAGCAGTGTAAGGTTCAGAGACTCACCAGAAATGGATTTGTTCTGTGACCAAGTGAAAAGCTGGATTCTTCCCATATGGAGAGCAATTTCACAACTGAGTTTGCCAATACTTTTCCACATCGTTATTAGCTTTTCCTTTCAGTACGTTTCTGTTATATTTTCTACTCCATATTCCCACACACTGTGGCCTAACTTTGGTTTCAAGGCTTAGTTCTAGCTTAGTATGCTGTATCTTGGTCCTATAGATACAAAATAACCTTCATGATTTTTTGGTTCTTTTTTATCTTGCTATGTTGAGTGCAGTTCTAATTTCAGCTGCTGCAGTTTATGTGTTTAGGCATATTAGTTATGTGGGGGCTTAAAATTTGCTACCACTATCTTCCTCTTCTTTTGCTTGTTTGACTTTTCTGACTTGAAGGAATGGTTTCCACTGATTACCCCTAAAAGGTGATGATTTTTGTGCCCAAGTCCATTTGCTGACAAACAGACTGAAGAGAAACAAAATGCAGAAAGCATTACAATTCCAGAATAATGCCTTTCAAAACCAGGTTGATAAAAGAAAAATATATTTTTGAAAATGTTTTTAAAACCCATCCAAACCCCACAACAAAACCAAACCAAACACACCCACCATCTTTATTACTGCTAGATTAATAATTGCAATAAGTCAATATTCTCTATTATTAGGCTTAATTATGAAAGCTGTGCAGTTGGGATTTTGCATGTGTTGCCCAACCTTATCTGTGAAGTAAAGGACAAAGTGAGTGAATTTTTTTCACTTAAAATTTTGTAGATTATGTTAAGTGTTTTTCCAGATTTTCCACTACTTGATCTCCTGGCATGTACTTAGACTTCCCTCTGTGACAAGCCAACAATTCAAGTATTCAGATGTGTACCTTTTACCTGCCAAAACACAGCATTGCTGTTGTAGACCTTGGAGCAAACAGCAGAATTTTTCTGCTGACTCATTTACACCATTAAAATCTCAAAAAGCCTCTCGCTTTGAACTAAGAATGCATGTTATATATCCTCAGAACTGTGTCCCAAACAATCTGACTGATGAATAACTGTTACCAGGGGAGAAAACGAAGGTGAGGTTATTTCAATAGATAGGAGAAAAAGGAGCCATGTAAGAATGCAAGCCAAAGCATAAAAGTTGAAAATTGCTACAAGGTATTAGACTGGATTTGATAAAACATTGCTTTCTCCCTGGGACACAGTCACAATGACTTTAGATTTGATTCCTTATTATTTAACAAAAAAACAGTACTAAAAACATTTATCTTACCTTAGAGTCTGAGTGCATTGAACAGAAAGGGAAAACACACAATTATCTTCTTTTAATAAATGATTAGTTGGTCTTTGGAGCATCTGTTTACATCCTCCCTCTTCCTTACTTTCTCTGTTCAACTAGAGTTACAGTTGTTGTTCTTCTAATTGTGTCACAGTGGTTTTCTGTAACCTACTGACTCATACACATGCATTGTTTTGAAACAAAGCTACTAATATTGCATACTTGTGAGAACCAAGGGCTTTACTTGAAAACTGGAGCATTCATGACTAAAGATCATATTAAACAATTGTAAGTTGCTAGGAGAAAGTAGGATAAACATGGAAAGAACAGAATTTTTCGCTCCTCTCAAAAAAAAAAAAAAAAAAGAAGTCTTATTCTGTAAATAGTAAGAAATTAGGTTTAGAAGGTTTATATCACAGACAAAAATCAGATGAAAAAGTGATATAGCAAAGAAGTGAAACATGAAACATTAGAATATTAGAAAAACAGGCCATCTTAGAGTATTTGCATGCTTCCAAAGCCTACAGTGTTAACAGTTCTGGCAGTGTGCTAATCAGGTATTTGACCTCCTGAGTGGTACCAGTGTTGACTAGGAACACAAGAGATTACATCCTTTGGGCCTGTTTATTAGTTAATATTAGATACTAGGGAAAATTCTTCACTGAAGTGATGGCCAGGCATTGAACAGGCTGTCCCGGGAAGTGGTGGAATCACCATCCCTGAAAATCCCAAAAAATGTGTGGTTGTGGGACCTGGAGATATGCTTTACTAACATGGATGTGCTAGGTAAGAGTTGGACTTGATGAGCTTAGAGGTCTTTTCCAACCCTACTGAGTGTATGATTCAAATCATGGATTGCAACATTTTAAAGGTATGTGCATTACAATCTCCATTACTGATCCCTTTGGACCAGACCATCAGGTTTATCATGGCAATGGACTCCTCCCCTTGCTCCTAACCTGGCTACTAACAAGAGATTCCTGTTATAGCAACTCCCATAAAGTGTAACTCCAATCCCAGGTTACAGCAATTTAAAGGTATTTCCATTAAATCATCCCTGACCCCTTTGGACCAGATTGCTGGGTTTAACACTGTAATGAACTTTTTTCCTTGCCCCTGTTGTGCCTTGGAGTTATTCACAAACTACAGTCCCTTAGGGGTGTGCTTGTTCCAAGTAGAGCCTTATATATGAACCACAGTCTCTTCAGGCATAGATTTATCACATCCACAGGCACTCTGAGGTGCACTGTTCCATCATGGTCTTCTCCACAGGCCATAATCATTGAGAGATATGCCTGCTCCAGCATAGCCTTAACTATAGCCATAGTCCCTTCAGAAAAACCTGCTGCAACATGGTCTTACCTCTCTTTGCAGTCCCACCAGGGTTGTACCTGCTCTTTTGTGGGCTTACCCATGGCCGCACACTTTGAAGTGCTCCAGCATAACCTCATCCACAACCACTGATGTTTCAAGGTGTACTTGATACAGCATAGACATCCACAGATGTTTTGAGGTGTACCTTCCTCAGCATGGACTTACTCTTGGGGCAGAGTCATTTCAAAGCTGTACCTGCTGCCACACAGACACAACCGTGGCCACAGGTGCTTTGAGATGTACCTACTCTCATACCTGTCCACAGCCACAGATGCTGCGGAATGTCCTGCTCAGCCATGGACTCATCTAAAGGTCACAGTCCCTTTGACTCAGGTTCGCACTGGAGTTCCAGCCTGTCCAGTACAACAGCACAGATACAGCAGCAGTGCCCTGGCCACCTGCCAGCCCAGGAGCATTGTCAGGCTGTTATCAAAGTGTTCCCAGGCACAGCAGGGTGAGGTGATCACCAGCACAGCACTGCAGTGAGTGGAGAAAGCAAAAAGCAGCCACTGACAAGCACTAGAGTCCAACATACAGCCAGGCAAGAGACCACTGTGGCAAGCACAGGAGCCTCCTGGTTCACTGCTAGGCTGCAGTAACAACTATAAATTCAGTCCAGCACATCCCAACTGAAGCTGTCATTGTCTTGAACCTTGTGAGCCTCATGTTGGGTGGCAAACAGGACTGTTTTCAACACAAATCTAAAACATAGATGCATACTAGCTACTAGACATGAGTTTGATTTTGGACATTCAAGTGGAGCTCTGAAATCTTACTGAACAAAACAAGAACAGATCAGTTAATGTTTGCCTATGCTGTTTTGATAATCTCTTTATACTTCATTATTCCTTCTTTGACATCCTGAGACACTATTTTCTCTTTCCTACTCTTTTATCTCTATAGATTTTGGTCTCTCTGGTAGGTACTGTCTTTTATGCAATTTCACATAAGCTTTCTTAAATATAGCTATGACACAAATAGTCTGTGTTCCTATGAATATATTTTACCTGTGTGAGTTCCTAAATACCTCCTGTGCCATACAGAAGTTGGACAGAGGGAAGATCATTAACCGTCATTCACCTTGTCTATTAAGCACAATATACCTGAGAAAGGGATGCAGGGCACCCAGCCATTGGCCATATAACCTTCCACCACTTGCACAAAACTGACAACAAAGATAAAATCTATAACATTTAACCTCCCAGTCATTTTAAGTCTCAGGTATACAGTGTTTATCAGGATGATGATATTTTGCTGCTCTGGTACAGGGCATAAGAAACCATGGAAATACAGCAGCCACAGAGGGCTTTTGGAATAACTTGGTTAGTAAGTTTTCCTTCCTCTTTTAGGCCCCTGGTTCCCTCCTGGCATCTCAAGCTTTTACTTCTGTTTGTGCCTTTCATCTGAAAAGAGCTTCGGTCTATTTAAATATTGCCTTCTTATAGATCTGGTACATCATAACTTAGAGAAGTCATTTTTACTAACAGAAAACAGTTACAGTGTACAAGACAACATATAAAGTAGACTCGCGGAAAGATATTTTGCTGTCTCTTGCTGTCTTTTCAGATATTTATTGCTCAGCTACAAAATTGTAGCAATTTTGCATCAGCCTTCAGAGCCTGGCCGATGAAGTCAGATCATTTCGGTTTCATTTGCTTCCATTGATGAAGGCACTGGACTTCAGTACTCTCTCTGTCTCAGTGTGTTATAGCACTGAATCAGCATCCTATGTTTTCTACACTAACTTCTCGGGGAACAGGCCTTTAAACAGATATAAAAAGATGAACAGACAAAGAAAGCACTGACTTTATTTTGTTTAAGCTAAGCAGTACTGTCTTTGGAAATCATATGGTTTTGGTCTGGAAGCACAGTGCCGAGTTTTCAGTCTTCAGATGTTAGACAGTACATTGTAAATGTCTCCTTAACTTCCAGCAGATAAAATATTTGGGAATTTCTCTCAGTGTGGAAAATTATCCCAATATGGAAAACAAACCTTCCTTGTCTCTCTTCTATACTTTCCAGCTAGTACTTGTATCTTTCAGATTCATTGCTTCTGATATATTTAACTGTCATGTTAAGTTGTGAACTATTCAGCAAACAGCACTTGCTGAAGACAAATTTCCCTCACACAGAGAATGTTACTTGAACACAAATACGTATTTTATTTTGAAAGAAACTGATTTTTAAACCGTAAAAAACCCTGAGTAGGGTGTTGTTTGGTTATTTTTTTTTCCTTCTTTCTTTTTTTTTAAACAATCAGTACAGTTTCTGCCTGTACTGGTGCCTGAGATTGTTCCTTTCCAGGTGCAGGACCCTGAATTTGACCTTTGTTGAATTTCAGACAGTTCTCTGTCCAACTCTCCAGCTGTCAAGGTCATTCTGTAGGGCTGCACGCCCCTCTGGGGTTTCAGTCACTCCTCCCAGCTTTGTGTCATTAGCAAACTTGCTGGAGGAGGCATCTGCCCCTTCATCCAACTAATTGATGAATAAGTTAAACAATACCAGGGCCAGTACTGAACCCTGGGGGATACCAGCAGTGACAGGTCTCCAACTAGACTCTTGTGCCACTTCATAGCTCCCTGTGCCCTCGTTCTTTCCCTTTTTGAAGACTGTAGCGACATTTTACTTTATTTTCAATTCTTGGGCACCTCTGCTGATGGCCATGGCCTTTCAAAGATGATATTAAGAACGGCCTAGCAATGATGTCATGGCACTGGAACAGGCTCCTCAGGGAAGTGGTCACAACACCAAGTCTGACAGATTTTAAGAAGCATTTGTACAGTGCTCTCAGGCACATGATTGAGATTTTTGGGGTGGTCCTGTGCAGGGCCACAAGCTGGAATTCTGTGATCCTTTTGGTCCCTTCCAAGCTAACATATTCTAGGATTCTGTGTCTGACAGTTCCTTCAGCAGCCCCACCAGGGCCCATGGACTTGTGGATTTGAAGTTTGACTAAATGGTCCCTAACTCAATCTGCCTCATTAAGGGAAAGTCTTCCTTTCACCAGACTTTCTTCCTGGTCTCCTGGGTCGGGTGGAAGCTCTAGCTGCTCTGCTCCAGCTTCACCTGCTGCCTGGAAACTTTCTTTTCCAAGTGCAGGATTTTGCACTTCCCTCTGCTGAACCTCAAAATGTTACTGCCAGTCCATTTCTCTGGCTTGTTGAGGTCCTTCTGAATGACAATACACACAACAGCTCTATCAACTACTCCTCCCAGTTTGTATCATCAGTGAACTTGCTGATGGTACACTCTGACCTGTCTTCCACATGACTCATGAACAGGTTAGGCAGTATTGGCCTCAGTATCCTTCTTGGTCTACACCACTAATGACTAACCTCCAGCTGGACTTTGTGACATTGATCATTATCCTCTGAGCCCAACAGTTCATCCAATTTCCAAGCCACCTCTGTGTCCAGATATATATCCCATACTTCGTCGACTTGTAACAAAGCTAAAGCAAAAGAAAAATACTAGCAGTAAATTTCTTACAGCGACGGATCAACTTTAGGAGTCTTTCTTACTGAAATCTATTTTTTCAAGAGTTTAGACACTGGAATAAGGATTAACATGTTAATAGCTACAAAATACGTAAATCAGTTTTTAGAAGCTTATTTTTTTCTGGCATTCTGAAGGTTCATGGTTCTTAGCTAGAGCTGTTCTATGTGATGAACAATTGTTAAAGCCGTGTGTCTGAGTCTTGACATTTGTCTGTTTTGCAGAATGCATGATGTATTTCCAGTGCAACCAAGAGACACTGAGTAAAGTGTACTCCAGCAAACACTGCAGTTTTCTAAGCCAGTTGTATTGCATTAATTTATATGATTAACCTCAAAGAGTTCTTACAATGGACCTTGGAATACGAGCTTTACATTGACAGGCATTTTATGGGAGTTCTATATATAATTTAACAGGGACTACATCATCTAATGCACTTAAATCCTTTGAATGTTTTGAGGAATGCACTATTAATATATTTGGATAGAAATGAAAATTCCCCTCATTACTCTGCATCTCAGGGGGACTATTATTATTTTTTTCTCCCAAGAATAAAATGATAATTTTTCTGTGTGGCATTATTTAGTCTATTGTACTAAAGGTGGACAAGTCTTTGTGTTCTAAAATTTAGATGTACAATTATTTTTGTCTCCAGTATTTACTGGATTGAAACTGATTTGCCCATATTAATTTTCTCCTGCTGAAGCACTTATTTCTGAACAGAGCAGTATGACCTTGTCAGTGGAGAAGAAGAGTGTTCAGCTTAGAATCTTTTAGAGCTTGTTGGCTCTGAAATTAAATTACATATTTTACATGAGAGTGTTCTCACATACATTAGAGGGGAAAATTTGAGAACATCAGAGATGCTTTTTTTTTAAACACTGAACTTGCAAATGCATTTCTGTCATTGTTATGGTGATCAGTAATGCTTCCACCTGGAGCTTTACTTCAAGTCTAAAGTTATGCACAGACATTACTTAGGGTTATAGATTTAAAAAAAACAAAATCAAAACCAAACCCACTTGCCCCCATAGGATGTTAATAAAGAAAGAAAATACCAAAAAGTGTTAGCAGGAATGCTCAAGTGGAAAGGCAAGTTTAAAAGACAGAAAAAGCAACATGGATCTTTAATATATTGATAAATTTTAGTACAGATATATGGTACAGGGTCATTTGATTGTAATTTTTATGTGCTTGAAATAGACAATACTGATTATTTTTTTAAAAACATTTTAGAATCTTCACTTCTATTATTCAATTCTTTCACTTAACAAACTGCATTCTTACTTGGGTTAAGAAAAAAAGAGGAAGGGCAGCTTATGTAACCATGTCCTTAGGTCTGACACAAATGCTTGGTATAGCTTTGTGGAGACAGGGATAGATTTGATGGATTTCTTTCATGTTAAAACTAGATTATGAGGAAATATTTTTTGAAAGGTTCTCTGGTAAAGCATGGTAGCAAATAGCTTTTAACCTATTGTACACTTTTTCCAGTCTGTTTTATCAGCAAGTGTGACAAATTCCATCAATTTCTGTTTATAAAACTGGATATAAATTATTTTATGTTGTAAGATTGAATATCAATTTTCCTAGTCATATTCAAAATTGTATGGCAAAAATTAGGTTTTTTGTTTTGTTGCATATACTGAAAATGTCAGTTTTCTACCTGGCATTGACAACCTGAAGCATGGATGGTGGAGTGATAGGAAGTATTTTACAAAAATATATCCAAAAAAAGAGAAAGTATCTTTGCTTCANTTTTTTTTTTTTTTTCTAAAATCTTCACCCTCAGTATTTCTAAGTATGCCTAACACTTCAGGAAATAAATGGAAAGATTTCCATGGATATTGGATTGACCACCCATTTGAAAGTATCCAGGGATGTCAGGAGTCATGATAATCTGGAATGTATATATCTGATGCTGGTTTTGTTGCAGAAATAAATTGATGTTTATTTAGTGCTTGCTCCAGATTCTACTGAGGTAAATATAACAATTATATTGTCTTCATAATTTTTTGATTGGGAGCCTGAAACACCAAATTAATCACAGAACCACACAATATGACTATGAATCTATCTTAGATTGGGGTCCCTTTTTACAGGCACTTCACTGTTTGCAGTGAAGCAGTAATTTCGGGATTTAAGTGGCCAAGCATGAAGAGCAGCTAAGAAATTGCTAACATTTCTTTTGAAGTTACTCACTAAAATAAATATTTTACCTTTTCAAAGTCAGTGCCTTCAGTCCCAAGAAAAGATCCTCTTAAGTGATCATACCTCCATCTACTGCTTTTCTTGATACTGTTTTTCAGAAGAGTTCTTGTAATTTTGTGAGGCTGAACCAAGGTCTATTGGATCAGTAATTATCTCATACAGGAGTAGTCGGTTTCATTTTCAGTGCAATTAAAGAATGACACCAAGAGTGCATACAGTTTCCTCTTAAAGCAAGAGAGATCAGGCCACAAACTTGATCAGTTTTAGCCTTGCTTTGCCTCTGGCTCTGTGGAGCTGAAAGGACTAACAGACCATGAAAAGAAGGATGTGACACACCAGAAAATGACAAGGTTTAGACTGTTCCCTGTGTTCTGCCTCTTGGCAAATGTCTATCAGGATAAGTAAATATGTGCAGCTCCTGCTGGCCTGTAAAATATTCACTTGCTAGGGTTTAAAGCCTCTAAATCAGCATGGAACATCTTAACTATCTTGAAGGTAAGAAAAGGTTTAAACAAGATCAGCAGCTAGAAGTGAGGGCTGTGGTGACCACGCTGTTCCAAGACTTCAGATTTCAGAAGTTCAGCATCATCTGTCCATCCAGCTCAAGATAATACATGAGCATTTAACTGATGAAAACGCATACATATAAAAAGGTGTATCTAAAATGCCAAAAATTGAGTTCATGGATAACTAGAACTACAGTTCTCTCTTTAAGATGAGTGCAGGTAGATTGACAGTACTGTAAAGTGAAATTCCCTCTTAGCAGTTGAAGCATAAGAGGTGATGACACACGATTTCATTATGTTGTTTTGTTACAGTAATTTAAATAAACTCATGAAAAACTTGTTTGGAAGGAAACATTCATTAGTATAGTATAGATTTGCACTGAATCTGTGTGATTAAGACTGATAATCTAGCTCTTATTAAACATAAAAAAGCCTAAAACTGCCTCTGCTGTGGAAGTTATATTTCTACGAATGTCTCTCTAAAATCAGTTCCCTATTCTTGAAGACAAGTATCTATAATAAACAGAATTATTTTTCTCAGAAAGTCCCTTTATCATTTCCCCAAAACTCATATGCTACACGTGCATTTTATACAGGTTTGAGTATTTGCATTTTCACATTTTTTCTGTCCTTTTCACTCTTTGCACACTGTAGTCATGTACTTTAAAGCACATTTTTCTTTTTCTCTTTCTGATACTGCGCCGATTCATCTCAGAAACATCGACGTGTCTTGAGAAAAATGTGAATAAGGGGAAAATCAAGAAAGCCTGAGAAATTCTGGTGTCAATATGGTACAACTTTAGTCCGTACTATCTTTGTAGAAGTTCTTTTACTGTTCTTATCTTGACAGCTGGGCATATGACTTCCTTGCAATGTGTATGTTAAAGGTGATAGTAAAAAGGTGGACTAGGGAGGTATGTTCCATGTCTGTTTGATTCAACAAAGAAAATACCTCACATGAATAAATCCAGGTCTTAAGGCAGGGATGCTATGGGTGAAGGGGAAGGCAAAGTATGAAGATTTCTGATTACTATAATTCAAAAGTTGATTAATTGAATTTAAAATTAAGTACAATTTATTTTGAGTGTGTGTGGGGGGTATACTGTTATTCTTTGGGGATCTTGCTGTACAGAGAAAGTGTAACCAGTGACCAACTCATTATCTGTCACGCTACAGCTGTCCTCAGTGTTACACAGGATAACTCTGAATCCTGAAACAGGGGTGCTGCACAGGGGTGCTGCCACGAATAGCCATTTTTGCAGAAGTAGGATGAAGCATGGAAAAAGAAAGGCAAAACTTATTCCTGCGGTGCTTCTAAAAGCTGTAAAAAATGCTCAGTATCAATGTCTCTGTCATTGATTCTCCAGAGAAGTCCTGTAGAGAGAGGCTCAATCCCAAGAATATGAATTTCTGATGTCAAAATGGAGGATTTTTTCTTTTAGGCAGATAGTGTAACAGAAGAAAATGAAAGATTATTCAATCTCAAAGAAGCCAACGTGAAAGAAAAATGACATTTTGTTACTTCCCTTAAGGGCTCTTTTACTATATTCGCTCAACTGTATCAGTCGCATCAAATCAAAACCAGAAGGTTTGACCAACGGAGCGGCCACATTAAGCTCAAATTTAAATATTCCCCCTGTTACAGTTAGAGCCTGGAGATTCAGGTCAGATCCTTGGCTCCTTATGGTGTGTTTTCTGGTGGCATCCATGGAAGAGGGAGCAAGCAGAAATTTGCACACGGGCACTTTATGGTTCACAGGTCAAAGACACCTCCACAGTGAAAGGATGCGCCAGCTGGATTCACAAATATGTATCTCCCGTGTCTAGTTCTTAAGACCTGCACTGGTCTTCCCATGTACAAATTCCCTTTATGCCTTCTCTCAAGAAACATTTCCTTCATGATTGGAGGAAAAAATTTGAGAGTTTTCCCAAGTGCAATAATTAATGTTATTATGTGGTAGTGCTATGAGTTTGGAGCGATGGGAACTTTCAATCTAGGAAGTTGACCTCAAATCCTGATATGTTTCTCAAGGTCCTGCTCTGTTCTTGCCACATAAAGGAAAAATCATTGTGTGAAGGTATTAGATTGTCTTAGAGTTATAGTTTGTCATTTTTTTAAAAAGTTTGAAATGTAACAGGTTCCTCAAAGATGAAGTCTGTTGATACAGGCTAAGGCTTTGTTGTCTCTCTTTGTCAGTGTTATAAATATGTGTGACAAAGCCAAGGGTGTGTGAACATAATGATGGCGCTTTTTGATTTAGTCAGGATCAAAGTGTTCTGTATACTCTGTTGATCCTTAAACTTGTCCTCCACAAATTTAGAGTATGGAACATAGGGATGGGTAAAACACAGGGCCATACTATTTGCATGCTTAGAAGTCTAAAAATTGCAAACAAAATGGCACAAACTATTGTTCAAAACAGCTCATTGTTTAAAGCAATAAAGATGTCAAGTGTAATGCTTATTTTTTATGTTAGTCACTGGGGGGGAAAGAAACCCTAAGACAATGGAAACACAGTGGAAATATACATGAAAGGTGCACAACCCATGCATAAGGAAGACAACATGCAATGATATGTCAAATTGTTTCTTTATACACCCTTAAATTTCTTAATGTTCTGAAATTCTGTGACAGAAATGTTAAGGATGCTGAGAAAACCAGATACTCTGGTGGTGAGTACAAGTGGAACAGGTGAAATATTTGAGTTACAATTAAAAAAAGTAATATAAGTCTATATCACAATAATGCCTTCCCCATACTTCAACTGATCATGCCAGTATTTATGAACACCTTTCCATTTATTATCCAAATATTTTATTCTCAATCAAAACTGGTTTGCATTCTGAAGGAGTGAAAGTCTTTTAAAGAGCACAAATATTAAGGTAGATCTCTAATTCTGGTTTGACTGAGATGTAAGCATTGCAAGGATACACATGGTGCCAACAGCAAAACTGATGATGATGTGCAACTGAAATTGTTCAGTGTTTTCCATCAATGTTATGTCTTTCCAGGGAGACTGCTACATTGATGAGCAGGGCCCTTTTAGCAGGACTTTTTTTTTCTGACTAAGGGAGTAGCTGCTACCTGCTTAATAAAATATGCTTCCATTGTTGTTTGCAATTCTGCCAGTGTCAGTAATCTGTTGTTATTCAAGCTTCTTAGAAAAAGCAATAAATGTTCTCATCTGAATACAGCAGATAAATAGCTCACCACAGGTTACGATTTCATCGTCAGCAGGGAATACCTGATACACTGTCTTTCTTATGACATTAACGAAACGCTTTCTGGCTCTCATGGTAGTCATAGCATATTCTAGCATATTCTTGGCAGGAAAGTACTTTTGAGGTTCAAAACTAGAGAGTCTATCAGAAAATTAATGTCAACCTTGTAGAGTTGCACATAATCGGGGGGGGGGGGGT
>VXAY01005913.1:15535-25888 GCA_013399855.1 Oxyruncus cristatus | reverse complement strand
TATGAACAATCATATAAAGCAAGACAAGAGCTTCCCTGCTTCATCATTCTGTTTCTGATAGCACCCAGCCTTAGGAAAAGTGCAAGTATAAGGCATATCTATGTCACACTATCTCAGTCATGTGAAACTTTGCCTATTGATACACTTTGAGCCAGAAGCTGCACCTATGTCTTTCTGTTTACCCCTGCTTCAGGTTAAAACACTATTGGGTTAAAACCTGGCTGGGTGGTTGGTTTCAGAGAGTGGTGGTGAATGGTGTCCTGTCCAGTTGGCAACAAGTCACTAAAGGTGTTTCCCAAGGCTCAGTGTTGGGGCCAATCCTGTTTACTATCTTCACTGATGATCTGGATGAGGGAATCAAGTGTACCCTCAGGAACTTCGCAGAAGATACCAGGTTGGATGAGAGTTTTGATCTGCCGGAAGGTTGGAAGGCTCTGCAGAGGGTTCTGGACAAGGTGGATCAATGGGCCAAGGGCAACTGTTTGAAGTTCAACAAGGCCAAGTGCCAGGTCATGCACTTGAGTCACAAGCCCATGCACCATTACAGGCTAGGGGAAGAGTGGCTGGGAAGTGTCTCAGCACAGTGTCTGGGGGTACTGGTCAACAGCCAGCTGAAACTGAGCCAGGAATGTACTCAAGTACCCATGAAGGCCAATGGTGTCCTGGCTTGTGTCAGCAACAGTGTGGCCAGTAGGACCAGGGAAGTGATTGCCCCTCTGTACTTGGCACTGGTGAGGCCACACTTTGAGTTTTGTCCAGTTTTGTGCCACTCATGGCAAGAAAGACACTGAGGTGCTGGAGCAGGACCAGAGGAGAGCAACAAGGACGGTGAAGGGTCTAGAAATCATGTCTCGAGAGAAGCAGCTGAGTGAGCTGGGGTTGTTTACCCTGGAGAAAGGGAGGCTGAGGGGGAAACCTTAGTTCTCTCTACAACCACTCAAAAGGAGGTTGTAGCCTGGTGGATTGTTAGCCTCCTCTCCCAGGCAACTAGCAACAGGATGAGAGAACATACCCTCAAGCTGCGTCAGGGGAAGTTCAGCCTGGACTGAGGAATTTTTTCATGGAAAGGGTTGTTAAACATTGGAATGGACTGCCCAGGGAAGTGGTGAATTTCTCCCTGGAGGTGTTCAAGAAGTGACTGGACATGGCACTTACTGCCATGGGAGGAGGAGATTAGTCAAAGGTCAGATGATGATCTCAGAGGTCTTTTCCAACCTAAATTGGAATCACTGATTCTGTGATACTGACAAGTATTTCTGAGCTACTTAGAATATCCTGAGTTGGAAGGGACCCACAAGGATTAACAAAGTCCAACTTCTGGCTCTGCAGAGGACTTCCCCAAGAATCATACCATGCCCCTGAGTGCATTGTCCAAACACTTCTTGAACTCTGGCAGTCTGGGTGCTATAATTGCTTCACTGGGGAGCCTGTTCCAGGGCCCAACCACCACTGGGTAAGAACCATTTCCTGATATCCAGCCTAAACCTCCCACAGCACAGCTTCATGCCATTCCCTCAAGTCCTGTCACTACTCTTGACAGAGAAGATATCAGAGCCTGCCCCTTTGCTTCCCCTCATGAGGAAGCTGTAGGCTGCAATGAGGTCTCCCCGGGGTCTCCTCTTCTCCAGGCTGAACAAACCAAGTGACCTCAACTGCTCCATGTATGGAATCCCCTCTAGACTCTTCCTCTTCTTTGGAGTTCTCCTTTGGACACTTTCTAACAGCTTTGTGTCTTCCTTATGTTGTGATGCCCAAAACTACCCCCAGGACTTGAGGTGAGGCCACACCAGCACAGAGCAGAGCAGGACAATCCCCTCCCTCGACCGGCTGGTGATGCTTTGCCTGATGCCCCCCAGGACAGGGTTGACCCTCCTGGCTGCCAGGGCACTGCTGACTCACACTCAACTTGCTGCTGACCAGAAGCTCCAGGTCTCTTCTCATGGAGCTCCTCTCCAGTGTGTCATTCCATGCTCTGTACACCCAGGGTTGCCCCATCGCAGTTGCAGAATCCGGCACTTGTCTTTGTTAAACTTCATACGGTTGGTGATTTCTGCTTAGAAAATTTCATTTTAGAAATTTGATAAGCAGAATCCAAGGATAAGTACTATTCTGGCAATGGTTATGTTAACACTCCCTAACAAGTATATCTTCTAGTTTATTTCATTTAGAGAAAAAAAAAGAGGAAATACTTAACTTTAGAGTACAATATTCCTTCAGCATGTAAGAAAAATATTGCCAGTCTTTCTAGATGGGTTTAATATACTAAACCACAAAACACTCAGGTGTTTTCAGCTGGTTTTAAAGATGTCTCTTCAGTTAAGAAGTTTAAAAAAGTTTTATTTTTGCATATATTCCCTGAATAAAAAGGTTAGTGATAACCAATAAACTCATTTAGCCACTAAAGTTGACTGCCAGATGATCAAAATTGCCTTGTATTTAAGGACAAAATTCTGTCATGAATGGAAAATCAGGAAGTACTTGTGCCCTGGTTGTAACCCAAAAGAAAATGTGCTTTGCACTTGGCTGTTTCTGTGAATGTTAAATATTCATGACCAGATTTACTCATTACAGAAATTCTCACTCATATCATTAAGTCATATAATGAATTGCATCCCCTGTTGAAAGTAGTCATTATAACTTGTATCTCATCCAATTTCATATTAAGTTTTCCCCTTTCTCCACTTCTATATCTCCTTTTTTGCTGAGCCCTTTTTTTTTTTTTTAGAAATAAATGTAGGGCTGATATCTTACATGATTAATTACAACTCGCATCATATAGTTATAGGTATCTTATATTACACTTGTTAGGCCTTTTGAGGCAAAACAACTATGTAGAAGATCAAAGACTAGCATTTTATGTTCACAGAGTTCACTAATTCCTCTCTATTCTCAGAAAAGATAAGCAGAGTTTTTTGACTTTTGGTTCAGTGATATGACATTCCAGCAGGGAACAGAGGGGAAAACAGGAGGAAGAGAAGTCCAGACCAAGGTGGATTTTCCTCTATTCTCGAAAGCATGGCTCCATGTCACCGCACATGGACAGTGCTGATCACCCTCTCAGTGGTATAGAAGGAACAGAAAAACATTAAGCCCTCACTTTGAAGAGGAAGAAATCTGTTCCTGCAAGTTTCAGTTATCCTAAAGAGTTCAAGAGTTAGAGTTACTGAGAACTAAGATTTGAGTTTTAACCTGGTTTTGAATAGTAACCATTTGCACAGGATGCAAATTAGGCCTGAAGCACTAAGTCCTGAATTAACCTAAATTCTGTGCACTCCAAGTAACTGAGTTTTGCTGTCCTTACCTTCCCACTACCCTGGAGCACTTGATTTGCATGGAAACTATTTGAATGAGTCATGTAGTTTTGAAAAGAAGACACAGAGTAACAATGCAAACCATTTCCTTATAGAAAAAGATACTGAAAGCAGTATATGTGGGTTTTTGTTCATTTTGGTTGGTTGATTTTTGGCTTTTTTAGCATACAAAATAAATAAAAAAAAAAGTCAAATAATGGGCTTTGTTAGTGCTGTTTTATGCCTTCTATCTGTGGCCGTAATTTTATTAAGTTTGAAAATGTACTTTACTTTTTCTGTTTATTGGTAGAGGTACCTTGAATCGGACTCTTCATAGATATACATAAGTACCCTGAACCCATAAGAGTCTGATTTTGTGACGTGAACAGACATGTGTAACAAGTAACCTTCTCTGAAGTGGAATTGTCCATGCTTTTCAAAAGAAGTGTCGCTGTTATTGCTGAATCACTGTCCACAGCTAGTCTAGTAGAATCATATGGGGTAGTAGAATAGATACATAGATAGATGGGTTGGGGAGCTTATTTTATTGCAACCTTTTTTGAATGCTCCCCTTCATTAATTTGGAACTACAAAAATTGGAGGTGTCATTCATATGAGTATCTCTACCTGCCTCTGTGCCTGCATAACCCAGAGTTGCAAACATCTGGGTGTTTTCAAAGTGATTATGGGTGCTTTAGACAGCACAGGCTTGCTTAATACACTTGATAGCTTACTTATTTTAAGGAAATGGGAGAAGTTTATTTAAATAAGCTCTAACAACATGTTTGCCCAGGTAGTTCAGACATTTGTGGTGGGTTGACCCTGGACGGATGCTGGGTACCCACCTGTGGAGGTACATCCTCCCTGCCACCTCCTCAGGACTGTTCTGTGACCTTGGGAATCTTTGTTAGGCCTTGGTCTTTGTATAATGAGTTGGGATGTGAGGTTATTGACCTTACTGAAAACTCTTGCATGGCTAGGGTGGGAGTGGCACTGAAGAATGAGATTGTAATCAGTCAACCTCTGACAACCTTGGGGCAGTTCCTACATGAGTAGGGGAATGATCCAGTTGCTGCTGGAGTTTTCAAAACAGTTTCCAGTCGTATCGAAAAAAAATCCGATTCTTTTGGAAATTCCAGTAATGACTGAGCTGGGGATGAAAATTTTATGGATGACTAAAGCAAATCATCTTGAGACCCTATAAATAGTGGTCCTAAGAGAGATTCTTTGACCTTTCTTGGACCACAGTGGGCTGTGCTAACAGCTCCCTCTCAGAGGCATACCTCTTTCTCAGAGAGAGGTACCTCTTACAGCTTTCAAGCTATCAAGTTTGATCTAGAAGTTGGTAACACAGCCTGTGCTGATACCTGTCACTCCTTGAAGCTCAAACCTTTACCAATTGAGAGATCTGAGTATTTGAATATTTGATGTGATCATCTCACTGAATTCAAGGGGAATTTTTCACAGGTACGCATATAGCTTTGTACATACTTTTTATCAGTGTGTGTGCATGTGGAAATTAATTTAAACACCCTGTAGCAAGAATAGCATAAATATTGGCATTCCAGTGTAAAAAATATACCTGGATTAACACAGTGAAGAAATCTAATGGTGTATTTGAGCTGCATTGCCCCAAGTCAGGACAAGGGGAGGTCAGTAGAATTGTTTCATGATATGAAAAATCAGTCAGAGTTATGTTCAGTTAGTGTTTCAGCAAGAAGTGGTATGTTATACCAAATTATTTCTTAATTGTTTTTATAAATTTATCTCTTTTAAAGTTGTAAATAGAAATTATGCAATTACATTATAAATAGAGAATTGTGTTTAAGACGATAATCTATATGTTTATTTATTACAGCTTAGAGAGATGTTCCCGTTGGCTCAGTATATCTAGAGATGTGAAAAACCTCAGACTGATTTGCTCCATCACGAAGAAAAGGTTTCAATCTTTTTTTTTAGATTAAATGTCTAGGTGACTTAGAACATATAAACAGTAGAACAAAAATGTACAAAGTACTGTTTTGCACGCTTGATTATATAATACTGATGATTAAACCTTTCCAAATAAATAACAGAATAAAACATAAAATATAATTGCTCACTTTGAAGGAACTGACTTGACTGTGCATAATAGAAAGAGAAAAATCAGAAAACACGAGCAGTTCCCATAGTTTTAATGTTTTTTAATGTTTTTTAATGTTTTCTGTTTTGGGTATCCCTGTTAATTCAAGTTAGTGCCTCACATGTTGATGAATCAGGCCATGCTGCAATTGTGGCCAATCTGAAAGGTACCATACTATATGTGCAATTCTGTCTTTCTCTATACATGGAATGATTCCTTAGATGAAGAAGTTCACCATACTTCTGTGTTGGTTTACACTGCAAAGTCAACTATATTAGGCAAATCAATAATAAACCTGAAAAATAAGGTCTTCAAGAAACTTCATCTCTCCTTCCTCGACTGTCACCTACAATTTTGAGAAAAATGTCACAATTTTCAGGAAAAAAAAATAATCACTGAAAAAATGTACTCCACAGAGTAGAAAACTTTGCCTTTAGACCTGAGTCATAATGTTTTCCATTGTAAGCAGAATAGTAGCAGTAAACTTCTATCACCACAGGGACGCGTAAAGAGAAGCACACAGCAGACACACTCGGATTCCAGGAGGAGTATCAGACTGAGGGTGTGATGTGATGTTAGGTGCACATGTAAAAAGCCCTTTGACTCTTTTGTGCAAGTAACTAATAATTTCAAATGTTACTTTTCATGCAAACCCACTTGGATATCAAATTGAGCTGTGTAGTTCTGGTACCCAAACTTTCTTCTTATATGCCACTGATCAGAGTTAAGAATTTCAGAGACAAACTAATACGTAAAAATTTGAAAAGAGGTGTTTTGTTCTAGATTTAAAACACAACAGGAGTTTTTATAAATATATTTATGAGTAATTTATAAACTCGTTTTAAGGAATTTATAAAGAAAAACACAAAAAGGATTTTTTTTTCTTTTAGAGGTATCAGTTTACTAATTTCTGAAATCTATTGATGAATTTTACTTTTCTGAAATTCTTTATTTACTTACAATGCTAGAATAGCTCTACTTCATAAAAGCTGTCTTTCCACCAATGCTCAGGTTCAAAAGTACAAATTTACCAGAAAAGTAGATTTACTTCTAAACCATAGGTGAAATGGATGGTTTAGCTGTCTTCCTTCTCATCATAACAATCAAGTTTTTTACCCTCTTAATTATGCTGGCTGAATCTATATAATATATAAATCCTTTCTTCTTCTAACATGAAATACCAATACCGGGATTAAACGCTCTACGAAAAATAATTTAGTTGTCCTTTGAAGTACAGGTGTTTTGTATGTGTTTCAACACTTTCTGTTTGTGTTTGTTGGCAAATTTTAGTCTTACTGGTTTACCAAAAAAATAGTTGACCATATAAGCTCTTTTAATACAGATGTTCCATAATGTTTAAGGATAAATTAGTTATGCATGCAGAAGGTTCAACATGCACCTCCCCAAGAACGCCCTAAAACTTCTCTAATCATAAAATTGTTTCCACAATAGTTTATTTTCTCTTAATTATGAATTTCCAATAAGTAAAAGGTGACTTTTATAACTTGAAATTTCATAGACATTAAGGGAGATGATTTAAAATACTGCCAGATAAAGCTTCTTAAAAAACTACTTTTACTATTACTATAACTACTATTACCACTACTACTGTTGTTGTTGTCATTGTCATTATTATAGATGTTTGTAAATTATTTGACAATGTTTTAGAACAACACTTGTACCAAATTCTAAGTTGTCTGGTGTTGGGAACTGAGAACAGGATTTTTTCACTTTTCTCAGAGCTATCTCTAAATATCATGTGGCTTTTAAGCTACAAGACTAAATGTCACAAAATTAACTTATTTCTCGGTGTCCTTCTCGTGCTTTTTGTCTTGGCATATTCACTCTCTCCTCCAAGTTTTGTGCTTTTTTGGAAAGATGGTAGTGGTAATGCTTTCATGAAGATGTTTTAAGCACATATATGTCCCAGACAAATCTAGGAATAATCAGAGTAAAACACCATATTCAGAAGAAGCTGTAGAATTTCTATCTCTATTTTTTTTTTTCAAAGGGAATCAAAGGGTCAATATTCCTAAGATTACACACTCTAACTGAAATGAAAGTTAGGAGAAAATTAAACAAAACAGTATCCTAATGAGAGTTTTAAACTTTGTGTGTGTGTGTGTGTGTGTGTGTGTGTGTGGAGGGGGGTTGTTTTGTTTTGTTGTGGTTTTTTTCCCCCCCAAAGTAGTAATAGAAAGAACAATGACATCCTTTTAACTATATATATAGTTTACAGAGTTCTAGCTAACAATAAAACCCGGGTGTGGAAGAGTTATATTCCCTTATTTTAACTGGCATTGTTTTTGTAATAGCAAATCAGTGGATATGTGAAATAATTATACAGTAGAAAGCTATTTCAAATACTGCTTGCCAGTGTTATCTTACAGTGGTCTAGGCAGAAACTCTTCCAGCTTTTATCAGTGCAATTCAGGGAGAATTTTTCATTCCTGTGGTTTCACCGTCTCATATTCATTTCCTTCCATTTTCTGTATGCAGAAAATTAAATTAAGTTATTTCTATGTGCTTGTAGGTTAAATCCAAGGCCTTATTGAAAATTGTCTTTCAAATGACATCTGGCAAGGCTTTACATTCCTAATAACCTAGGAAGAAACTGTGCTCTACGATTTATTCATTCTGAACATCTAAAGTTTATGTAAAATTATAATTAAGAATTTACAAAGATAAATTATTCTACTCTTACATTATTGCATTCATTAGCCTTAGAATTTGTATTGTATTCATTAGCCTGGAAATAGTTACCATACTAAGTAAAAATTCTCTCTGCCAGAATTTTTTATTACTATATTACCAGTATTATATAATTTAATCTCTGTTTAACATAAAACAAAACAAAACAATAGCCATGAAAAGAGATTTTGACTATTCTCTGCTAAGAGGTGACTTCAAGGTGGGGAGAGTTTACTTCATTGAATTTAACTGAGTAGATACTTGAAACATAACACGTACTCTCCCAAAACAAGTAATAGAATTCACAGAAGTCAAGAATAACCTGATTTATGCAACCGGCGATCACCTCATGACACACCTAATAACAGCTTTCTGGTAAATCTTGCTACAACCCTAAGGTCATGAATGGTGTTGACTGTCTTAAATATTTGTTATTAAAGATATGGTCTGTGAAAGTGGGGTTTGTTTCGGGTTTCTTTAAAATTATTTAACTATAGATTGAATACCTTATTACATGTGTTAAGAGTTACTATTTTCATTTGGATGGCAGACACTTTCACTATCAACGGTATCTTCACAAATTGTTAGAGCAACAGAGCATCCAGCCTAGGCTGAACAAATCTATTGTGGGTATTAAATTCTACCAGTCAATAAAACTAACTTGTTGAGAAATTATGGCACATAAAAATGTCTGCAATCCAGTCTTTTCAATGCACACATTCTCCCTAAGCAAAACTAACTAGAGAGTGAGGACCCAGAATTATCAACTACTTCAAATGTCAATCTTTGGGTTTTGTAACAAGTAGTTTTGCTGAACCTAGTATAAACAACGACAATATACTATATCTTTGCTCTACAGTGAGCTGGTATATATGAAATCACTTTTGCCTGAAGACTGAAATAAATAAGGAGTTTGCATATACTGTTGGTTAAATTTTTTTGCTGAAACCTTCAGCAGAGTTAAAATATTGAATTCTCATCCTTTCTAATTCCATTGAGACTAAATGGTTTCATATAAACTGAGGATTTCATCACAGGTATAACATTGCTTTAATTCCTAAAAATAAGAAAATATTGTAAAGTCAGATTATTTCCAAAATCAGAACTTAAAATGAGAAACAGGTACTGTAAAAGACTGAATCACTTAAAAATGCTATGAAATGCTAAAAACAAAACAAATTTGATTTAATTCACTATTTAGAATACAAAGGGCACATAGACATATACACAAACATGAAAAAAAAATCTTAGTATCAGAATTCCTACCCAGGTAATTTCCAGAAGATTACTTATTGAAATGTAACAACTATTAACTGATGTCACCTACTCTTATGGTATTAATTCTATTCCTTTCTTGTTCTGGATTGAATGGTTGGGTGAAGGTTATTTAACAAGAAAGCTGATGGAGACAAGAAATGTTATGAACAAAACAACTACTGTGGTATTTTGCATGAAATCAATATTGTTATATGTCCTAAAATGATGGAAAATTTTAGAACGAATTTATTTTCTCAATCTCCTCTCCTTTCCTGCACATGTTCTTCAGTTCCACCCACAAACTTCTCCACTGGAAAATTAACAGTCCCCAACAGTACTGTCTTCCTACATCGACAATAAAAAATTATATCTCACTTCACACAGCTATATTTGCATGCTCACTCAAAGAAAAATATCAATAAATAAAAAACTTCTTCCCTCAGTGGGACATTTTCCATTAAGGGCTTCCTTATTGAAGTCAAAAAAACAAGCCAGATCTCCTTTGAAGTTTTGATATATTTCTTGCTATTTAGACATAGTAACAAGTGGTATGACAGAAAGGAGTGAGGAGTGGATGAAGGAAAAATTTTAAAGTGCCTGGAATATAATCTTCACAAAAGGTGTCCTCTAACACACCAGAAAGTTGACCCAATATTCTGCTTTTCCTTTTTGCTTAGACTATGTCTTCAACATAACCAGTAGTGACTCTAATTAACTCAAGAGAAAAACAAAACTGTAAGGCCACTAGTGTTGTGCTAACTAAGTACCCACAGTATTCACCAAGAAAACTTTTTCTTCAAGAAGTTCTAGTTCTTCTGAGAGAGTGAGGCTGAGGTTGTTTCTCTTTTAAGCAGATACAGGCCTTTATAGTCACTGTTTTGAGGCGCAAGGGTGACATTTTGCATTCAGAACTGACTATGTGCATTCCTAGAATTCTGGTCTAACTTCCTTCTTTAAAAGTAGTGGTCTGAATCATAACTGAGTACTGCACCT
>VXAY01005913.1:0-15491 GCA_013399855.1 Oxyruncus cristatus | reverse complement strand
TGCTAGTCACGTTCTCCAGCATGTTCTCAAATGTGGTAGATAAGATGTTCTCTGGAGATCTGAAAATAACCAGGATTTCAGAAACCATCTGAGACAAGTTGAGCACAGCCTTTATCAATCATGTGGGAGGCATCCTCTAATGGTGTAAATTGTCTAAATCAAGCTGTTCTTTTTTTGGTTCTTGTTCTTTTTATCTATTTCTACTGATCTCTGCTTAAAGAAAAAAAGAAGAAAAAAAATAGAGGCAGGTTTAGTTTTCTCTTAATACTCTCTTATTTACAAATTAATTTAGTTATGTCTCTGTCTATTTTGTGATTAGTTTTTAATAGTAACATCAGGTAACAACTGATGTCCTAAGAACTTATACACATCTTCTAACAGAAATTTGAAGGAGTGCTCTGTTCTTAACCTATATAACACTTAGTATTCAGGTGTTCAGAGTTCTTCTAATGTCCTTCTAAAATGTTGAACTAAAAACTAGCATATTAGAAGATATAGCAAAATTAAAACAGATGAAGTATGTTTTGGTTTGGTTTCGGTTTTCGTTTGTAGATATCATTCACACGTGTCTAAACTATTTTCCCATTAATCCTAAAATCCCAATATGCTAGACACAATTGCATAACTGAATAGAGAGTTAAGTGATTCTCATAAAAATTATTTAATGCATATTTAGCATATATATGTATAGAAAATCTTATTGAAGCTGAATAATTTGCTTCATTCTTTTGAAATCAATTTCACAATGCCATTTTGCAAAAATGTAACATTCTGCCCATTCTAATTAAGTGATGCATGGGATGACATTTTACAATAAAACCATAAAATCTCCTCTGATATCATAATTATTAAGTCCCAGGGTAGGACATTATAGTTAATATTTCACTGATCTTAACTACAAAATGCACTTTTCTATATATGTCTGCTACAATGTTTTAAGAAAAACACTTTCACTTTGCTCATAACACGTGGATCAACATATTAACTTAAATTATTTTTACTTGGTCCTTCCTAGCAGAAAATCTGCCAGGATTTACTTGAATTTTTCTCAGAGCATTCATCCCATCCATAAGCAGGGAACAGTTCTACCTGTAAGGGAATTGCCTCTTCTCTGAAAAACTAATGAGATAGTATTCTTCCTGTTTTCCAGAAAACTTCCTTATAATTGTGATATGCAGTTCACAACACATAAAGCATCCAGGAGACTTTTTCAATTACATTTTCCTAAAACAAAATGAAAACAACCCAAAGCAAAACAAAACACCAAAAAAAAAGCCCTACTAGGCTTTCAAGTTATTTAGCCTTCAAAATATTTAATTAAAACTTGACAGCAGCATAGGTTTCTCAAAAATTCAAAGGTGTAAACTAAAGACACAGGCAAGTTAAATTGTTCCCTGCTCATTTGCAATGTAGTTGTTACACGTTAGGTGTTTCATAACATTAAACTACTTCTTGAGGACTCTTCTGAGTGAACATCATATATAGCCAGTGTCTGTTTCTCCTGTCCAAGATGTACGTCCTGCTGTACAGCCTTTGATTTGTGAAAGTTTGAAATACAAGTGCATCAAGTGCCTTCATTGAGAAGGTTGACACTTGGGCTTTTTTCTCTATCCATTCCCAAGAATGGAGGAATTTAGAACACCTCACTGGAAACTGATCATGGTGGGCAATAAATCACCTACCTTCACATACTACTGCATTGGTGGAGGATGGATACCTTTATTGGTAATACATTGGATTCACATTTTGGAATTCTGAGTACAATTTACTTCCCTGCTTATTTCTGTTCTCTTGGGGAAATAATTTAATCTTTTTCTCATTTCCTTTTCTGGAAATAGCAATAATATTGTTTTATGCAGTTGCATGGACGGGAAGTGCACAGTTGTGTGGGACTCAGATGTTTGTAGTGATAAAATAGGAAATGCTTCACATGAGTTTCAGACTTAACTGTGCATACTTGGAAAGGGGTATGTTGTTTTTCCCATGTGGATACTGATCTTGCTTGTGGTTTTTACAGAAAGACAAATCCCTGCTGATGGATGTGTAACTCTTTACACATATTTGTCATTGTGCAGGGTTGTATACCCAAGGGAAAAAAAGGTTAAATTCAGAGAGAAGTCTTTTCTTCAGAAGAAAACTTCAGAAGATGTAAAACGAAATATCTTTTCAATTCACAAGTGGTTTCTGAGTTAATTTATGCAGTACTAGAGAAACTGAAGTTTTAATCTGATCATACAGAATGAGACAGCAATTTTATAACCCAGCAAAATCAGGGAACTATTTAATCAAATAATTCAGACTTTTAACCTTTGCAATAAGTGACAAAGAGCATATACAAACTGTGTTTTCTTTCATTTCAGTTTTATTCCATCTTGCTCTCTCCACAGAGCTGTGATATTCTGCTCTATCTGCCATCCTGGTGTGAAACCACATATGGCTTGTGAACTCTGAATGGAGAAAGATGTCTGAATGCATTCATGTAAGAGGAGACAAACCACTGGGCTGAAAATTTACCTGGGAAAGAAATAACACTCATGTAATAGCTTGATTAGTGTGTTTCTGTGCTTGTATTTTCCCAGAATGACTCAACAAAAGCTTCTAGGTTTGAGGTGATACCAACACAGTTAATTCCTTTCAGCAAAGACAGTGCACCTTTTAGCAGCTTTATACATTAGTGTGCAAAGACAAACAGGATAAGTATCCTTATAAGTATCCTTATCTTACAGATCCTGCCCTCAACCCACTAGCATATTATTCTATTACACAGCTACTAGTCTGGAATCCAGTCCTTTGGGGCTTTAAAATCTCATTGGACCAAAATAATAGGATAGCTATTTCCAGAGGGCAAATAAAAAAGAAATCGGAGGTTCTGTGATTATTTTCTTTTGGTAATTTTTTTTTCTTTTTTCTCTACCTCTACAGAATAAACATAAATACACTTCTAAAAACAAAAAGAAGTGATTTCACTACCACTTAAATGTGAAAAAAAAAAATATGAAAAAGGAAAAAGATCCTTGCCTATTAAAACCTCTGTACACTATAACTGTATTTTTAGCTGATTTCTAATTAGCAGTCATAAGACTAATTATAGGCAGAACAAATAATGACTAAGAGTTAATCTGCTCTCATTGATTTACTGCATTCAAAACTAGAATTACTCTGTCAAGCTTTTTTTTTTTTTTTTCTAACCAGAGTATTCTAGCAGCAGGACTGTTTAAATAGTAAGCTCTTGGTAAAGTAAGTAATACCTGGTCTTTGATTAAAATACCTTTTAAAACTTTTTCATAAGAAAAATTATTATGCTGATACATTTATTCAAGTGGAATATTTATTTCCAGTATTAAAACATTCATGAGCAAAATTAATTGTAATAGATGATCCAAGTGGCAGATACCAAACTGGTTAACAGAAAGCTAATAAAAAAATATACATTCTTGATCCCAATCTCAAACTAGAACCTGACATGGGGGTGTCAGATTGATTTTATTTTTACTCAATAATAATAAAGTTTACTCTACACTTCACATGCAGTGTTAGAACACAAAGCTGATTATCCATATTGCCCGGGAGTTTAAAATGTAACAGATGCATTTAAAGGCTAGAATGAAGCAAACTACCAATAGCAGAATTAAGCCTCAATTAATGATGATAAGTTAGAGACACTACTGAGTCAGAGTAGACATAAATCTTTTTCTCAGAGTTTTGACTATCATCTGTGGCAAATGAAAATACACTACCTAATATTGCAAAGTTTGTGTGATTTTCTGTGCTCCATATATACATGCATATGCTACAGTTTTCATTCTTTCCAGAGAGGAATCCATTACACAGCTCAGAATGTATTCCATTCTGTTGGTGTGAAAATCAGCCTTTTAAATAGGTATGGCTAATGAAGGAAGAAGACCACAAAACATAAATAAACTATTTTTATTCCTTTTATTTTCTAATCTTTCTCATATTTCTGGCAATATCGTGCCAATCCCAAGGCATTTGTGAGTGTTGCAACTGTCACTGACTTCTCCAGCAATCACTTTGAAGTATCACTGGCTTTTGATCACCTACTTCAGTTATAATCAGAGGATAAATCAATTGACCACAGCAGTGGACAACTAGTTAACCGTGCTGCCCAGATAGCACTGTTGGAGAAGATACTGAAAATGTAAATTCCTGGTCAAAATATTTTTTTTTTTAATTAAGATTCTTTTTGATACAAGATTATCAGGATATGCTAGTAATTGAGAGAAATAATTATTAGAAAAGTTCCTAAGATTTTAATACACTAAAGGGAGGAGCAGTCTGTATCCTGCCTGCCACATACATACATTGTGCTAATTATTATTACTGTGATTTTTTTTTTTTTTCTGCAGAAGAAACATGGAGAACAACTTGTTGGGATATTATTAGATTGTCTGTGATTCTTTGAAAATGGATTAAATGCAAGTTGTAAGTTGTTTAAATGGAGCATCACTGATTTACTGTAAAACATTTTTATTGATTTTTTTTTTTATTGAACTCAACCCCTCCTCATACAGCTTTGCCTCAAGGCCCTTCAGCATCTCTGTTGCCCTCCTTTGGACACTCTTTAATAACTAAATATCCTTCTTATATTGTGTTGCCCAAAACTGCACAAATTCAACTTGCCATTGAGCAGGACTTCCAGGTCCCTTTCCACTGCACTGCTTTCCAGCATCTCATTCCCTTGCCTGCACTGTTTTGAAAGAGAAAGGAAAAAGGTCAGGATGATCTTCATTAGTTTTCCCTCTTCCATTTGTAACTCCTATGTTCTAGTCCAAAAGCTGGTAACCTAATTACATTCTTATTCTAGATGAGAGCATAAAGGTCACGTCAGAGTCAAGGAAGAAAACGAGTGCGCAAAAAAACCAAATAAAAAAAAATTGTCCTTAATTTCAAATGCGACAGTTATTGTCTTCTGGAAACCTTCCAACTTAAGCACATTTTAAATGTGTTCATGAAGGAAGCAGAAATTGCAATATTCTGTCTCCTACAACATTTACTACTTTAAAAGCAAGTGGTAAACTCTTATCCATGGAGATCACTCAATGATGTTTTTTTTTGTTTGGTGGTTTTTTTTTTCCGTTATCATGGAGGTGACTATGGTAGGATCTGATTTTGTAGCTGTGTAGTCTGACATAACTGAATAGTCTTTTTTTGGATCTGTATCACTTTACAGGGATGAATTTCACACGTGTTGTCATAACTTCCTTAATTTATTTTGCAATTTGCCAGTTTATCAAAGTTGGGAGAGATATCTAATCTTTGCCAAAAGACCCTAAAATTGTCTGGCACTCTGCTGATTCATTCTTGTAAACACTGTTCACATTATATGTGTGATTTCTGCACTCTCAAATAAACCATGCTGGAAGAACAAGATTTAATTTCTTCATTTACTAGAATTCAGTTGGACTGAAAATATTAATATAAACAGATCATATAACCTACTCATTATATCTGTGCACTGCCAAGGTCTTTATAATGCTGCAGCGCTTCGTATTCACTGTGACCCTGAGCAAATAAAACCAGCAGGTATAATTCAGAAGGAAATCAGAATCTGATATTTCTTATTGTTTTTATAACAGCTCACTGTGCCTGTCCACATCAAATTCCATATCTAATGAACTGCAGTTTCAAGAGCTGTTTGTTCTGCTGTCTTGCAATCCAAGCAAATGAGTATGTATCATACAGTCAAAAAATCCTCTGAAGAACACAATTTTCTAGTGTGTAAAGAAAAAAAGAAAGAGAGGAAAAATTAATCCTCATTGGTGTTCCTGGCACCAACAAGTTTAAAAACTTCATGTCAAGCTTGAAATTCCATTTACTCCTGTGTACCATTAACCATACATATGATCACATAAGGGTTTTTTTCCCAAGGTCTGTGAAATTTGCCTTGCAAAATAGTGGAAATAAATTTGATGTGCATTAAGATATTCTCCTGGTGTGTAAGGTGTTATGTATGCAGTATTTCTCACTCTGAAGGCTGAGTGGTACCTTCAGGCTTTTCCAACAGCCAGAGCAGTCCTGACAGTGGTACCACTGCTGTAGGAAGTAGCATTGCCAGCAGGCAAGAGACCAATAATGTTTCCTCTCCTGTAGCTACGGCTCCTGCTTCAGAGGGTACTGAAAGAGGAAGGTGGCTGCAGGGAAAAAAACTCCTACAGCTCTGGGAGAGTGAAGGAGTCTTCACTTCAGTCTCAAACATCAAACAATGTTTCCAAAGGAACGACATAGCTTCTAAATTCTGAAAGACGAAAAAAAAAAAAGGAAATGGACTTTTCCTCCTCACCCTTTCTCTCCTCTGTATTCTTGGAACTCCACTGCCCAAAAGCTTAAAAAGCATTTTAACAAAACATGATGTTATATATACTTTAGGTTCTTCTGACACAGTCAGCACTGAGCAGTTACTTAACCCTGATAATCTTTCCTTTTATGGTTACATCATGACTACTGTAATTTCTCTGTGATTAAAGTAATGTGTCATTCAAGGTTACAGACAGAAGTTCAGTGAGATGTCTATTACTTTAGCTGCTGCTTTATATTTGTATACTTTAGCTGCTGCTTCCTTTAACCATCTTTACGTTGTGTTTAGAGATTAGGAGGTTTCAGTGTTGCTTATTACTGATGTTATAGTTCGTATGAGAAGGTATAACACAAATTAAAACCAATTCCTCCTCCTCAGAAAGCTCTCTGAAATTACTTAAAAAATGAATGTGATTTTACTTCAAATTCCTTTCACTTCATACTTTAATACTTCTTGTGAGGCTTCAAGATGGCCTATTTTAGCTAATGAGTTTTGCAGGCAGCATTCAGCATTGCAGATTTACATAAATTGTACTTTGTCGATATTTGGGTAAACGTTGAAGGTAATGATTTCTTCTATGTTTATATCATTATTTATATTATCATTAAAAGACATAAAACCAAAAAGTATAACCTACCTTACTGTTGTTCATTTAAGTATTCACTAATTACTATTAATTTGATTAGTACAGCAAATTAAAACAGAAAAGAGACAGAGTTTATCCATAGTTAAATTACAGAAATCAGTGGGTTATGCAGTATTTGCATTTTAATTAAGTCATGAACATTTAATGCTATGTGCTGGAAATACAAATGGATTCTCTGGCTTTGTTGAAATTTAACATTCACCTCTTTTTTTTTTTTTTTTTTTTTTTTTTTTTTTTTTTTTTTTTTTTTTTTTTTTTGGTAGAATTTGGTATCTGTGTGTCTGCAGACATCCACAGGTAGAAGTTCTGTTACTAATACTTGTCCAGAACATGGCAAAATTAGTTGGACAATTCTTTCCTAAAGACCATCAAAAAAATCCTAAATCTGCACCTCAGGTAAATCATTAACTTGGTTTTATTATGATGAAAAAAACTTTAAGACAGCCCTTGATCCTTTGCTCTTAAGCTTACAGACTGTGTAGAGAGAACCTCAGATTTCTAATACCACAGTGCATGAAGGGCTGCTAAACTGCAGACCAGAAAATTTTCCACACTAGGTTCTGTGCAATGTAAATTTTAGGTGTAATCATGTTTAGGCATCTTCTATCCATTCTGAAATTCAGTACAAAATTCTTTATAGGCTGTCTTTATATAATACATAGGGGAAACTAAAAATCCTGCAGGTTAATTCACAGTAACCAGATAACAGTGGAGAGAGAATATCTTCTGTCTAGATGGGCAGCCCTCTCTGAGCCTGATGCTTCCAACCAAAGACATTTGAATCCCAAACAGAATGTAGGGCCTTTCAGTTTTTCTTCAAAACAACTTTTTATTTTTGGCTTGTTTGTTTTTGAGGAATATTGAGAGGATGTAACACCCCTCTCTTCTGTAGGAAAAACAGGGTTATTCTTGGAATGAAAGGGGGATATGGAGATTATCTCTTCAACAGGAGGGAAATCCAACCTGTAGTCTTCATTTTTAAAACATACTGAGTCATTATATTTTGGGTGAGAAGAGGACTCTTACTCATTAAATTCTGTTTAAATTACAGGTAGTACAGGCAAGCAAGAACTTGATCTGAGTTCATTTCATCAGGCCCTTTTCCTAAAATCTTATTTGCTACACAAGGCAAGGAATATGTCTTGCTATTCCATGAAGACTGGAAAAGAGAGATTGAGGGAATTGTGTCATTCTTTAGGCAAATACTTGTTAGTCTCTTCAGATGAAAAGGAAGACCTAGAGCTAAGATACAGCTGTAAATTGGATACCAAGAGGACAGTGTTTTGTTATCCACACAGGCTGAAGCTGAGACAATGGCCCCTAGAGAGACCTGAACCTTTCATTCACACTACTGAGACGAGGTGTGCTGAAAATATATCACTTTCAGCTCGGCTTCTTGTAGATCCTTGTGAATCTGAGAGTTCTGGACCTGTGAGCAGGCACCAGGAGACTCAGAGTGCTTCTCCCGAGCTCAAAATTTATCATCAGATTACACTAACATAAAAAAAAAAAACCCAAAAAACAGTGTCAGGGCATTTTGCTCTACAGCTCCCATTCACGTGAATGGAAGCTGTGTGACTAAATCCCTGTGCTCAGTGATTAAATTCTGTCCTTTAAAAGAACATATTAGGAGGAATAAGGAACTAAATCACTGGCTGAATGGAACCTCTGAAAGCTTATGGTACAGTGATTTCCCTCTCCACTCTACAAGAAAAATACTTAAAACATATAGAAAATTGTAAATTGGAGGAAGTACTGAATGTTATACAGCTTCAGTCCAAACTGTCTTCCATCTGCTGTTCTCATTGGTATGTAACATGTGCACTATACAGAGTGCTGGTTTTAAAAGAGTTGAATAGAGTAAATGTCAACACTAAATAAATGCTATTGCCAACAAGCTGCCAGGAAACGTTTGTCACACTTCTGGTAATGTGTAAAACAGTTACTGCACAATGATGAATCATACCTTATATTACACACATGCTGATCATAAATGTTTATCAGGCTTTGGGCAGCTTCCAGAATGTTGAAGAGACACCATAGTTTGTTGATGAGAAAGTCTCTCTTCTCAGTAAGCAAATTTCTTCACTTTAGTATAAGCAAAACATGTGTAACTAGTGCTAGATGGTTTTGCCAGAGATAAGGAAAGATGGAACTGTTTTTGATGTAGTGTGCAAACATATACATATATATCAAGACATAATAATTTTACTGTGTTCTGAAAATCTTCTTTAATCTTCTGTTTATTACATTTTTAAGAACAAAATGATTTAATATTTTCTGATACATCAAGTAAAAGTGTTTTTGTGGTATCAGAGGCACAGTAGACATTCCATGGATTCCTGCAGGTCTTAATTATGAAACTTGGAAGTTAACGAAGGCTTCAGTATGGTTTGTTTGGGTACAGACACAGGCTGTATTTTATACTTTTATAGCAGATACATGCTTCAGTCATATATTTTAAAACATGCATACTGAAGTCGCCACACAGAGACACATAAAATTATGCTACTGATGAGAATTGAGAGAGCAATTTAGTGGCCTATTACAGAAGAAAATAAACTTTTATCCATTTTTATATCCAGATTCATACCCTAAATGTCAGATCATTTGTCCATTTAGACCTTGCCATCAGATCCAATGCTTACTGCATTATTGCTATGATTGATCAGGAGCAGGGAGAATTCAAAGACATCACGCTTTCAGGACGAAGTGAGACTTGTACTCTAAATTTTCCTCAGTCTGACGAGAATGATAAAGCCTCCTCCATGTATCTTTATTTTGATCAGAGTAATGACTTCAAGATGATTTTTCCTTGAAGTATATCTTTTTTTTCTATATTTATATTCCATAAAAAGAGAATGGATCCAAGAACAGGATTATTTTAGCAAAAAAGTCCCAACACTCCATGGTCACACAGTAAAAATTAATAAATGCACCTACTCTGATCTTGGAAATCAGAGAATTTTAAAATACTTCACTGGCATATTTAAGTTGCTGTGTCATAATTCATTCCATTATTATCCAAGAATTATTACCTGGCAACCTAGTTAAGCAAAACTTAACATTCTTTTAGATATCATTTTGAGAATTTCCTATCCCTTTTTAAATAGGAGCCAGTTTTAAGGTATTAGAAATGAAAATTTCAAACCAGATAAAGGGTTGGGTTTGGGTTTTTTTATTATTATTTTGGGGATTTTTTGTTCATTAACTGCTAGATTTTTTTTCTTTAGCAATGTCTTGGGCTGTTATAGAGAAGTTAATGAGGTATGTGCTTGAAATAAAATCAAAGGAATTTCAGGAAATAAAATGAAATGAGCTTTCATAAAGAATCAGTACTGAAAATAAAAAAAAAAAAAACCCTCAAGACTGTGTTATCCAGTTATCAACTATCTTTTAAATTATCTCTGAAATCAGAGCATCCTTTATTATACTATTTATAAAAATTAATCACTCTGGAACCAAGACTGTGTACTCTGACACAGAGTAATGCAAAGTGTTACCCAATGGTGTGACCATATATTAAAAGCCTTTAGGCTCAAAATAACTTTACCTTCTTCAGAAAGAGCTTCTTGTAGCAGTGAGGTAAAACTACCATGTTCTCTTAATATTTTTCTATTCCAGTAACTAGAGAAAGGTACGATGCAGTAATGGCTCTGGTAATGAGCCAAAATGCATTTTAGAAAGGCACAAAAATACATGCTAGAATTTGCCTGCCACAGCTAAAAAGTGTAAGCTAATGGAACCTAAAGTGGTTCACTGTGGAAAGAGCTCTCATTCTTCCTTTTCAATGGGATGAAAGAGGGAAGGCAGAAGGTCATATTTCAGGAGGGAGATTGTATGTGTCTTCAAGGGTTTCATTTTCCATAGGAAGGGGTTTTTATATTGTATTGGGTTTGCATAGCAAGGACTTGGAAGCGTGGGGGTGGTTATGGGGTGGCTTCTGTAAGAAGCTGCTAGAAACTCCCCTTACGTTCGGTGCAGCCTACGCCAGATAGCTCCAAGACAGATCCACCTCTGTCCAAGGCCAAGCCCATCAGAGACAGGGGTAGCACCTTTGGGATGACATCTAAGAACGCTGGAGAAGTCAATGAAGGATTATCTCCAGTGCGAGAGAGATCCCACACTGGAGCATGGGAAAAATGTGAGGAATCCCTGCCTGAGGAGGAAGCAGTAGCAGAGACGGTGTGTGGTGAATTGACTGTAACTCCCACTCCGGATCCACCTGCACCACTAGAAGAAAGGAGAAGGAGAAATACTGAATGAATTTGTGCCCAGGAAGAAGGGGGAGCCAGGCACAAGGAGTATTATTATTGATTCTCATTACCCTACTGATTTTATTGTTAATAAACTAATTTCTCTGAGTTGACTCCGATTTGTCTGTGATAGTAACTGGTGAGTGATCTTTCCTTGTCCTTATCTCAACCCATAAGTTTTTCATTATGTGTTGTCTCCACCATCCACCTAAGGAGGGGAGTGACAGAACAGCTTTGGTGGGCATCTGGTGTCCATCCAGTGCCAACCTACCACACATACCTTTGTAGATTTTAAGTAATTTTATCTGTTACAGCAGCGAGACTGAATATACGTAGTAAAGAATAAGCCATGCTGCAAAGGGCTTACAAGTTGAAAAGTACGAGCTGAAAGGTGAAGAGAAATACATGATGTCTCTTTTCACAGAGTAAATAAGGTCTAGAGAAATTAGAAACAAACCTTACAAATTACTTGGAATAAATCATCACATGTGGGAGTTAAATTGACTTGAGCAGAAATTAAGCACTCCTGAAAATACCTGCTACGTGCTTTCCTGCACCAGAAGGGTCCTGGACTCTGTCACCATTGCATTGCCAGGACTATAAACAGGAAGTACACATGTCAGTATAGACAGCTATCCAAAAAGAAATGATTTGAGATACATGCCACAAAAGTCACATGCAAAATTACATGAAGACAAGGATGATTACTAATCATGTTCAATTCAATCCCTAGTTGCATAAGGAATGCAGGATAAAAGTCTCTACAAGGACATTTAGAGACATTATGAAGAAGTAGTACAGAATATAAGAACTAGCTTTGCAAATAACTTCTAAAGTGGAATTTCAGCCATCATCAAGACTGTGTTAGATAAATGATCTTGTACGGACTGAAAAAAAATCAGTGTTCTGAATTTCGCCTTCTTTCAGGGTGTTAAGCACCACTTGAAACTTCAGTTTTCTTTGTTTCTTTATTCTTGATTTGCTTCATCATATCTGTGTTTATGGGGTATAACCTAGCTGTGATCGCTCTCTATCATTAAGCATTGCTTTATAAATGCTTCTTTTTTGCTTTATTTTACTAAACACTCTTGCCTTCTGCATCAAAAAGTAGTTCATGAGTGTGTTGCCATGGTGATTCCAGGTGGCTGGAAAATGTCAAGACACAATATGTTGTGCATATAAAGCTACAGATATGAAAACAAAAACAAAAGTAAACTTTTTTTAGCACAATGGGAGGGAGAACAAAGTAACAACGTGAAAATCTAGGTGAAACTTAAAATTTTAGCTGCTTACTGTGTACCAAATAAAACAGGTATATTACTTTTCAGACATATAATATTGAACACCCAAAAAACATTAGTAAAAAAAAATCGTATATGAATATTAATTCTGACACTTGACACTGTCGAGCGTTCTGAAGGCTGTCTGTTGCCTTTGACCTTAACACTTCAGCCTCTGGATATAATTTCTTTTTTTTTGTAGGACACTACAGATATGTAAAAAATCTTGGTAAAAATATTAGATATTTCAAGTGCCAGCAAGGGTCTTTAAATTTGTTCTTGTGCGTATGGATTTATATACCATCGCCAAAATATACATAGATTCAACAGACACTTTTGGTATGCCTAATTTGCCACAAAGTGAAATAGAAGAAAAAAGAGGGAGGTTGGAAACCAAATGAAAATTCGACCTTAAAACTGGAGTTCAACAGAGTTTATGGAGATGCATTCAGGTCTTGATAACGAATTGAGGCAATTTTGAATGTGAGGAAGACTGAAAAGTTAGTTACTTCTAGAGAAGAAAAATTTTCAATTGTTTTTCTGAATATCTTTTTTTTATATAATTTGTATCTAACTGGGTAAACCTAAAGTAAGTTTGTTTCTATGAGAAGGTGATTTTCAGAACAATCTTTTAGGAAAAAAAAAGCCAAGAAAAAATTAACATAATTTTAAGCACAATTTATTTGTCCAGGGAACATAAACAGTATATTGGGTTTGAATTTAAACTTTTATTGTTATATCAAAAAATATTTTTTTATTTGAGATTTACTTCATGTATCTATTAAACTTATGAGAATGTACTGCTTTGTCTCAGTTGTGTAAGTCAAAGAGTGAACCCAAATCCTCTAGACAGTAACTTCATGTTGGTGTGTCACTGCTGAAAAGGGAATAGCTCAGTGGGTAATATCTTAATCTAATATTCCTTTCACTCCTTCCACCCTTCTCTGTATATTAAGAGTAAATACCAAGAAGCAAATCACCAGCCTTGCTCTTTTAGTGTGTGCAGCACTTCTGCAATTGCTCCCCTTCCACCAGGCTCATCCCCATTTCTGGAGCTCTTTAGGCTCCGCAATAGCAACAAGGCCAGAACTTTACAGAACTTTTAACTTTTATTCATCAAGTTCATAGATATTTCCCAGGCTTGGAAATGGGTTGGGAGGACAAGATATTGTTATTTTCTCATGTCTGTGATTTTTGAAACACATGAACATATCTGAAAGAGTCAATGTGGCAGTGTTGGAGAGTTATTTTGGGCAGTAGGAACTAAATCTGCAGTAGTAAAAGTTTATACTGTCTGCATGGAAGACAATCAAGAAAAAACTGTTCTTTAGCATGCACAAGTCAAGTTCTCTCTGGTAAAGTTCTTTCAGAAATTCCACACGTCACATATAGTGATGCAACATTTAATATAAAATTTACTTATTTGATGTTACACAGAATTTCTCATTTACTTTTGTTTTACAAGCTCTGCTGAGAACACAATATAAAAGTTGCATTTCACAAAAAACCCCCAGCAATTGTAATGCACAGTTCAGTCACAATACCAATGTGACGTGTATTACTGATTTCTAAAATATGTTCACTGTAACAACAACGGGTGTCCCCAGTTTCCGGGAAGGAATATGTGGGGGGAAGCCAGCTCAAGCCCTCTGCTCTCTTTCAGATTCTGTTATTGGTTGCTCAGTTCTTACATTCTGTGTTGGGTTGAGACATATATTTGCCCCTCTCACCCCCACCCTGCTGTGGTCTGACTAACTCAGAGAGTATTTTCATGAACTCAGGGCAAAACACTTTGATCACAAGCCGATCCACTCAAGTGTTAATAGCTATTTATCTAAAACGTAGGTCACTCTCCAGTCCTCCTTCATGTGGAGATAAATTCAGGTTTTTTGCAACAGCTGTAGCGAGTCATGATCTGCATTATTGAATGAGCACAATCACGAGCACCTCACCTTTGCTCATTGTACCAGGTTGACCCTGGCCAGATGCCAGACACCCACTAAAGCCACTCTCTCACTCCTCTCTGCGAATGGACATAGGAGAGAAAAAAGGAGCTAAGGATTCATGAGCTGAGATAACAGATGGGAGAGGTCAGTTACTGATTACCTTCATGGGCAAAACAGACTCAAAGTGGGATATTAATTGAATTTATTACTAACAGGATCAGAGCCAAAGAGTGAGAAATAAAATAATGTTGAAAATACCTTCCCCCCACCCCTTCTTTCTTCCATGTTCTCCCTCCTCCCCTCCCAGTGGTGCAGGCGGACAGGGAATGGGGGTTGCAGTCAGTTGTTTCTGATCCTGCTCAGAGAGAGGTCCTTCCCCTGTGCCCCTGGTGTCCCCTCTGTGTGTCCCTCTCAGGGGGCAGCAGTCCATCCCTCGGGCCGCAGTTCTTCCCAAAGTGCTGTCCTGTGGGTCACTCCTCCATGGGGTGCAGTCCTTCACCAATAAACTGTGCTGACGTGGGTCCCCCATAGGGGCCACAAATCCTACCTGGGAAAAACCTGCTCCATCCTGGGCTTCCCTCTCCACGGGCTGCAGGTCCCCACCAGACCCTGCTCCACCCTGGGCCTCCCATGGGGTCACACCCTCCTTGGGATATCCACCTGCTCCAGCATGGGCTCCTCCCTGGGCTGCAGGGGGGTCTCTGCACCCCGATGGTCCCCCATGGGCTGCAGGGGCTCAGGTGCCCCACCCTGCTCTGCACCACGGGCTGCAGGGCCTCAGCTCTGGTGCCTGGAGCACCTCCTGCCCCTTCTTCTGCACTGACCTTGGTGTCTGCACTGTTGTTCCCATGTTCTCACTCTGCTCTTCCTTGGCTGGAATTCTTTCCGCACAACANGCTGGAATTCTTTCTGCACAATACCTTTCTGTTCTTAAATATATTATTGCAGAGGTGTTACTATCACTCCTGATTGTCTCAGCCTTGGCCAGAGGTAGGAAGCCCATCTTGAAGCCAGCTGGCGTGGATTCCACCAGACAGGGGAAGCTTC
>VXAY01005910.1:81343-105266 GCA_013399855.1 Oxyruncus cristatus | reverse complement strand
CAGAGCAATTCTAAGCAAATCAGTTTGGCCAAAGGAAGACCTTTTGTAGGTCTGCTCTGTCCTGTCAGAACTTTCAGGGTCTGCAACTGAACTCTTGAGGTGACAGGTAAACTCCCACCTGTGAGCCCAAGCTAGAGCTGCACCTCACATCTCCACAGCCCACAGGATCAGTGAGGCATTGTCTTCTGACTGGCACAAAGCCTTTCCTTCTTCAAGGCAACTCAGCCTTAGGAATAAAGAGAACAGCCAAGTCAGAGTCTCTGCCCATTGTCCATGTTTATTGGCTATTGCAGAGGCACACGCCCAACTTTAGCCTCCAGAAGACCAGGCTCAACCTAAGCCAAGGTGAGCGCCATCTCAAGGCCTGTTTCCAATCCATAGTCCCCTCCTGACTCTGCCAGTCAAGGAAATCTTTGCTCTGTGATGGTGGTTGCAGCTCCTTGCTCACTCGCACAACTGGGCTGTGCTGGATGGGGCACTGGGCAAATGCCCAGAGCACTTTGAAAGGCAAAGCAAGAGATGGAAGCCCCGCAGTGCCAGGCACAGTTCTGGCAGGCTCAGGGGGGCTCAGGGCTCTCTGTGGTGGCTTTGGGGCTTTGTGATTCAGTGATGTAAATATTATTCTGTATATGCTCATGTTTATGTCCCTTATAGTTTGAGGCCAGGCAAAATTAATCGTTTAGGTGGCTTTAAACTTATCTCCATTAACTATCCTTGGAATTGGGGTCTTCTGAAAGACACATTAACTTTCAAAATTGACCTAAAGTAAATAAAATAAACATGCTGGCTGTCAAATTTAATTATGAATATATAGTTTTCCAGTGCCATGGATTGTCTAGATCTGGTTCTGTAATATTGAAGTTAAACTATCTGCACAACACCAGGTTTCAGGAGAATGTTTCGGTTTTATGATTTGAGTGAACTTTTCCTATGCAGTGTGTGATTACAGGCTTGACCATACAGATCTGTGCTTGGAGTGTTTCAAGTCAATAGATGAGATGTTCTGTATGAAAGCTTCATTCCTTAAGCTCTAACTTCTGCAAAAAGTGGAGTAAATCTTTTGTTTCCAATGGGACAGTGATTTGTTTTGCTGGAAAAACCTCTGATACTTTTTAAACAATCTTTAACACTTGCTAAAATATCAACTCCTCATCTGACTCTCAAATAACTGAACTGGTTAACGCTTTATTTGGTCATTTTCAATGCAAAAGAAAATATAATTATTTAAAATTTGGATGAGTGTCCTGCAGGAGCAAGTGAATACAGTGTATTGCCAGACAAATGAGTAGGAATGGCTTCCTAAAACATAGTGTTTATACATGATTTAAACTATGCTATAGTCTTATTTTAAATTTTTATATTCTTAGGAAAAAAGGTGTTTGCTTTTTTTTTTATAAATGGGAGGGAGTTTTTATTTATTTTAAGTGCACTGGTGATATGAAGTAATCATATAGTAGTCACCAAAGTTATATTTATAATATTCATATTTAATAATCACTTCTTCCCAGTGTATTTACTGTAAAGAAATATATTTAATTTATAAAGACCAATTAACTCATTCAATCACTATATACAGTAAGACATTGATTCTGCTCAGCACTACTTTGCTGTTAGACTCTAGCTGAGTGCAATAACTAACCTGTGACTGACATATAACTGAGGAAGAAAACGTTTTCATTTCAGAGGAATCCGAACAACTTTCAATTTCCAAATGATTAGAGAAAAGATGCTCGCTGGAAGGAATCAACACCATTAATTACACATATTATTTGATTGCTTTTCTTAATAAGTCTCTCTGTAGTGTTTAGATTTCCCTTTTCTAGTGAAAGTAGACATAATTTAGGCTCAGATATGACTCGATGTGGTTGCTGTTCACAAACATATCAATCCGTATTTATTGTAGCTGACAAATCTGGCAGAAGAAATCTGTAAAGAAAAGCAGCAATAAATTTTATGACTATGAAATCTTGTCATAAAAATTTAAAGGCCAAAAAAATAAAAGGGTCAATGGATGTCATTAATTTTATCTCCATCTGCTGCATTGTATTGATTAATACTAGTAGGCAGGTCTGTCAGTACTGGCCAGAAGTGGCCAGGAGTGGGAAGTATAAACCTTACACATATGTGGACATATAAATGCACATAGGCATATAGAAGTGCCACAGTTTTCTCACTTGGAAACCTTCAAATTTGTCCCTTCAATGCCAAAACTCATGTTCACTATTTCTTAGAAACTCCTTCGCGCAAAACCTGGCACAGGAGTGTCACCAAAAACTCTTGTACAGCTTTCACTCACAACTCAGTCGTCAGACCTTCTGTAGGTTCTAATGGTGAGAGAACAAGGACTGCTTCCAATGATTCAAACCCTTTCAAATAATTTAAAACATTCTGAGAATTGAAATGGTTCTTAATTGCTGGGAAAAGTTCAGGCACATCTTTTGAAAAGAAGTAGGAGGAAAAGAAAGAGGGGACAGGAGAAAACTCTACAGGTTTTTGGGGTATCATGCTGTAACAGGCTGTGTAGGTTTCTGAATTCTACACACTTCTTAGAGCAATAAAATACAATAGAGAGGTTTGCTGAAATCTGAATTGACAGAAGAGTGACATTATGACTTCAAGCTGCAGCAAGTTACACAAACAATCTCATCATTTCTTTTTGGTCTAGCAAAGAAAGACCAGTGCATGATGCCACTGCTACCTTCCTGGTTGCCAGGTTACCGCATCCCACTCAGAGGTTATAACTTGCACTCCTTATGATTAAATTGCCTTGTTTTAAGTCTTTAAAATTCATTAGTTTCTAAGCATATAGGTTTTGTTAGTTCCTCCTCATTTGCTGCCCATCATTATGCAATTGATTATATAAAAGCCTAATCAGTTGGTTTTCAAAAACTTGCCATGGCCCATCAGTCATGTCTGTGAAAAGTTAACAATTCTGTTTGAATCTTAGTTGGGTTTGGATTTTAATGGCTTTTCCATAGCAAAAGAGATTCCACTGTGGTCTGTAAAAAAATATAACAGAGCAAGTGCTTCTCACTTCTGATAGTCTTTAATTATGATATGTACTCTTATATTAAACTTTGAAAACTGTGGGTCACCTTCCTACTACTGTACGAGATGTCACAATTTTGACTCACAGTAACATATATACATATATATATTAAAATACATTATATATGAATGTATAAATGAAGGACTGCAGTTCATTCCTGACACATCCACCTGCCCCAGAACCATGTATTTTATGGGCTCCTGTGTAGATATCTGCACAAACGTGGTGTGTCCATGGGTTGCAGGGAATCAGCAGCTCCACTGCAGTGTTTTCCGGCCTTTCTTAAATGCATTTTCACAGCAGTCCATCAGCTTGGCTGATGATAGTCTTGGGTGTGTCTCATTTTGGGGCCACTATGGAACCTACAGGAATGGACTGGAACTCTCTGTACCGAGCATGAGGAAGCCCCAGACTTCTCCCCACAGAACCTTGCCTGCCGACCCCGCTGCCAACACCTTGCCACGGACACCCAACGGAAAGATAACTAATTTCTCTTAATTATTGTTAAGTGCCAGTGATCAAAGGTTCATGGGAGTTGCCAGTTCCTTACATGTAAAGATTTCACCCTTAGCCACATCTACAAAGTCTCTCAACCTGATCCTTTGCAGTGCCGAGAAAGAACTCAACCCTAGTACGGAAATCAGAAATAAGAAGTCACGATTCTAGACCAAAAATATATTTATATTTCTCCTAAGTTGAACTAGTGATGAAACACAGACTTTTCTTCTGAGCCCTGAGGGATAAGGGCTGTTGTTTCTAATGTCATCAGTTCATACCTTCTTGTTAACACAGCCAAGGTTGCAAATATTTTTCCCCGCTTCCCGGGGACAAGAGGAGGGAAAATACTACTTTGTTTTTTAGAAGATAAATCTATAGCTTGCCAGCTCTGGAGGGAAAATACTCCACTTGATCTGCTTGTTCATTAATCTACCAGGCATCATTACAACTGCACGAAATCCCAGCTAGAGTTTATGGTCTCTGCTCTGTTTGTCAACATGAGGAGAGTTGTACATGAAAATTTCTAGCTGCTGTATGCAGGAAGAACAACTCCTCCAAAGAACTGTTTTTCTGCACACTGAACAGAACCTAAATCATATTCTTCCTTAAAAAGCATGGCTTGACTCATTGCAACCTTCAAAAAGGATTCTTTGAGGCTGCTTTCATGGTTGTATGGAAGATAAATAGTTTCTTTGATGTGCAGGAGATGACAGGTTTCTTAAATGACAGGACATTAAAAGCTGACTAAGAACAATAACTTAAGTTTCTAGGGTAGGACAAAACAGGTGTCATTTGGTCTGTCTTAAAACTCTGAAGAGATGCACAGGTACTGCAGCACTTGAATGGTTTATCAACAAGGAAACAAACAGGAACCTGTTCTGTGGAGATTGCTTGAACTTCTTGAACATAGGATATCATTTGTAATATATTGTCTGCATTCCTTAGGGATTGATATTGAAGGAAGGAAAAAAAAAAACACACGACTGATTTTTATGGGGTTCCTTGATGAGAACAAATACGTAATGAAGTTTAATAATTTGACTGGTAGGATTTTAAAGCAGGATTATAATTATAAATGCTCAGGATAAAGTATCCTCTTTCAGACATTTGCTTCACAATGCATGTGAGTTTGAAAGTTTCAATGAATACAGTTGAACTTTCTACAGTAACAGAATCGAGAGGAGTGGAAGTTTTTTTTCAAAAAAAAAAAAAAAGGCATTTACAGTCCAATCACAAAGAAATACCAGTGATTCCAGTCTTTGAAGTAGGACCAGGAATTTGAAAGATGTCCAGCTCTTAATGATGGGGTAAAGATCTTTACAGTTTTGTAAATACATATATATATATGCATATATTTTAAAATTAAATTTAAATTTTACATGTTCAGAGTACATTGGGGAGTTTGCTGATATTTACAAACCATTCTTTCTGCTCCGGATGACATTTTATGTCATGTAGGTACTGATGATCCACCATTCATTGTATCTACCACCTTGTTACAAACCTGAGAGGCTCTGTCAGCCAGGGATTACTTTTGTTGCAATTAATCATCACAGAAATCACTGAAATTCGTAACTAGTGGTCTGCAACATAAACGCTCAAGAAGCAAAACCAAAAAGCACTGATTGGCGGACTAAGAAGCCAAGAACAGAGGGGTGAACAGGGGTATGTAAGAAAATAAGAGTGAAGATAAAACAGGAAAATAAGTGAGAAAAATAACCAAGTGTTACAATGATATGCAAAATTATTAAGGAAAAGTAAATATAGATTTAGAGTAAGAATAGATGTACCCTGAAAAGGATATTGAAAAGGGAGGGAATGAAAATAGAGAAATATATTATGACCAGGGAAAAGCATTAGCACACAGTGTTAGGAATTGATGCCTTGGAAAAAACTCCAGAATTCTTTTCCTTGGCCGTCATTTCCTTGTCAGTCAATGTCAGTAAATCCCACACCAAGCTATATTCTTCTTCTTTTTCTAATGATTGGCCATGTGATGGAAAGCAACCTACTACAACTGTCTGTCACCGAGGCAGTTCAAGTGACAGATGTTTGTTTCTATGGATCTGAGGTCTCCAGTCTGTCCAGTGACCCAAAATGGAACCATTCTGATGTCATGTGGTGTAATAACACACACACACAAGAAGAAAACCTTCCTAATATTTAATTGTGGAAAACTCTTCCATGAGATACTCTCTAAGGCTGTAAATCCAGGCACTTGAAGCTCCCTGAATGCCAAAACTGACAGCTACCCTTGCCTCTGATTAGCTGGAGTGCTCACATTATGGTGATCTCCCAGCAAAATTCCATGATTTTTTCTCACGAGACACTTGCTTCTATGAGCTCAGAAGCTGTAAGGCAATCATTGAATGATTGTTAAGAGACATTGAGGTTAAATATTAAAAATATTGAAGTGCTGGAGCTTGTGCAGAGAAGGCAACAGAGCTGGGGAAGGGTCTGGAGCACAAGTCTGATGAGGAGCAGGTGACGGTGCTGGGGGGGCTCAGCCTGGAGAAAAGGAGGCTCAGAGGGAAACTTATCATTCTCTACAATTTCTTGAAAAGAGTTTTAGCCACATGGACGTCAGTCTCTTCTCCCACGTAACAAGTGGAAACAGCCTCAGGCTGTAGCAGGGAGGTTTAGATTGGATATTAGAAAAATTTCTTCCTTAAAAGGGTTGTCAAGCACTGGAAGGGCAGTAGTGGAGTCACCATCCCTGGAGGTACTTAAAAGTCATGTAGATGTGACAGCTGGGGACATGGTGGCCTAGTTTTAGTGCTGCGTTAATGGTTGGGTTCAATGATCTTCAAGGTCTGTTCCAACTTAATGATTCTGTGATTCTAATACTTTTTCTTAACTCATTATTTACTGTGTGGACTTACTGCCAGAACAGAAATAAAAACACTATATTTCCCACCAATCATCTTGAAAACTTTTTTTCTCATTGAGATTGTTTCCTTTTATTTGAACCCTTTCTCTGCCACCTCTTCTTAAGTCTCTCACAGGTCATTCAGTGTGGATAAGGAGCAATAATTGCAAGTGATTGACTTACTCTAAGACACCTCAGTGAAGGCTTTTCTAGTTTACTGCATAAATTAAAAAAGAGAAACAACCCCTAAAAAAGTGTTATTATGGTGGCTAGTGAAGAGAGTATAAGCTAATACACGGCTTGTGGTTGAGATGGACTCGGTTTATACAGTCATGCTGCTCATTCGGTGGTGAATCCTAACTAATTTTGAAAGGAGAATTCTGTTGCTGTAGAGCATCTATCCCTCATTCCTCACATTTCAATCCAAGATGACAGACAGGCTCAGGGACACAAATTTTTGTCCCCTTTCCTAAAGTCTGCAAACTTTCGTAGCTGTCCTTAAGTAAAAGATCTACCAAATGGTGCATTCTGAGGTGTACTTTTTCAATCAGTGAATTACAATGACAGTGTTGTATTTCTAAAACATTAAAATAGCACGAACTTTCTGCAATAGCATTTTTTAACACATTTATGCATCTCCTCTCTCACCTACACTTTCAGTGACTCTCATTGTGGCCACGTGTGATCTCTCCACCTCCCCTGCTGCTGCTGTTGCTAATCCAACCACTCCAGCCCTCTGTGCTGCTGAGAACTGAACCCAAAGCAAATGCAGAGCCCAGGTCCCTCTTCAGGGAGATCAAACAGTCAGCCCTGAGCAAATCCCCACAAGTCTGACCTTCTCTGCCTTCATGTGACCTTTCTTCCCTTCAGACAGTGCAACTCAGCTTGACTTCCACATCTGGCCTCTCTCTGGGGGACAAACTGGTGGTTTTTACCTTGTTTAAGGATAGACACAACAGAAAGAGTTACACTCTGTGCAGAAAAATAGATTTTTATATCCTATCAAGTGAAAGTGTTAAATGTGTTCAAGAGGGCAGATGTGATAATGTGCACCTTGCAGTAAAAAAAGGAAATGGAACTACAAGTCTGCTGGCAGGGATTGTTCTGATTAACAGGAGATCATTCCATATAAATAAAGACTGGCACATGTAGTGTCTATAAAAACGCTAGGAAAAAAGTTACCAAGGTCTTCATTAGCCTGTTAATGTGATCTCAGTAGCATGGGTGTTGTTTGGAAATAACCTGGAAATCTAGACATTTGACCAAAATCTGCGTGATTCAGCAATATTTTCCTAACCCTCTTAGCAGCATATCTGCTCAGTCAAAACTTAAGTACAAAGTTGAAATCAGTACACAAAACTAAATGAATTGATCTAAGCAACAGAAAAAAATTCCACCTCATGGACTGACAATAAACCACACTGTGTTAAGTATCTGATCCTTTAGTAAAAAAAAAAATATATATATATATATTTAACTTTCAGACGAACTTTACCAAAAAATGCTATTTTTCTTTCTGACTTCAGCAGATCAGGAACTAGAGATTTGCTCTGAAGAAAGACAGAGACCCAACTCAGAGTCCATATCACTGAGCAGGAGTTCAGCCCCATGAGCACTCAGGTGGCATTGACAGAACATAAACTCACTGTAGATAATTTGGACTATAAACAGGAATAAACTATAAACTACCAGCAGAACAAGTCTCAAGCCTTTACTGAGATATACAAGAATCAAACACCATAACTCATTTTAACATAACATTTTGGTACCAAATTGCATAGTATATTTGTCTGTAACATAAAGAAATAGTGCTGGAATTGGTGGAGCCAGGGACCTCTTTTGGTCCTGCACACTTTTTTCTTGATAGCAGGTGAACTGCTACAGATCTGAATTTTGATTTCTCTAAGGTAGGGCTAAAACTCCTAATGTTTTTCCAGTGGTTAACCAAGGTGTCCCAGAATGTAATTCCAGGTGTTTTCCTTCTCATTTTTTGGCTTGGTCTTCAAAATCATTAGGAATTAACTGAAAAAGCAGATGTTCCATGTGAACATTATCCTGTATTTTTATGCTGTTGCAGCACTCTGTTCACATTTTCTTCCCGACACATAGTGGTTTTACTCTTAAAAGCAGACTAATTCTTGCATTTAAGAACTACTTCTGTTTTTCTTTGTGAAACCATTGGCTGTAGAGCAGCTCAAGGCTTTTATATCTTGAGATATAAAATACCTTGAGATATTTCTTTCTTGACAATAAGAATAGAAAAAGACCTACATGACTAAATTAAAGTAGATTCTAAAGTTTATCCAGGTAAAGTCAAAGAAATTCAAGAGGTCACCCACAGCAGATTGGTTATTTCAATCCATGTATTTTTTAAAGCAACTCATTCATTTTTACTTTGTCACCCCTGAAGCTTTTTCAGGGTCTGTGACAAGTTAAGAATAAAATCAAACCTCATGTCTGTAAAGTCATACAAGGCACAACAACTTCCCTAGGAAATGTTTGAGAGGTCAGCACCTGAAAAGCTGTAAAACCATCTATATTACCAAGACACCAAGTCTTAGTGTTTTTTTGTCAAATGAGTCACCATTTTACTGTTTGCTTTCCAATTTCTGTGTTTATAAAACGTCATAGAAAGACTTGACAGGAATTCAAACTGTTTGACAGAAGGAAGCACAAACACATATTCTCCTTGGTTTTCTTAAAAAGTTTTTTTCACATTTTATGATTGAATACTCCCTAGTATTATTCCCCATCTAAAACAGTTCATGGTCTTTCATAGTTCTTTGCTCTTAATTAATTTGCTGAAAGGTGGGTTGGTTGATTTGCTCTTTGTGACAGAGGTATAAAATTTTTTTGACTAGTGGCTGATAAAGAAACATGGAGGTATTTCCCAAAACTTTTCTACCTGGTTCAGAAAATACTGTTTATAGCTCTTACCTTGAAACAACAAAATACTTAAAATTCAAAACTCATACGCTTCCGCACGGGTTTGGGAATTCATTCTGTTATCATCTTCGATTCTTGTTGTTAAAAAAAATCTAGGAATTGGGAAACACATTAGCTTAGCCCTGGGGAAATGCATATGTATGCTAAAGGCTGAGAGGGAGCTGAAGGCTGGAGAGATAATGAATTCACTGAAGTGTTTATTTTTTTCCAACTAATTCTCAAAAGTTATTTGGTACTATGAGAAAGTAACCCTTGCCACTGGTCCAGTTCTCAGATTAAACTGGCCAACAGACCAGTTTATTTTGTATGCAAACCTGTCAATCATCCACTCTCTGGTACATACTTTGAAACAGAACAAAAAGGCACTCAAAACAGTGGTTTAGTACTGTTTTATCTGTGCTGTTGTCACACAGGTGGGAACACGGGGAAAGTAAGGTACTGATAGTCGACATTATTTTTTAAGGACTGCTGTGTTTGCAACACCAAGGACTTGTTCATTAATTTTTAAGACTGCAGAGGAGTGGGAATTATAGTTATTCAAAGGGCCTAATAATACACATTAGATTCAGTGCTGAAAATTGGTCATGGCCCTCCTTTTTGTCTGTTGGATATCACTGAAGACAGAATTAAATGAGAAAAAAAAAACAACAACAGAAAAAAATCCAACAAGAAACTTAAAACCCCACCTTCTGTTTGATTATGTAAGTCACTACTTTGGCATTTAATGTAGTTTCAAATTTTGCAGTATGTATATGAGTTGGTTATTTGTCTCTAATGGCATTCCCCTTTTTTTCTCCATAATCATCAATTTTTACTATATAAGATGAACCAGAAGTTTAGATTGTACTGGTGTGAATCCTTCATATTTTTTGATCTGGCAACACAGTAAACAATTAAAGCCCTGCCATGACCTGTTATGAAATGGCCCATGTGTAGGGACCATTTATTCTGAACCAGAAAATAAGTCCTTTTATTTCAGGTCAGCTTGAAGCTTCCCAAAACTGTGGTGAAACAGCTCCCACAGTGAAGTGTTAGGGCATTCTTTCTAAGTTTCTACTTGTATGTTTATTCTAAATATCTACACACAGAAAAAAAAAAAAGTGTTATGTGTTAAAAAGGTGTTTCCTTAATATGATTAAAAAAGCATTGAGTTTTGACATTAGGCTCACATAACTTGATGGAGTCATATTTGAGGCAAATTAACTGACTAAGCTTTATAATATGTGTTCTATACAAAGTCAGTTTTGATATTTGGGGTTTTTTTTTTATTATTATTTTAACTGCCTTTTATAAACCATCACCTCAGATCAATAAATATTTAAAAAGGTTAAGTGAATTTTCAGGAAACCTGAAGTAGTGTTGGCTTGACACATATCAAAATAGCATTTTTTATTATTTAATAAAACTACAGGATTTTATTTAACACCTATGTAAGATCTGTTAATGGAACAAATACCTTTCTGTTTTGTGGTTCATTCAGATTTATATGGCTCTTTTCTGCCTTTTTTTATAAAATAGTCTTTCTTACTTTGTGGCTTTCCTTCCAATCCCTGTGTTACTAAGCACTATTTGTTTCAAAGCTGTAGGCATTCAACAGTAAAGTAGTTTGATTTGGTGAGTATATGTTTTCCTTTAATTTCATCATCCGTTTCTGCTTGTAATAAAAAATCAGCCCAGAATTTTCAAGAATATGGTTTTGCAGTTCTTGAGTAAAATCCCGACTTAGAGAAATCAAGGAAAAAATTCACGTTAATTTAAACAAGAAGAGAATTTAATCCATTGAGTTTCAGGCTGAGAATAACCATTGCTGAGCCACACGTAGTCATACCTCAAACAGACCACGTAATTTGAGCAATTCCACAACAGCTGGGTTTGGAATTAAAGCACACAGTTTAAAAATATGTCCAGTCTTCATGTGAAGACTTCAGATGACAGAATCACGTCCCTTGGTAAATCGTTCCAGTGGTCAGTTACTGTCATTGTTGAAACATGTGCTTTTGCTTGAATTTGTCAAGATCTTCCTATAAGGTTGTGTGAGGTCCTAACCTGATGGAGCTTTGTACCATAGACTTCTTCTGGCCTGTGTGTCATAGTTAAAGGAAAAATGCTTCAAGGTTGCAGTTTCTTTTTTCACAAATGAATTTTTCTACTGTATTTTCACTAGCCTCAGACGGTCCTGCCACCACAGCAGTCATTCCCAGTACAAAAGACTCTGTGCCTTTCTTCCTCCTGTGTGGAGACTCCTCTAGTGCCTTTTTTTTTTTTTTTTTTTTCTTTTTAAAATCCTTCTATGTGCACTTAAACTCCTCACATATCACCTCAATCCCTCTGTCCTACTTGAAGTGTTTCTGGATCTCCAGACCCTTCTTTTCATGCAGGTAGGAAAAATTTAGTATTCATGACTTGTTTCAGCTGCAGTAAATGACCAGTTAAGATTTAGTGACCAGCTATTGCCACTAGTTTGACAATAACATAGCCATTATCAGCAGTATTTGGCACATTCTTGCATAGATGTATCCAAGACTGTAATAGGCCCATATTAACAGCCTCAGGAGACTGACCAGAATTCATTAATTCGCATTCAGAACACTCAATTCATCTTGGTGGGGCAGAAATGGGAATTTTCTCCCCTGTTCTATGACCCGTGGTTGGGTGAATATGTCTGAGATCCTTCCGGAGCAACAACCATTCTAATTCTCTTCCAAAACTCGTGCCAGCTTTGCAGCTGCAGTGACTTGGAGATGTAAGTCCTACAGCCCTGTAAAACAATATGCTTTGCACTTTGCTTTGGAGGACAGAGTGCAAGAGGTTGAAAGACTTGGATTTGTTTTTGACTTACCAATGTAAGATCAACAAGAGATCAAGTACTTCTCTTCAACTGCCTGATGAGAGAAAATGGAGGTGATAGAGCCAGACTCTTCTTGAGTAAGCACAGGGAAAAGGTGAGGGACAAGAGATATCAATAGAAACCCAGGAAATTTCAATTGACTATGAGGAAAAGCTTTTTTTGTCCATGACAGGTTGCCAAACGTTTATCCTTTGGGATATTCAAATCTCGACTGGACAAGGGCGAGGGCAGCATTTGGACTTGCTTTCAGGGCAGTTGGAGGAGATATCTTCACAAGCTCCTTACAAACTTAATTATTCTTGTTGATTACAAGATAATCTTTTTCTGAATTCATTTTCCTATGTCATTACTTCTTGTGCATGGCCCTTCTGTACTCAAAGATAACTACAGCATTATGAAAAAGGAAATTCCTCTGGGACTGGGGGTGTTGTGGAAAGTGCTGAGTGGGCAGCACAAGGCACTGCTCTTCCCTCCACCTTCGGATGGTCCAGTCCCAGATCCCAGTTCCCATGCCTACCTCACCTTTAGTAGCCCACCACACATTTACTTGAGGCTGAATATTACTTTGAAATCTAAATGTAAAAGATAATCTATTTGTACTGCCCATTAATACATGATTTAATGAATATGTATTAATCTATTAGTGGCAAAGCAGCTTTATGGGATTTTGATTTCCCTCCAACTCTATTGAAAGACTCCTAATTTTAACTTATTGAACCATCCTTCTAATGAAACAACCAGTAAAATAATTTTTTGACCTTTTCATTCTCTTGTTTAGTGTTGTGCCAAAATGCTTTGCAGAATATTTTAATCAAATGCAGAAGCTTGTATTATTTTTAAGATTAATAGTTTACGGTTTCCAGTAGTCTAAGTGCCATTATGTTAACAAACATTGAAATGTTAATTACAAGAATACATTACGTGACACAGACCTTAAATACATATTTCACTGAATAAAAATGTGGTGTTTTTTTCAGAATTATGAAGCCAGGGACAAAAAGAGTGAACAGTAAGTAACCACATACAAAAATAATTAGCAGCATTTTTAAAACATTCATATATTTTAGGCACAAAAGTGGTGAATATCATCACTTAGGGGGCTTCAAATTTCATCTACTGACTCTTGCATAGAACCAGCAACTATTTGTTCCAATATGTTCAAATAAGACAGTATTGTCTCTTTCAAGTAAATCGAAGCATTATTTCAAAACTTCACACGACAGAAAATCAGCCATATCCCTCGATAAATTCTTCCAGTGGTTGATTATCTCCACAGTAATAACGTAGAGGGTTGTTTTATGCCTGGATGTTTGTAGCTCTCTAGCAAAACAGTGACAGGTTTGTCATAGGCACTTGTCTCAAAATGGAAAATGAAATAATATTGTCTAGCTACCTTTAACTGCACAGCCCCATCATTCAGGCTCTCAGCTGGGAATGGGGGATGAAGGTTTAGTATTCTCATCTTGCTGAGAATTCTCTGTTCATACAGAGAAGCATATTTTACTACAGGGCACTTGCAGCCTTTTCAGACAAGGGCATTTATTAAGCCAATGTGAGAGAACAAGGGAAAATAACTCCATAAATTAGCAATTAGGAACTAGCCTCCAATGACAGGATTTGAGACCTAATTTCACTGCATATGTAAGCAACATGAAAGCAAGTGGAACAATGTCAGTGGGATAACTCCAGAGAAAGGTAAAATCACATACTGCAAGTTAACTGGGATACACTTGTGAGTGATGGGAGGATTGAATCTCTACGGGTAGAGACGAAAATTGAATTCCATGCCCTACCTCTTGTTTAAGTGCCTGAAACAGTGGATTATTGCTAAAAAACAGGTGATGTTCCTTCCTTACGTGTGTCCAAATGGTGCCCTCAGAATTTAAACCAGGTCTAGACTGCAAATTTCACTCAAAACTCATTGGTTTCTTTTGGCAGGTGGTAAAAGCAAGGATGTTTTCCATCTTTGCTGCTGAAATGTGGAAACTCTCAACATGAAGCTGAAATTTAGACCTGGTTTGATAAAGAGTATTAGAAAGTCATGTAAAGTAGATAAAACTTTGATGATAACATGGCCTGGGAATGATCCTTTGCTCTATTATTAGTCAAGCACGACATAGTGGATTTCAGTGTGACTCCATGGGGGGGTTTTGTCTCCCTGATTTAATTTTAGCACAGTCCATTCAATTTACATTTCATGCAAGTGTGAGACAAAAAGCTTTCTTTACCCAGTCTTGAAAGTGCAGATCTATTAACAGTTGCTGAATTGATACAGATCTCAAAGCTCATACTCAAATCACACTTATAATTTAAGAGAAGCCTTGTATAAAGTGAATATATAGCTCTTATTTATACATATGGCAGAAAGAGTACAACACCACCTCTGTTTTTTGTATATATGTCCATTTTCAACATGTATTATATCTGTGAAAGAGAGGGCTACGCAGCACCAGTTCTATTTACCAATCTCTGTTTTCTCATTAGCATGAATCTGCATTAGAAGTTCAATATATATTCTTGCATTTGAAAATGAAGTGTTTTTCCAAGAGGATTCATGGGACCAGAGGAATATTTCTTTAATGGGCTGAAACAATAATAAGTAGTAAGAATAAATAACACAATCTCCTTTGCCTTGTTGTTGTATAAGCTATTCCAAACTTAACAGAAGTATTCTGGACTGAATAAGCTTCCAGCAGTGCAGTGTGCATGGAATTCATAAACAACGAGGATTTCAAAGCTGCAGAGAAACAAAGTAAAATATCTGTGAAGATATGTCAGATACTGAAGGAACCCAAATTTTTACTTAACATATATCAGTGCACACCCCCCCCATCCTTTCTCTATGTATAGATGCATATATGTATATGAAATATATATTGTGAACTGCACCTGAATATAATAAAACTGATTATCTCTCTCACCCTAACCACTATATAGAATATACTATAGGAAATTGTAGCTGTGCTTTAGAATTCTGAAAGTTTTTGGTTTGGGGTTTTTTTGGTGTGTGGTTTGTTTGTTTGTTTTTGTTGTTTGGGGCTTTTTTGTTTCTTTTTTTGTTTGTTTGTTTTTGTGGGTTTTTTTGGTTGTTGTTTTTGTTTTTGTTTTTTTTTAAAGAGACAACTCTGGAGTTTTAGAGTATATTTTCAAGAGCCTTACTGGACTTTGAAAGAAGCCAATTATTTTTACATCAATAAGATCCTGCTGCCATTAGTAAAAGGAAAAGACAGAAAACAGGGTACATATTACTTTACTGTACAATGAACAAACTAAAATGTAGACTTCTCTTCATTAAAAAAAAAAAAAAAGAAAAAAGAAAAGAAAATGCATACCTTGGTTTTCATGTAGCTTCAAACACTTACAGTGTTGTCCCAGTAGCAAATATAATACCAGCCCTAATTATTTTTTTCTTCTGACCTTTTCACTAATATGTAGTGACATTATCATTTTGACACATCGGGATAGGATAATAAGAATACTAAGTGGCTTTTTACAAACAGAAACAATCTTAAATGAATTCAGCCAAAGCAAGAGAGCTGTTTTTAGAACTGCAGTGACAGATACTGACAAGGAAATATCTTGCCTTGAATGAGGACCCAAACATAAAGTTTTCACGTGAGAGATAGGCAATTAGTTTCAATGGTTCTAAATGATTATACACCCATGAGGGAAGTGGGAAAAATGCAGGCATTTATTCTGTTGAATTGTAAGGGTGTTGGGTCTAACATATCTTTGTTTGCAAACCAGTGACTATATCCCTCTGCCCAGATGGAATTGTATATGGGATGCATTGACAAAAACCACAGCATAATCAGGACTTCCCCCCAAAAAGTTTGCACAAAAATTTCAGTGAACTTTCAGTGTATCCATTTTGGTTAAACTTCCATTGTGAAGGATTTCACATTATGGAGGACTGAGCAGTTCTATCACCTTCCAGAAGAAGATGTTATCTGTTAAAAGATCATAGAGAGCTTGAGTGAGAGAGACCCTCTACCTCATATTGTGTCCTTGCCTTTGCTTGGGCTCACTGCAAAGAAGTACAGGGTGATGTAAGAACTTTAGAGTGGTTAAACTTATCTAAAGCAAGTTGATACTGAAGCAGTGTTGGCTTTCACTCCTGTGTGATTGGGACATCAGAGAATCATGGAATGCTTCGGGTTGGAAGGAACCTTAAAGCCCATCTCGTTCCACCCCCTACCATGGGCAGGGACACCTTCCACTATCCCAGGTTGCTCCAAGCCCTGTCCAACCTGGCCCTGGACACTTCCAGGGATGGAGGGGCAGTCACAGCTTCTCTGGGCAAACCCAGGTTGTGTCACCACCCTCACAGGGAAGAATTTGTTCCTAATACCCCATCTAACCCTGCCTTCTGTCAGTTTGAGGCCATTTTTCCTTCTCATATCACTACAGTGAACAGGTATTTGCAGACGCACGAGTGGAAAACACAAGTGGAAAAATCTCCTACCCTTTCTCTTCATAATTCTTTGTTCCTGACATAGTATGTGGTGATCCAGGTTACTTAGTCCAGTCAACTGATACCTGATTTACGTTTAGTAAAGTTTATTTGTAAGTTATTTCTATGTCAAGCATATTTTATTTCAATATACTCTCAATTTTTTCACAACATACTCTATAACATTTATATTGAAATGCTAAAATTATGCAATTTAAAAAAAAATACCTGATATGATCAGTACATTAAACCTAACTGCAACTGAAAAGATTCCTGTCGGTTTAGTTGATAATAATACTGCACCAATGTCCCAATTGATTTAATCTACAGATTCATTGTAGATTATTGTGTAGATAAATAATTTCTTTGGAAAGTTAAACAGCCCACAACAACACTAGACTGTCATAAGGGAAAAAGCTGTGATGGTCATTACCTGTTACAACATTTAATATTTTAAGAAATAACACTAAAGTTATAAGAAATAGTGTTTCTTTCTTTTTATACTTAGTTCAGAACTTGTTTCTTTTTTTTTTTTACATCTTGAAATATGTGTTTAAATGTTACTGAAACTGAGTTTCTCACTACATTAAATATCCTAACAACTGTTTTCTAATTTAAAACCTGTAATGGTTTTAGTGAAAGAAATCATGTCCAAATCAGGGTTATTTTTCATTCCTGGGTTTTCAGCTGGTATTATTAACTGTCCCTTACTTGTGGGTCAAACACACCTAGGCAATGCAAACTCTCAAATCTTTACATGTGTTTCCCTGCTTCATTTTGACTTTTATGTGTGGACTCTTTATGAGAAGATGGGTTGATTTACTCAGAAAATTATCTTCAGCTGTGCATGGTTTTCAGCAAATCCCACTCTCTTTCAATTCTCTGTTGAATTTCTCCTTCTCATGCTTTTTCAGGGTATGTAAAATACAAAAGATGAATATTACAAGGTCTCTCATAATGTCTCTGTAACAGTGGCTTAGCAGCTCAGTGCCATCCCATACCTCCAAATACCTCCATCCTACAAAGCACTTCATGATTCCCATGGTGTGTGAGTTGAGACAGGAATAACCATTTTTTGGGCTGTGTCTAGTGATACTGAGGCCATATGACTATGAAAATGAGTATCACCCTAGTGATAGATACAAAATTCATGTTTAATTCAGAGACCTAAGGAAAGAAAACTAAAGTTTTTTAAACTCCTGAGAAAATTCTCTTTTTCCTGCTGGGTCCATCATCCTGAAATGTTGAAGAGTTGAATTATTTGATCCAGTGTCACTTGCGCCAGTGTTGAACGAAAACCTTTTCTCTTCATCTTCTCCTGGGCTTCAGAGCGGGCACATGTTTTTTTCAACACAAGCTGCCTCATAAATGAGGGACCTCAGTTATCAAAGTGTCTCAGGCACGTCGCACCATCCACCTCATCTCATTGAAACATCACATACCGTGGTATGTTCAGAGAAGATCAGCACCCATTCAGAACTTCAGATGTCGCCCAGCTTTTGGGAATGTCATTCATGAAGTTAGCTAGGGTTTATTGTCCTAGTGCTCCTTCATTTTTCCAGAGGACAGTTTATCAGTCTCATGGTTTGGCACAACCGCTGAAGAACCTCCAAAGAGGTTCATAACACTCTTCTTTTGTGTGTGTGTGTGTTTTTTTGTTTTGTTTTGGGGTTTTTTGTTTGTTTGGGGGGTTTTTTGTCTTAATTTCAGGACAATTTAGTGAGTGCTTCCCCCTTTTCACGAAGTGGGGGGTCCTATAGCCTGTGATCATGTCCCAAACACAACAGCCTGAGCAGCTCTGATCCCTGTCTTGGAGCACAGAAAAAGCACCTCTAGTGCACAGAACAATTACATTTGCTGGGTTTGATCAGCACCGGGTTACATCATGATCATACCACAGACTCCTCCACTTGCCTTTGGTACCTGACTGAAATGCTTTAAGGAATTTTAAGCAATTTTGACTAATGCCGTAGAAATTAGTCATTTGATTCCTTTATTTCATTGACTTTTTATATTCTCAGGTTATTAAAAATCTCACAAAGTCTGTTTTCCTTTCTGGTCCAGAGCACAAGTCCAATGAGGTGCAGCTGAGGGAGCCTGTGGACATGTTTAGCCTGGAGAAAAAGGAGGCTCAGAGGAGACCTTATCTCTCTTTACAACTACCTGAAAGGAGATTGTAGCCAGGTCAGGATTGGTCTCTTCCCCCAGGTAACAAGCGATAGGACAGAAGGAAATGGCTTTGAATTGCTCCAGGAGAGGTTTAGATTGGATATTAGGGAAAATTCTTCACAGAAAGGGTTGTCAAGCACTGTCACAGGCTGCCCAGGGTGGAGTCCCCAGCTGTCTGTGTGAGCAGCTGTTGAACAAGGCTGTTTTCTTCACCAACAGTGCCCAGCAAGAAAATGCAAACTGGACATCACAGAGTTAAGGTGGGAAAGTTGCACAAAACCTAAAGGCTTCATAAAGCTTCAGGCAATGGCTTGACCGAAATGCCTGAGAGATGAGGCAGAAACCATTCAGCAAATTGGAAACTGCGAGTCATTAATGATGCATATTGTTCAATTTACAAATTAAATTAATTGTGTTAAAAGTTCATGCTTGTGAGTCAAGCAATTTTTCAGAAGTGCGCACATATTTTCGAACCATTAAGGAATTTCTCTGGATGGAAAGTGAGCTGCTTTTGATGATTATGTCTCTTTCCTAAGAACCCTAAATTAAATTTTTTAAATGTCGGGCAAATTACCTGTGTGTGCATTTCTAAGGCACAAAACCCTTTTAAGGATGTTATTTCTTCAGCTGTACACCACACGGTACAGCAGCTGGCCTTTTAAGCATTAAAAGCTTCTGAAACTTCTCAGAGGATAAAGTCATTATGAGGTGTATTTTAAAATTAATCCAATAAATTAAGCAACTGCTTATTCGATTCAATTTACATTTGTGTGGGGTTTTTTTTCTGGTCTGTAACTATGAAAGCAAAAAAAGAAAGCACTACTTTTGTTCCCTGTTCATTAACTACTGCACTGTAAATGCATAGATTGCAAGTATGTAACTTACTCTCTTAACAGATTTATTTATTTCCAGGCATTAATCTGTTGGGGAGCCTATTATTTTCTTTTAATAGCCATTAATTTTTCTTTCAGACTAGTACAAAGGGAATATATCCTTTGAACATTTTATTACTTTACTTCTGTATTTACATTTTCTGCATGCACAAAATGAAATACAATAAAATAAAAAACATTAAAAGATTTTGCTTGAGAGAAATGCTTGGGTATGTTCTTGCTTTGCATTACATTTCACTGTTCAGTCCTGGCTGTATCAGCTCCATTTAGGGGATGCGATGATTTCAGTTTAGAAGACAGATTTGAATCTGGAGGGATCTGGAAGGTGAAAAAATCTTTTTCTCCAAGTTCATCATCATAATTCTCCTTTTACCAGAGGAATTTGTGAAATTTCTTTCCCTAGTTGTATTCAGAACAAAACTCAGCTTCAAACTGGGGAAGTTTGCAGTTGTGATTGAGTGGCAGACACCCAGGGAGATGCAGGAAAACTTCTCACCATGGTACAGTTCACCCCAGCTGGTGTTTCTTTGTAATTCCCAAATCACAGGCTCTGTGGAAGTACTCAGGTACAGAATTTAAAATCTGATTCTGTTCTAACTTAATGATCAACATGCTGGTGGTTCTTCACTCTTTCCTGGCCCTACAAGCAGGAGACAAAGTGTAGGTTTTTATAAGTAACTGGAGCAACATCAACTTTCCATGACAAAAAAATAAGAGATACTAAGAGTATGAACAGGGTGAAGAGTCCTAAAGCAATTGCCAGAGGAGTAAAGTGGAACAAGAAGGACATTTCTCATGAATTTTAAACACAGTCAGGATGAATTGCCTTTGGAACCCATTAAAACCTTTACAAATGTGGACACTTCCATGAAGTTAGTCGAGTTTCCTGAGCCTCCAGGAAACCCTCTGCCACTGATACCCAACATCCGTGGGCCTGTGGGCACTGATGGTGAGCAAACATTGCCCTGAAAGAAGCACTGTGATGGCTCTCAGTGGCTTATTTTTCACTAAATAATGAACTCTCTGACTGCCCTGTCTCTGTGAGCAGCACTGGCCCATAGGCCAGGAGGTGATAACACCCAATCCCTTGCTCCAAAACTGGCATTCTTCTCCATGTGCTGAGGGACTCTTATTCCAAGCCAAATATTTCTGTTTTGCAGGAGTGACTCACAGCCTAGTGGAAGGCTATAAATATTCATTCCAAAAGTGCCAGGATATGTCTGTCTCACCAACCTGCTTCAAATCGAATGCGGACTGCTTGTATTGAAGGATGGAGTCTGGGATAGTGGATAATTAAAGCTCCCCTCTTGTTTGCTTGGGAAGAGATCTGAGCAGTCACTACTACCATGCCATCCTGACATGGAAGTATAAAACTAAGATGCTTCACCCTAAACACATCTTAGGAATCTTTCATGTAAAAATATCACACTAACAAGTGCTAAAATACGGTGGTATTAGCTGTCACTGCATGAGCTGGGTGTTAGGGTGCTATTTTTGATGCAGTATGGCAAGCAAAAAAGGCAGATACTGACTTAATAATCAGTTCCAAGATTAAACACACCTCTTTCTTAGCTTCACACCGGATGGCACATTCATGTTTTATAAATTCCTACCGTCTAGATCTGAGGAGGTGTGGATTCTTTTTTTTTTTTATTTTCACCCATGTCTGGTGTGAGTAACTTAAGGGGAAGACAAAACCATATATTTTTCCTATTCCACTTCAAGAAATGATTGATTCATTCAAAAAGCAACAGCTAAGGGTAGATTTTAACTGTAACTACTTCAAAAATTAAAATAATAATTACAATGTTTAGCTTGGTATATGTATCCTGGGTGGATTGTGCTTCTGATTGATCCACCAGTATATTTTTACAAGTGTTCTTACAGATGTTAATACTGTCCTCAGAAATTAGTATTAAATTGGTATTGATCAGGAGGAAATGGGATTCCCTATGGAAGCAGCATGCAGATTGCTGCCATGCAGATAAATCACCTCTCCTCCGTGGGGTAATAATTAAAATATTCAGATAAATTTCTATAAGGTAGTGCACAACTGTTAGTGCTCCCAAGCTTTGCTGGTATCATTTGGATGGAAGAAAAACAGAGGAGGGTCTGGATTTGTGGCAATTCACTGAAGTTCCCTACCCTGCCACATATTTCCTGGATGACGTTGGCAGATTAAATATCTTTGGTCTCACCTGTACAGTGTATTTGGAGCAGCCTTGGCCAGCTGTGCAGTAACACAGCTCATACAACCACCTTCTGACTTATTAGTATTACCTGGAGTACTTTTCTTGTTGCTCTACGCACACTCTCAATACCTCATTTTCTCAGGATCGGGGTGAAATTTTCGGAAATCGGGAAATTATTAAAATTATTACCCAATTATTAAAAATTGAACATACCTATAGAAAGAGAAATGTCACAGTGGTTCAGTGATCAGTAATTTAAATTAGATTTTTACACCCTGAAGTGTCCTGTCTGATCTCCAACTCCCACTCCAGAGAAACAGGAGAATTATGTCAGTTCACTCCAATAGGCTCCCCTTGGAAACCTCAGATTCACTACAAATCTTCCCTACAAAGCTGTCAGTGGCCCTACCATCCATTAAGTGGGCAACAGAACTTAACTCTAAGATTTCTCTTTTAACTTTGGGAACTTAAGCCTGTTGCTGAGAAAAACCCTTTAAAAAGACAGTGTCATATTTGCCAGCTACACTTAGACAGACATAGGATGACTTGATTGGACTTAAACATCTGTTTAGGCAACTGAGCTGCATGACAGCTTTTTAAAATTTAGTAGCAGGATTCATCTTGCTGCTTTAAATGCCTGAATGCAAAAATCCATGTGTGGGAGCAGGATGTGGGCTGGGTGATTGCTACACACAGCGTATCCTGGTAGTACCCTCAGAGGGGGGTTAGAGAGCTCTGCAGATCACCCTGAAGTAGGTTCCTCCATTCATTCAGACAGACGAGTTTCCCTCTACGTGTCAGTGGGTAAATCATTCGAGGGCTCAATAACACTGCACAAACATCAGCTTCTACCGTCACCTAAGGTTTCCTAGAGTTCCTGAGGTGTTTTCTCAGGCTGGTAGATGTGATATGAAAGGTTGTTAATGAGAACAACTTCATTGCCTTCAGAAATAATGTTCTGTTGGAGTCCTGGTGAAGCAGAAAAAATGGAATTTTTATTTCTTCATTATAATTTCACCCGTATGGGTATGTATAGAAACAGTGGTTCTCAAAGCTGATGAGACCAAAGCTTAGCTCCAATGGCTTCAGCTAAAAACCTACTTTATGCCAAGTAAACCTAGAAAAACATGATAGTCTCTTTTTCTCTCTCAAAAAATGTGAAAATCAGTGGAACTTAAAGAGACTAAAATACACCTAATATTTAGAATTTTTAGGACTATACCATAGTTACTGGTGACACCTGGGTACAGTTCAAAGGGCTACACGTAAAAGTGTATGGGCAGAGGAAAAAAACAAAAAGTAGGGTTACAGATGGATCTCTTCTCCCCCCTGAACCTCCCTGGGTGCAGGGGCACGGCTGCCTCACCATGGGCTGCACCTCGGGCTGCAGGGGAACCTCAGCTCCCAGTCCTGGGGCACCTCCTGCCCCTCCTGCTGCTCCGACCTGGGGTCTGCAGGGCTCTTCCTCTCACACATTCTCACTCCTTTCCCCAGCTGCAGTTGCTGTTGCCTTGTTTTTCCCTCTTCTTACACACATTGTCCCAGAGGTGCCACCACCATCTCCGATGGGCTCCGCCTTGGCCAGCAGTGGGTCTGTCCTAGAGCAGGCTGGAATTGGCTCCATGGACATGGGGGAAGCTTCCAGAAGTTCCTCCCAGAAGCCATCCCTGTAAACCCCCTGCTACCAAAACCTTGCCATGCAAACCCACTCTACTCATTGTGGCCCACATGCTCAAAACAAACTTGCTGGGTGACTCAACTGCCAAAGCTGTTACTGCTCTGAGAATAACCAGTTCAGGAGACCCTCAGGAGTCCTTCTGCTAATCTGCTCCATTGCACACACATCTAACTTCCAGTTTCCTGTCCTAAATAAGAAATTCTTCCCTATGAGGGTGGTGAGGCCCTGGCACAGGTTGCCCAGAGAAACTGTGGCTACCCCATCTCTGGAAGTGTCCAAGGCCAGGTTGGACGGGGCTTGGAGCAACCTGGGATAGTGGAAGGTGTCC
>VXAY01005910.1:1901-81250 GCA_013399855.1 Oxyruncus cristatus | reverse complement strand
AGAGAAACTGTGGCTGCCCCATCTCTGGAAGTGTCCAAGGCCAGGTTGGACAGGGCTTGGAGCAACCTGGGATAGTGGAAGGTGTCCCTGCCCACGGCAGGGGTTGCAATGGGATGATATTTAAAGTCCCTTCCAACCCAAACCATTCAATGATTCTATGATGGTACCGCCCAGTCCCCCACTGTCCCTGCAAATTCTAGTGACAAAAACTTAACCGGAAAAACTTTTACCAAGTACTGTAAAATCTACACACCATCCAAATTAATTTTCCTTGTCATTTGATCAGTGTTTTCCTCGAGGAAACAGGTTTCATAGAATTTCTTTTTTAAATGCTGTTCAAAGCACCATATCACGCAGCCGTGTGAGGTGTCATCCACAGTATTCTTACCTTTGCATCTGAGAAGGTACATTTCCAACTGCTGCATCATATCCCTGTGTGGGGTATATTTTATGGCATTTTATCACTCCGTTCAACACATGTAATTTAAGGTCATTTATGTAACATTTCACTCAATACAAAGCATAGCCTTTTAGCAGCAGGCAAACTCTTTGGGGGAAGTATTTCAGAGTGAAATCTTGGACACATGCGAAAGTATAGAAATACATCAGAGCACAAATGAGGAAGGAATCTGAGAACGCCACTAACCCCTTTGCTGCTGGCAGCATTTATTTCACACATTTTTCTATGTACAATAAAATTCCTCGGCTGTTTTTCCAGCATGCAATCATAGAGTCATTAGGGTTGGAAAAGACTTCCAAGATCATCAAGTAGGTGAGCTATATCCTGGTAGGATCTCATAAGGGGCCGCTTTGGTAACTGGCAGCCAAAGTAACTGTTAGTCATCTCTCCAGGTTCCTAAATAAAAAAAGTAGTATTTTTCTTTGGTCCCACTGCTCAGGGATTCTCTCTGCCACCATAAGAAAGGTCTAGAAAGCTTTACTTTTCTCCTGCAAGTCCCAGCTGCCGTCGCCCCAGAAGGTCAATTTAACTTGCAGTATGTAAGGAATCTTCTCAGCTCCTTTCTGCCCAATTCCCAGTGAAAAAAAAGGCAAAAAGAAAAAAAAAAAAAAAGCTATAAAAGTGGCATTTCAAAACAGATGCAGAAAAAACCACATTTTTATTCCTTGATTTTCTTGATAGTCCTTCGCATCTGAAGCACAACATGTCTAGGCAGCATCTGGCAACAAAGCTGCTGAGAACTCAGCTGAGGGAAGGACACGGTTTGTCTTCTGGAAATCTATCCCTAGGTGTCTACTCTTCCTCCCTAGACACAACCCAGGCCAGTAACACAAGCAAGTGAGCAAGCTTAGAAATCATACTCAGCTTCTTGAGTGTAATCTTCCCCCTGCTGAAGGGTAAAAAAGAGGGAGAGAGAATTTTTCCTGAGGCAGAGAGTGGTAAGACAAGGGGGAGTGATTTTAAAGATAAGAGATTTAGATTAGATTTTAGGAAGAAAGTCTTTACTCAGAGGGTGGGGAGGCCCTGGCACAGGTTGCCCAGAGAAGCTGTGACTGCCCCATCCCTGGAAGTGTCCAAGGCCAGGTTGGACGGGGATTGGAGCAACCTGGGATAGTGGGAGGTGTCCCTGCCTATGGCAGGGGGTTGAAACGAGATGATATTTAAGGTCCCTTCAAATCCAAAACATTCTGTGATTCTATGATAAAGATAGAATGAGAGAGGGAGTAATTTACATTAAATATTTGCATTTGTACTGAAATATGATCACTTATGTTTTTATGAATGCTTCAAATAAGAGGTATCACATGGGTGTATTTCCAAACATAGAAGTGAACTTCCACAGAGTAAAAAAAAAAAAAAAATTATGAAATAGTTAATGAAACACTCAAGAAATGTCTTCTTAAAGTTTGATGGAATATTGCATAAAGATTAAAGAAAGTATTCTAACCATAACTTTAATAAAATATAAGATTAAGATCACAAAAATGGTCCCCATGAAATTATCTTGAAATACACTATGAATTATTTCACTATATTGTATAGAATATTAATGCAATTTTATTCCTCAGATATTATAATTTTCATGACGTTTCATAGAAATATTATCAAAATGTCAAACAAAGCATAAAGAAGTAATCACAGACAGGAAAAAAAAAAAAAAAAAGACATGAAGCTCACTTTTCCACACATAAAAAATGTCCTTTAAGAGTACACTTCTTAAACTCATATAAAAATTCTGAACTCAGATTTTCAAAGAGCTTTTGAAAACACTTCTCTTAAAAAGAAACTACATTGTCATGGGATAAAAAGAAAAGTTGTCCTGTGGATTAACTACTGATTAATGAATAAGGGAGAAGGTAGGAAATAATTACAGTTTTTATAGTGAAGGGAAGTTGCCTACATAATCCTAAAGAATCTGTGCTAAAACCTGTGTCTTTGAACATTTTCACATGTAATCTAGAAAAGATAGAGATAGTGAGCAAGGAATGTTATTGATGATTCCAATTCAGCCAAAGGAGTAAAGGGAGATTTGACAGCAAGAGTGGCAGAAAGAGGTCATGGGCTTGTGTGACAGGAAAATGAAAAATGAAGTAGGATGTTGATAAATTAAAAACATTTGAGGAAAAAAAAAACCTCAGCCCCAAATATGCAGATTTGAGTAATTAATACTCAATGCAGATATCATTTTATATAACTCCAAGAAAATATTAATACGCAGTAGTAAGACAAAGAAAACCAAAACAATGAGGGGTTATTGGAAAAAAAAATATCATTAAGGCACTGTGTAGTTTCATAGAGTGGTCACATGTTGCATAGCACCTCTCCTTACATCAAAAACCATGAAGTAAAATTTAAAAAGGTGTTAAGGAGAAAGGAGCAAATGGCCAAAAGCAGGTAGACAAACAGCAGGGTCTGTGTGAGAGATCAGTATGACTTGGAGTTATAGACTTGGAAATGGAGCAATGGAAAGTTCTACAGAGAGGGATCCTACAAATGTAGTATTTCCATGTTGGTCCCTTAACTAAACTACATCCATCAAGTAAGGGTTAAACTTAGATGAAAATAAAGACAAACCCCTTAGCAAATTGATACTTAGGAATTTCCCTGCTCCTCTGCATCAGTGACCCTCATCACTGATTCTCTTGATTATGCTCATTTTTGCAGTTGGTAAACTGCTATCATCAAAGAAAATTTCTACATCACTTCCATGGTCAGATTTGTTGCTGTTTCACTTTTACCCGGGGAAAAAAAAAACAAAAACAAACCCAAACAGATTTTAATCTTGCAATACAAGCTGTAGATCCAACATCTGGTCTTTATGGAGGGGGTTTGCAGAGCTGTAACCTCTGCCCTCCACAGCATTCACACAATGTTATAAAAAAACAGATCACCTGGCAAAAAATCTCTGCACACCGGTGTTTAAAGTTCTCTGAGCCTGGAGAAGGCTAAAGAAAATTCAGCTCGGCTGATGCGAAACTAGGCTTAAGGCTACAGTTATTTAACCAGTGATGCCTGCTGGCCATGCCTTCAGCTACTAAACAGAGCTTCCTCCCTTCCTTGCAGCAAGTAAACTTGCAAAGGACTGGTATATTAGGCACAAAAATGTGTCTTTCCATTTCAGGTGCAGTTATGTAACCGATGAAAGAGTGAGCTTGTGTGGAGACACTGCAAACACAGGATTTAGTCATTGTTAGAAACAAACCTGAAAGCGACGTTTCAATCTTTCGGATTCCTCTCCTGTGAACTGCGGGGTTTTTTGGTGGATTTTCCTGTGTGGTGAGTCTAACCATCCTTTAATCACCCTTGAGGAAATTGTCTGGGCTCACTCCAGTATGTCCATGTCTCTTTTGTACTGGGAAGCCCAGCACTGGACACAGCAATGCAGCTGTACCTCACCAGGAGCAGGAAGGAAGAACTCCCTCCCATCACCTGCCAGGAAAGCTCTCTCTACGGTGGATGTATCCACTTTTTAACAGGTTTTGTGTTATTTATCAGGATTCTTATAAATATAGAATTTATAAAAGGTTCTAGATCATTATCTGGGTGCACATCAACAAGAAAAAGAACTGTTTTCTTTAAAAGGAAGCTTCTTGTCAAAAACCAAGAAACAGGTCAGCACCTCAATCTGAAAATTTGTCCTAAAGAGTTTTTTTAATTTGTTATTTCCTCTTCCCCCATTCTCTTTTCAGTGAGTCCAACATATTTTTGAAATGTGTATATTTTCAGAGATTCAAAAGCACAATTTTCCTTCTTTGGGAGGAAAGGAAGGAAGAAAAATAGCACAGTACCGTATGAGATGATGGAAACAGCATTAAATGGAGCAGTAGAGTAAGAGTCAACATGGGAACATATTTGATTTACAAACCTGACTCAAAATTAACTCTGACATACAGAAACAAAAGGCTAGAAATTTCATACTTTGAGATGCTGTCATCTGTACTTTGTGTTCTGGTACCACGTAGGATCCTAATTGTGGAATATATAAACTCTTAATGTGCAGAAAATAACTTTGATGATAAAGTCCATAAATTCTCTTTACTCTGATGACTTATAATTAGTCAGTGACTCAATGGTTACTGTGAGACAAAGGGCGAGTAATTCTAAATCTTCATAAAATTTAAAGATAAAGGTAAATGTGCTATCATGGTCACCTAGTGTTGACTGAATCATTTCTCCCAGTGAGAGAATCCTGTAATGATTCCAAAGACTTGAGGTTAAGTGAGAATATCTTTAGAATGGTACTGTGTACCACAAAAATTATCTGAAAGGCCTGGATTTTGACTTATTCTGTCAAAAAGGCATCTAGTATAAGCCACACAAATATGGACTCCCTCTTAAGATCAGTGAAATTCAGTCATTTGAAAGCAACTGTCTAGGCTGGATGGAACAAATCACCACAGAATTAAATATTTTTCTGGATAGCAAAATTTCTGAAGTCTAAAATTAGGGAAAATGCATCCCTGCAAAATGGATTTTTAAAAATAGATTTTTAAAAATTTATCTTTTTTTTTTTATCTCTGTATCCAAACAAGGTAATTGATTGTCCCCCTCCACTGACTGCAACAGGATAATGAATTTCCAGGTGTATTGGCTCCTGAGATGGAAAGGTTCTCCAGGATAATGTGCTGTTCTCAACCATCCCACAGTCATTTGCAGACTCCACACTGTTGCTCTCCAAAACTGATCACTACATATCATCAATCAGCAGATGACACCACAGCTGTGTGAGGGAAAATATTAAATGTATGAGGTTTAAAATTCAGTATGCAAGGAACTGTCTAACAAATGCACTCAACCAGCTGAGCAAGAAAAGCTGCAAGTAAAGAAGCATCCACAGAACAGTTTGGATTTGCTTGAATAACAAAGAAAATAGAGAAGTGGGATGGCAGAAGGGGACTCCTAGAGTGAAATCACTCTGGCACAGGCTGGCTATCAGGAAAAAACTATCATACAGAAGAGAAATCTTTTTAATTACTACAAAATTTATGTATATTTATATATAATTTGACCAAATTCCACAGTTCTTTTGCTAAATACATGTTCTACTTAAGTGAGTCTTCAAGATGAATATGTCAGATGAGATTTCTTAAAATTTTGGAGTTGTAGGGTAGTGAAGCAGGAGTCATAGGGCAATGTGCAGAGATGTTTTGATAAACCCCAAACTGCGTCTGGAGGCATTTCTTCTATTTGTACTTCAGGCTTTACTCCACAGTATTTTTTCTTTCTATCTATCTGTCTGTTTATTTATTTATTTACTTACTTATTTTTAGTACCTGACACTTAAATAATAATAAAAATGTTAAGGAAGCCTAAAGTGAAAAGTGAGTTTGTGTATAATCATGCCACTGAACACTTGTAATTTAACTGGGTTAGAGCTGGTGGTGCTTCCATGTCTGGAGAGAAGGAGAAATACGTGTGAGGAGAAGTTTATTGATTTACTTGCCATGTCTTTATAGTGCAATGCCTTGACTGCTTCTAGCCATGCCCTCTATTCCCATCTCACACTTTCAGAGCAGCAGATTAGACCAGCCTGGACAGCAGAATAAGGCCCTGGGAGCAACCTGGTCTAGTGGAAAATGTCCCTGTGAATGCCAGTGGTGTTGGAATGAGATGGTCTTTAAGGTTCCCTCCAACCCACACTGTGCTGTGATTCTATGATTTTATGTTTCTGCTGTTCCCTGGGACTGGACAGTGAGAGGTTCAGGTCATATAATCCAGTTCTGTGCTCCTCAGACAAGGAGCTACTGGAAAGGGTCCAGTGGAAACCACAAAGATGTTTAAGTGACTGGAACATCTCTCTGATGAAGAGAGGCTGCAGGAGAAGATTGAGAGGGGATCTCGGTAATGCATATAAATATCTCAAAGGTGGGTGCCAAGAGGATGGTGTCAGACTCTTTTGGGTGGTGCCCAGTGACAGGACATCGTGCAATGGCCATAAACGAAAGCACAGGAGTTTCCACCTCAACACAAGGAGGAACATATTTATGTTGAGAGTTGCAGAGCACTGGAACGGCTGCCCTGGAAGGGAATGGCGTCTCCCTCTCTGAGGTGTTCCAAACCCACCTGGATGCACTCCTGTGTCACCTGCCCTGGGTGATCCTGCCTGGGCAGGGGAGTTGGACTGGTTGGTCTCCAGAGGTCCCTTCCAAGCCCAACCATTCTGTGATTCTGTGAATCACCATGTGACAGGGAATGAGCAGAAATCCAAGGCCTGCCAGACACTGCCCCCTTCCAGAGCTGTATGTTGAGTGCAGCCCTATCACGATCACCACCTTCAAACTTCTTCCCCAACTAGTGATTTCCCCAGACATGGAAAAGGTTTTTACGTGTTTCTATATGCACAACTCTCCAGAACTGTAACAGATGATGGTCCTGCAGAGGTACAGTACCAAACCAGATGAATTTATTAATGTGGTTCTGAAACTGGTATGTTCATTACCTACTCATACTTTACTTAATTTTGAATGTATATCTATATATAACCTTGGCACCAGAATAATTGTGTGCAAAGAAAAAAATCTGTGCTGCACTCAATATGAGCTTAAATAATCGTCATGGACCTTCCTGATCTGAATGGAACACTAACAAATGTCTGCCAGAGGCTTTCAGTGCATTATCTTTATTAAAAAGTCAAGGCAATTTATACAGAAATTCAGTAAGAGAGGGACCATCCTGAGAGGATGCTGAGAGGATACACCTCATTGTAACCATAGATCATAGCTTTCAAAAGCCAAATCCATTCCGTTCCTTGGCCGAAAATTTGAGCAACAATATGATAAGAGGCACTGGATTGCAGCAGAGATGTACAAATTATCTCACTGTTTAACTCCTTACATTCATAACCATGAGAGATTTCAAAATGAGCTGATCGCCAATTATCCTCTGACACAGAGAGAAGGATTTTCTGAAATAGGCAGACCCTGTGAGACACTTAGGCAGAAAGCTGACATGAAGTCTGCTGTACTTTCAGTTTCTAAAATCATCTGAGGTCTGAGCCACTGTATGCAGAACATGTTACAGTGCAGTGTCTTTCAAGTACCAGAACATTGTCACAATCTGCTGGTTTTACAATGAAAAATAGAACACTCCTCTGGCAACAAGATGAACATCTAACATAGATGGAATTTCAATACAGGCTGGAGATAATACTTATTCCTATTTTTGTTCAGAAATAGATTAAGTCCTCACTTTGCCTTTGATTGTTCCTTCTGATTTGCTGTGTTATTTCCACTTTCTCTAAAATTTTAACTGCCATTCAATTCTGTTTCCACCATGTACTGAGATGAAATAGGCATAGAACACTCTCTGATTATATTCTCGAGCTTAATCATCATGAGTTAAAATTATCCATTTGTAGACTTGCATTCCATTTAATCAGGAGCTTGATCTTGACAGATCTTGAATAAGCCAATATAGAGGCAGTTGGCTGTGTCTTAAACCATAAATGTTCGTGAAAACTCACTTATCCAAATGAAAATCTGGCACCTTAGGAGACAGAATCGTTGGAACACACGTCCTCCTTGAAGGGTGAAGGGGGCAAAATGGTAAGGAGTTATTTTCAAATCTTAAAACTGCAAATGTTGAGTTTGAAACATTTTCATGGAGTGCAGTGCACTCTATACTTTTGTACATGATGACAGCTTAGCTGAGCTCTACCCTTTCCCCACATAGTAATGCATACTGTGAACAAATAAAAACCACATTCACAATTATTGAACAGAATGACAAAGCTTTTATTTATTTTGTCAGGAAGAGGACAAAAAGAGTAGCTTTGCATTTGGAGATGCATACAGATATTAGAGGTGGCTTAGAGAAAGAAATTGGACTACACCTCAGACAACTAATTTAAGCAAGGTAAATATGACCCCTGTCAGAGCATCTCATGCCTTTTAATAAAGGATACCAGTTTCATTTACATGCATAGCTCTGGCTATAAGTGAACTCATGATGAAAGCATCTTCTTATGCTCTTCTCTTCTTACAAGATGCAGGACACACTCATGACATTTCTTCACACTCAAAGGAATTGAACTGAACTTTATCCCAGTGGAAAGGAATTTAGGTATTACTGAAGTAGGTGTTATTGAAGTAGATTAGTGCAAAGCAGGGACTATTTGAAGGAAAAAACACATCATTCCCAAAGAAAATAACAGATAGTGACATTAATTGCTAAGCTCTGTTCCACCTATTAAAAGTTGAATGAGGCAGCTCGACAGATGATTTTATAATGACACACATGGGATTTTTTGGTGGTGGTTTTATTTCTAATATGCTCAGAGTCTGGTTGACCTCATTTGGTTTGAACCTTTGTACTGTGCAATAAAGTGTCCCCAGTCAGATAACTGGGCCCACCACAACAACATTTTACCAGCTGCCAATACCTAACAGTTCAAAAGAACATAAAAATCAGTGTTAACAGTGATGTAATAGTCAGCCCAGTCACATGAAGGCAAAATAGTTCCCATCTCCTGCCGCTGGAGCAGGAGACACATTTTGCTGTGGTAGCTACAATAAATGGGGTTTACTGGTACCCTGACTGTGCTGACACAAAGTGAGATATCCACATGAGCATCCTCTTGGTGTGTATTTGTGCTCTCCATCTTTCCCATCTCCCAGTTCTTTTCTCTTCTCCTGTACTTTGCATACAAGGTCTTTAAAGGCACAGTTAATGAAACATGATAGGAAAGGATTGTATTTAATAACCAAGGGGATCTTTTTCAATCCCATGTTCCCTCTTTGGTGGTACACGGGGCAGTTTTCTGCTTTATTTTATGGAGCTTCCGAGAAACAGAAAATTTTACTATTCACATGTCCATGAGGAGATTTTTCCTCTGCCAAGTCATCTACAGTGTGAAAAAGACAGATGCCAAGGGTAACTAATGTAAAAATTCTAGTTTGAGTAGGATTATAATGATTTACTAAAGTCTCTGTGCCCAAAGTTTCTTTCAGGTCCTGACAAAAATCCCATTGTGGTCAATTGTAGTCAGCAGAAAAACTGGGCTTGAAATAGTAACCTTGACTTTAAAATAGTAAGAGCTTCCACTGAATGCAAAGGAGCTCCTATCAGCCTAATGCACAATTTGCCTCACTCTTCTTCAGAAACCACTAGAAAGATTTCACTGAAAAGCCTGCATTTAAAATACCATGAAATCCTTAAAGGAAAAAAATAAAACAAACAAACATCATAGAGGACAAACACAGAAGAAGTGTATATTTAAAATAATAAACCCAAAGGATTCTCTGTATGAGATGCAACTAAATTATTTAGATGATAGAACAGTTCTGACACTGACATTGTTCCTATGAAGCTATTTTGATATTAAAATATGGCCACACAAATGTTGTTTATCAGGAAGTTTTTAAGTAGTGATATGAGGAGGTGTTTGCTACACATTTTATTTCCTGTCTAAAATGTTTTTAAAGATATGTTTTTTAGATGTAATGGGTTGCGGGGGAGTGAAGGAAAACAATTACTCTGGAACTGAGTTTGTAAAATATTTATATTTTTAACTTTTTTTTTCCTCCTAATTTTGTGTTACAAAAATCACATAAGTTGACAGAATGGGTAAGGTTGGAGGAGAGCACAGGGGGTCACCTGGTTCACCATCTCTGCTCAAGCAGGATCCCCCTAAATCAGATTGCTCAAGGGTTGGACTTGATTATCTCAGAGGTCTTTTACAACCTAGTTGATTCTGTGATTCCATTATCCTTGTGTAGGTCAGTCTTTCACAACCGGAGGTCCCACACTGCAGAGACACAGAGCTTAAAATGATCCCACAACCAAATTAATAATTTTGAGGATTATCCATTTGCTTGTGGTCTTTTTTTCCCAAAGCAAGACGTGACTTCCACAGAGGAAGGATTGTACATCAAGAATTTCTTCAGGCTACAGTTAATTTATTTAGAAAATGAATAAACAAACAAAAACAGCACAAAAGAAAGCTTTACCTTGGACTAGGACAGGGATCTCAAAGTTTTCCACCAAGTGTCCAACGTCCCATCCACACAACCTCAGCAGTCACAGATAGAGAAGCCCCTCTTTCTGGGTCTCTTACAGCTGTGTTCTCTTAACTTAAATATGTGGATCTGAATAACAGATATTGAAAAAATTTATCTAAAAGTTGAGCAGGGATGACCCATGTAGAGGAAAATAACTTTATCACAGTTCCTTTGCTGCATGTGCCCTCAGTGCAGAAGCTTCAAAAACAGGCACAATGAAATTGTTCTTGGATAAAAAACACACAATACTCAGAATTTATACTGCCCAGGTTTTCCTCATGCAGTGTATTTGATGTCAGTGAAATTATCTGGACAGAGAATATTATACCTGAAGGTTATTGCTATGCACACGATCCTGCATGACACTGAACTGATGAAAAATGCAAATTTGCCTCAGCTCTACCACACAGAAAGGATTCACTGAGAGAAAAATAATGTGAATTCAGTTTTGATGTCTTATCCCCAGCAAGTTCACCAGTGCTATCCCTCAGAAAAATTGTGCTCTGCTTCCCTCAGAGCAATATATCCCAGCAGGAAGTCCCAGTGTATTTCTACCCATTTGTCCCTCAGTTCCATCTTCCCAGTGCCAGTTCCCCACATTCCTTTGTGTCTGAGCTACTCCTCACGAAAACCTCCACGTGAGCACCGCTGCACAACGATGTAGAGGGAGAAATCCAGGTATCTTTGTTCTCCTACAGCTCCTCTGGCGTCTCACCAGCCAGCCCCATGCAGGTTTCTTGTCCACAGAGATATTTAAAATGGCACCAGACCCCAAGACTGAGGCACTCAAGCCACTCTCTGAACCTCCATCTCAGCAGTTGCTCAAGGCAAGTGCGTCCCACCCGTGAAGGGGAAAACACTGACAAAGAACAGGTCAGGATGATCTTGAGTGAGATTTACAAGTTTCCCTAAAAAATCCCTGCATAGTTTTCCACAGTTCAAGCACTGAACTATGTGCTCAAGGGAAAATCTGGTGACAAAAATGTCAAGCTCAACACTTCATCACTACCTTTAGCAACTTGTGAGTTAACCACACACAGCACTGTTGGAAACATGGATTCCATGTGAGTTGCCTTCAGTGCTCGCTGGATTTCTGCACTGATAGCACTCGGTATAATCTGTGCTGCTGTCACCTGCAGTGCACTAATTTAATTTTGGTCCCATCCCAGCATCCATCTGCTCATAAACCTCAGTTACAACAACCTGAAGGTTCCTGTGTGGTGTGCCGAGCTCAGGTGTGTACGTGAGTGTCTTAACAGTAGATGCAACATCACTGATAGAGAATATTTGTCTGTGCTGGGATGAGATGGCCCCAGTTCCACTCCCTGAATGAACCAAATCTTGCAAATGGTGAAAGCATGTGATTAAGTGACATAAAGAATCACATATAAGCTTCTGCTAAGCAAAAGATCTTACCAACAGTGGTGTGCACAACCAACTGATTTGCACAAAAAGGCTCATGCTGAATCACAATGTGAAAGTACAAGTCAGCTTCTTGTTTTGAAAGGAAAACTAAATGAAGTGTGCAAGAGGAAGTGGTTTAAGGTTTCTCTACTTCTATAAGAGATTCTCTCATGGATCAATTCTACAGTTTTCTTTTATTATTCTTATAGACACTGCCCAACAAAAACAGAAAAGCAGAACACATTAAGAAAGGTCCCTGTTATTAATAGAAAAAATGAGGGACATGCTCTGAAATTTAATTCACATTCTGCAACACACAAGATAAAAGTAAAGCTATGAAACAAAATGCAAGGATGGAAATTCAGAGATTGAAAATCACCCTGAAAAAATCCTGCTCTTTTCATTTGGTAGTAAATCCCTACCAAGCAGGAGCTTTAACTTCCTGCTAGACACATCAGAATATCTGAATTCACAGCTATAAGCAGACTGCCATATCAGTATGCACAGAATATTTGGTTTTATGTGTTTCTTATGTAAATGTGTTTCCAACTTTGCAAACAAAACTGTAATCTTTCCCATTTTTTTCAATAAAACCCATTTACTTCGTGCTTTAAGCTTACACAGTGTTTAAAGTGGAGTCAAGTGCATTTCACACTCACAGCAAAGCACTTCTGCGAAAGCAAAGATTTCCAACAAGGCAGCATAGGGAGACAATCACTCCCCAGCTTACCTTCACTTCTTAAGAACAGAGGCATTTTCTCATTAAAGGGAGAGAATCTGTTTGCAAGCATAGAAAGAAAGATGGAGATGCTGCCAGGCAGGAGCTATGGCATTTTGGCAAGGGGCAAACCCAAAATGCTTGGGCATACCTCTAGTGTCTCAGTGAAGGTACTCAGGGGAAAATGCAATAGGAATGCAAAGGACTCATCTCGGGCACAAAAAGTGCCATCAAAGTTTGAGTATTCAGTGAATAGTCACTTTTTGATGCACACAGACGGAATTCTCACAGACACCAGAGAGCTTAGACTTTTTCGTTCTGAATTTTGGGTTCTAAGAGTCCTTAACCTGCAAAGCTGTGCACATTTCAGAATCAATTTCCCAAATGATAACACTGGTTTATGACTCTGTTTAATAGGTTTAAATTAGAGTTACCCGTGTTTTATGTGTCAGTTTGCACTGATAGGAATTCAGTGCTGTGAATTCCAGCATTCTCTGTCCAAATCTCTGTGAATTCCAGCGTTCTCTGTCCAACTCTCCCTGCAAGATGCATTGAGTGCCTATTTAACGTGTATAATTTCTTATTCTTCAGCAAAGCTGAACACACACACACTCTTCCCTTGACACATTAAAATATCTAAACGTGGGAGAGACCAGGCTCTGTTAGTTTTGTATTTTCTGCATAGAAGGTGAAGTCTTTTTCTGGGTTTGTTTGTTTATTTAAAGATGCACTCTGTGTTCAAAGGAACGGATTGTGAAACCCCAGGAAGATATAAGAGGATTTTTGTCTCAGCTTTAAAATTTGACCCCATGATCTCCATTGAATTACAGAAAGTTTCCAGACGTAGCATGTGGAAACAGTGAAACTGCAAACTCTGAATGTATAATAATCTACTCACCTTCAAGGTTCCCTCCATGACCAACAGCACCCTTGGGCTGTTGTTTGGATCCTTTGTTAGATGGTTTCCTATGATAGAAGACTTGATCTCACCCAGCCTCATATGCCAAAATGCATTTAATGTGATTAATATTTCTGTTCTACAAGAGGTATGGTTTGCAGTTCAGTAGATGGCATTCCATAGGAATCAACATGAATTCTCTGCCTTACACATAGGAATCAACATGAATTCTCTGCCTGTTGTGTGTAGGGACACAGCCTTTTTAGGAGAAATCTGTTCATCACTGATTTCCATGGCAATCTCTCTTCCCACATCTTTCAAGCCCCTGAAGTTCAGGGCAGGGACTGGGGGAATGAAGTTACAAAAGAGTTTGAAGTTACAAAAGGAGACTGACCCTGACCATGTGGTCCAGTTGCCTGACCAATTCAGGGCAGACCAAAAGCTAAACCCAAAAACCTCTCAAGCACTGGTGGGCTCGGGGCATTGAGCACAAGTTGGTGGTGGGACTGAGCTCAGTGCCCTTTGGACCCTGGTCACACAACCTGGCCTCTCATCTCATGGGAATTTCAATAATTTACTCCTAATTTACCCCAGGGCAAATGATACATGAATCTGCATTTCCAAAGAATTATTGAATATTAGAGACCTTTCAAGGCTAATGTAAATCTGCATTTTCAACTCCTGAAACTTTCAATTTTTGGTGCTGCTATTGCATTAGCATTTGATTCCTGAATTCAGTATAGGAAGATACTATTTTGTTTAACCTCAGAATGCAAGATTTTGTTAGGATATATAGTTATACTTCCTATTGATCACTTAGCTAATGGTCAGTGTATCTTTCCACAGTTATATTTTTCCTAACATTAAATTCCTGAGTGTGTATGAAATAAGTATTATGCATCACCCCTTCACCAAAGAGGCAGGACATACAGATCTCAGTTTCTGAATGGTGTAAATCAAGTGATTTTCAGATGACTAATGATCTTGGGAGCAAAACTTGAAAAGCCTCTAAGTGTCTAATTCAAAAAATACTAAACCTTCTGAAAAATTAGATTTCTTGATTAACATCTTCTGAAGTTATTCACTAAAAAAATTAAGTGTTCAACAAACACTAGTTCCTTTGGAGAACAGTGTTATTATCTGGTTATATTTTCAGATTCCTGCAGGATTCTCACTGAAAGCAGGATTAAGGCACTTGGTGGGTCTGTGCCACTGGTTCAATGCAAACTGAATTATTTGATTCACACAGAGCTGCAAGGAGCCAAACTTCATTCCATGCCTCTCAGACCTGAGTGCTGCATTAACTCTGGGAAGTACAGTGACAGGAAACAGCACACTGGACTTTAGAAAAATTGTTTCTGGAGAATGGATGCACTTAGGGAACAATTTTTCAGGGTCCAGAGGAAAAAATTAATAGCTTCTTCCCTCCTCACATCTCCGATTGTCTGATGTTCTGCCATTCAGAAAACCATGTATGATTTTTATTTCCTGTAGTAAAGTTGTTAATGCTGTAAACAAATCCTCATTTAGATTTTCTCTTGTTTCCTTTACTGTTTGTATCCCCAACAGGGAAACCCAGAGTAATCACATATACAAAGACACAAAACATGTGGGCAAACAACACGTACCCCCGTCTTTGTAACTGGCCTTTTATATATCCTATATGACTGTGGATTTTCACTCTACTCCTCCCCCCCAAAGAGTTAGTTTCACTTTAAATGTGGTAATTTACCCTGGAGGCAGGAAATTACAATATGAAAATTAAATTTTCTGCAGGACTGGACAATTATTTTTATTATTATACTAATTTTTCAGCAGTCCAGTGAGAACTCGGAGGAATGGCATCTGTTAAGAGAAGAATTCTGTTTTACAATATCCACTATTCACGTGTGTGTCCCTTTAAAATTACCTGGCCCATAGACAGGAGAGTTAAAGTCACTACAGAGTCCTGCTTTAGGATGACATGTCATCATAGCCCTTTGCTAGCTTTGCAATGAATGTTTTAATTAAAGAGCGACAGCAGGCAGGCCAACATCTGGATGGGATTTAACTGTAATTCCCAATTTTCACTATTTGGAGTCTTCAGCTCTGAGACAGTTGAAACACCCTCAGCTGATCACCTCTTGCTAGTCAGGATTTTGCAAATACATTATAAATAGAACTTAAATTTTTAAGGTGCACTGTTATATATAAAAGGCAAGAGGACCATCCAGTTCCGTTTATACAGCTAACGGTGTCCTTCAAAAAAGAAAAATGCCAGATTTGTTCAAATAAGGCATGAAATAGTAAAGGAAAATATGACCTCATAAATGTAGACAGGACAATGCTGACTCCAGAATTTGAGGAAAATTTGTTCTGATGTTTTTTGGATCCATGTTTCCCTCCATTTATGTGTTTCAAAATTGTGTGGTGATTTGTCTCAATAAACTAACCATCATAGTGCTACTAACAGTAATTGAGGTAAGGATGCCTTCTGATACTTATTCATAACTTGATGAAACTTTTTTCTTTTGGACCAACTTTTCATGAATAATATCATTAATTCTGGGTGGAAACCTGGAGTAGAAATTTCTGTCATTGAGTAGATTTTTGGTGAGTTATTAAGTCAGTTATTTAATGTAAAAATCTCAACAAAAATGAACTCCACATTCTTAGATTATTTTACATAAAGCGCAGTCAACTGTATGCTTTGATATCTGACATGGAAGAGCCATTTTGGGAAGATAACAGTGAGAATTTTTCAGTGTAATTTGACTTTGATATCATTGACTGTGCTTTGTAAGGCTTTTCTTGGTTTCCATCTGGGAAAGATGTGTATGCATGTCTATTATATTATGCTGAATCACAGGGGAACTTATTTACATACTGTGCAATGAACCAAAATGCAACTTGTTCAGGAGGGTGAGTGTCTTCTCTGGGCTTTTTTTGTGGTCTTCAGCAGTCACAATATATCAGTATAAGGACAGATGTCTGATTACTTGCACATTAATAGTATGGAAAGAAATTATTATGATATTGTATAATTATAATATAGCTTTTCCCCCAGAAAACTGGATCCCAGATAGATCTTGTTAAGCACCACCATCACTACCCAGATTTTGTGCCTTATACAGAAGATTACACTTGGAGCAGCATTTTTGGCTGCACCCTGGAGTGGAGGATGTGGTTCAGTAAATTAACACTGATTCAATACCTAAAACTACACGAAAGCACAATAAAAAAACTGGAATAAAAGCCACAGAAATATTTTATTCTACACAATAGTCATATGATAGTGATCTGACACCTATCACCTGCCTTCTGCATCAGGAAAAAGCAATGTGGTCTCCTGGGCTCAGCTTCCTCTCGCTTTGTTTCAGACCTCAAGTGTCTCCTACTGAAAAAGTAAGTCACTTCTAGTTTGTAATGAAAAGCCAGTCCATCCCTCAGGGCAGTCCCACCAGTGGCAGATACCCACTGGTCTGGCAGCAGTGTGGGGGCAAAGTTTTGTGAAAACAGATTTCATTAATCAGAAATTGTTATTTTGCAACTTATTTTTAGTTTAGGGAGTGGGAAGGGAGAAGAAACTGAGTCGATAGAAAATCTGAATGTATCTGATGGCTTGCCCTAACGTTTTATTCTTACTGTGAAATGGCATGTCCTTCAGAAATGTGCAGAACTTAAATGTCCTTCAGAAATGTGCAGAACCTGACTAAAAATGCTCAAACAGAAAATAGCAACCTGAAGAAAACTGTGGAGTGTATAAGACAAACCACAGAGTCCAAAGATTTTGTAAAAGCCCGGAGCTTTTACACACAAAAACTATCACACCGGAATTATCTTGAACTCCTTGTTGGCAGAACTAACTGATATGTCACTGATAGTAGCTCCTAATTCTTTGGGAAGACCTTCGCAGAATAAATTTTGTTTCCTTATTTTCTACCAGACTAAACAAGGACTTTGTTCTCCAGGATTGTCACTCTGATAGGCTTCTCCAGGACTGAGACAGCACCTGATGTTTTAAGGCTAAAGGCAGGGGTAGGAGGTCTGAGGGAAATTGTTTTATTTGACAGTTTTGTTTTTACGTATGTTTTTCATTCTCTTTTTCCAAAGAACTGTGTCACTCACTGCTTGCAGATATCTAAAAGGAAAAGGCTTTTAGTAAATCACACTAAAACTGTTAAAAAATCACAGTTCTGGCTATTGGAAAAAAAAAAAACAAACCACCAAGATTGTGCTTCCTCTTGCTTTACGAGCCTCCTTTAGAGTCATTAAAACTCATTGAATATTTTTAAAAAGTGGAAGGGATGGAAGAACAAGAAAATTAAGCCCGATGTTTCAAATCAAAATTTAAATGATTATCTGATTTAGACCAACGTGACATAAAAATGTTTTTACTGGGAGTTATAAGAAGAGGTTTAGACCCTTAGAAGGCACAGTGTGTTTACCAGCTAAATGTAAGAACGTAATGCAATGTACTGCATCCAGTCTGTTCAAATCTGCCTGCTTTAAAAAAGCAAAACCAAGTTTGAATTGATGTCCTGCATTCAACAGGCCACCTTGAAGTCCCTGTCAATTTAACCCTTCAGAAATTTAAGCTTTCTCTGGCATTTCTAAGTAAGAAGCAACAAGGCTTGTTAGTAACGTAGCTTAAAAGGACGTTCAAAGGGATGCAAGTGAGAAAGAAATGCTTTATCTCTTTTAATGTGTCAGAAAAAAATCTGAAAAATCCTCTTACCTGTCCTACCACTTCATGTTTTTCTACCACGCTACCTCGGAGGGCTCAGGAAAACTCGTCAATTAGTGAAAGAAATCATACCAGAAAGGCAAACTGTGAGCAGATTAGAAAGTCTTTCCCATCACACTCTACAGCTATAGGCTATGGGACTTTTTGCTCTGTGTTTAAGTTAGAATGAGGAAAAGAATAACAATGAGAGGACAGGATGAAACAGAAAACAGTGTGGAGAAAAGGAGGTTCAGGGCAGACCTTCCCACTCTCTACAACTGCATGAAAGGAGGTTTTAGGCAGGTGGAGTTGGACTCTGCTCCCAGGGCACAAGGACAAAAGGAAATGGCCCCAGGCTGCACCAGGGGAAGTTTAGGTCAGATATTAGGAAAAAGTCTTCACCAACATGGTCATCAAGCCCTGGCACAGGCTGCCTATGGAAGTGGTGGAATTGCGATCCCCGGCGGGATTTAAAAGCCCTGCGTACGTGGCACTTGGGGACACGGGTTGGTGGTGGCCTTGGCAGTGCTGGGGGAAGGGTTGGACTCAATGACTTTGGAGGCCTTTTCCAACCCAAATTATCTTATAATATTACCTTGGGTTTTGTGGTTCTACCATATCGTGTCGATTTTGAATGACTGCATGAGGTAGGTTTAGAAACGTACCTCCTGATCTTCCTGTATTGCCATTTGTGGAATTAGGTGGCAAATTCTTCTTGCCCAGCTTTTAAATTATGTATTTGTTACTAATTTCTGATAGATGTTTGCCCCAGGAGTAGATGCATTTTATATTATCATTAAAATCTTATTGAAAAGCATCTCAGGAGACTTTGGGACAGAACAGGAGATATAAATGGAATATCCTATTAATATTCCATTAAGTTAATAATATCTGTCTAACTGAATCACAGTTATGTTTCCTGCCAGCTTTTAAATACAGATTATTTTATTTTGGTGCTTAAATTCCCATTGTGTAGAGCTGTGCTAGCCTTTATGAGCTATTTTTTTACTATTTATCTTGTGTTCTTTTAAATGTGTTACAGGTAAATTATTGAGCTGGAGGCAGAGGTATAAGAAACAGAAGAGTCTAAGGCAAAATAATGATTCTGACATTGTGTCTAAAGCATAACCACATCTCTGAGTGAATACCAGACTCTATCTGATTACACGTTCATGCACTGCTGGATGGTTATTTGCTTTGACAGTGGGTCCCAAGAAGTGTCCAATGAGCCTTAATTGCGTTAATTTATGTAGAACTGAGGGCTTTTCTGGGATTACCTTTCTCATTAGGTTCCAGCCAGATCTCTTCATACTGGTCCCCTCACTTTTGCATAGAATATGTGCTGCTTGATCAGATACTCCAGCAGGTCTGAAGAGGGGATAAAATTGTTTTCACCTCTAAATAGGATAGAAATAACCATAGTTGTGGTAGAAACCTGGAGATGGTTAAGCAACTGATTTTATCTGGTTTTCCTGTGATTTTTTTATTATTAATTATTAATTATTATTTAATTAATTAATAGTGTGTTAATATCAAATACTGATACTTGCAACTCTAGGTTTTCAGTGGGGATCATTCCCTTTTTCACAAATGTACAGAAAAGAAATCTAATAATCCAGAGGTTTCTTGAGGATCTATGAGTTACATGTCTTTGGTTTAGTATCCATGTAAGTCTGTAGGTATTTTTTTGATGTTAAAATTGAAAGAATAGTAGCCCTGGTACATTCATTTTGAATCAGCTTTACTAATCTTCTTGCTGTGATCTCACTGTTACCCAGGAATTTTCCTGATATCAATAACTGACTGTACTAAAGTAAGATCAAAATTAAATCTGGATAGATTAACAAATCAAAGCCTAGAAAAGGAAAACAGGAATTATGACAGGAGGTCATTGCATGGAGTGACACTAAAAGTAGTGCTGTAATTATTGTATAAAGCAACACAATAAAAAAAAAGCAAAGTGAAAAGTTCTGCAGGACGGGGAAGTGCAGGTATCAATTGCTTCAGAAAGAAAGAGATGGAGTTTCAAGAATATGGTAAGTAGATGGACAAACTGGCAGTGATGGCAGAACAGAAGTATTTGTGGAAACACTGTTTGCTCTTCTTCCTCAAGTAGTTCATGGGTTCTTTGCCAGGGATGTTTTTATAGCTCAGCAATGTATGTATAATCCATGTGTGCCACCAGCTTTTTCTTTTTACTTGAGTCAACCGTTTCCAGCTGGAAACCTTCATGTTAAAACTACAGAGTATTGTGTAGTTATGAGTCACTGAAAGCAGTAAAAGCAGTTTGAGCTTCCAAAGGAAACCCAGCACTATCCTACAGATGGTGAGATCTGTGCAGGCAGCGGGATCTCGGCTCCTGAGCAGCACTTCCCAGAGAAACCACTTTGCTCTGGTGTCTCTGCTAAGTTTCCAGGGAAACTAATGGCTAAACTGAGTAGGTACAGACTGTTCCCTGAGGTGGAGACATTATTTTAATAGATTCACAGCTCCAGCTAAAATTTCCCAGAGGACAAGTGAGCCAGAAGAGAAGAGCTCAGGTGCTGACAGTGGGATTTCAGTGGCTCGTGTTAGTGTTAGTGTAATTACCAGCTTTGCCAGCTCACCTGTCTCACAGTAGAATAATCTAAAGAATTTGATGTCACACTTTATTGTCTGGGATGTCTAATACAGGAGATCTTTAAATACATTTATATATTTATAAAGAGAGAGAGAAAAGTTATGCCTGAGTTTAGAAGGCACTTCAGCATTGTTGTGGGCAGAGGAAAGTGTTTAAAGACAGCATTACTTCCACCAATTCTTTAGTTTTGTTGACAAGTAACATGAGATCCAAAGGCCAATATATCTGCAAAAAATGAACAGATTTGAGTCTGTTCTTCTTAAAATTTTAAGTATTATTTTCATAATCTGTATCTAAAGGAGATCGTGAAGATCTTGTGCAGAATATTTTTTTAATGTCTTATGTATTATGAAAAATACATCGGTAATTCCTCAGTCAACAGATTCTTTCCAACCAGAATATTAATCCTTAAATCTCATCTTAATCACACCAACAGACTTGAAAAGTTTATTTCATAGCAATTCTGTCAATATACATCAGATAAAAGAATTTAGAGGTCACTGGAACATATTTCATCCCTTAATTGTCATTTCCAAGCTGGATACATCAACCATTAGGCTACACTAGGTTTGGTAATACTGTTTCCTTGATAACTTAAAGAAACTTCAGTTATTCTGCAAGAAGTTGAAATAGTTCATTAAAGGAAATTCAAAGATATTTTCCTCCTGACATGCATGAGTAGCAGTTTACTGTGATTGGAAGGAACCTGAAGGTAGTAGGAGTTATGGCAATAAAGTCCCTGGGCAGTCAAAAGTCATTAAATCCACACCCTGCGCTGTGTTCCTGTCACCCCTGGCACTAATGACAGGCCTAACAAATCTCAGCTTGGGATTCTGAGACGGATTAGGCACCAGGCAGATGCAAAAGCTCAGTTTTATCAAGAATAAGATGGTTTTGGAAATACTCCAAAGGAAATCTGAGGCTCCTGGGGAACCTCTGCGTCACAAGTCACGTTGCCTGCAGATCTTCAGTTTGGAAACACAGGGGAGAAACGTCATAGGGAGATATCTCAGTTTGGAATTTATGTCTGGAGTGCAAGAGTCAGACTTGACACCCTAATTTCCCTTATGGATTCAACCCCAAATAACTCCCTTTCATGATTAAGCTGTTCTACTCACAGGAATCTTGTTGCAAAGCAGCAAATTTGACATCACATGTAGGTAGTAATCTCCACATGGGACTGTCTCTCCTTGTCAAAGATGCTGAATACACTCACCAAAAAAAAAAAAAAAAAAAAAAAAAAAAGAGAGAGAGAAAATGTTCACTTATAATACTTATAATGAAAAAGCTAATTTAACTTCCTGCCAGAAAGGCCATAATATATGACATGAAATTAATGCTTGCAGCGAAGTAACTTACAGTTAGCTTGTGGCTGATTTAGAATTAACACTATCCTAACTAACCAAACAGAAACATAACTGCCTGAACAAAAATATTCCCCTGTCTGTAGTTCTTCCAGTCCTTCATTTGGTATTTTTTGATACTTTGGAGAAAACTGAATATTTCTGAGACCTGTGCTTTGTCCTACATCCTCTTTTTTCTTTTTTCTTTTTTTTTTTCTCCTGCAATTTACTCTAATGGTATTCCACTATCACTGCCCTTGAGTCTGTAGGCCAGCGTGTAGATCAGATCAGCTACCCTGTGTTCAGAATAACAAAAAGATTAAGATTGAGAATAGACTCACAGAAGCCAAAGTAGAATGAGAACATAAGTTGCCAATGGAGGCACCATACCCGGCAACATGCTTAATAAAAAAAAAATAATACGTTAATCCGCTCACAGTATAAAATTATCAGCTGCAGAGATTGTCCCTGCTAAAATACATTGCTCTGGAACTGTGAATTTAAACCAAAGTGACTGAAGTCTAGTTCAAGAGCATGACAGAAAGAGAGGGAAGAGATGGATATAATTTAATCACACTCTGAAGTCAATATCTACCTGTAGGAACATTTGCTGTTTACTGCAATTTCCACAGGCCTCTTGCAGACTTTTCATTTTTCAATGGGGACTTGCACAGCTTTTCTTCTGCCTAAAGTTTGTGAAATAAATGCTGCAAAGCGGCACAGAAGCTCACAGAATAGCTAAATATAAGGACATACATATGCACAACAAGTATCAGAATTTATGTTGCCATTCTAAGAATTATACAGGGCAGCTAAGATTGTTGAATAGACACAGGAAAACTTTACCACAAGAGAAAGCAATAAAATAGGAAAATAAGGTTTTGGACTTACTACTTTCTAAATTTATGGTCCATAAAATGCATTAAAGAGTTCAAGCCATATCTTCAGGTGATTTAAACAGATAAAGTTTTAGGAAAAGGAAGAAATCCGTGCTGAATTCCACCGCCTTTGGATCCGCCTCATGTGGAGATGCCAAGTTTCCTTCTCCATGTTGCTGCCATAGGTCACACACAGGGAGAGAAGCTGACTTTACTGCAAAAATCAGATTATACAAGGAAGCTGATCTGAGTTGACATGATTTGATTTGGGTTAGAAGATTAATCCAGACTTCAGCTGCCAGAGGCTTTTAGATAAATAGCACTTAGCCCACTTACACTGAAAGGATTTTTTTTTTTTTCCAAAGGAAGGAGCATTAATTAGAACAGTATGGAAGTGTAAGAAATCTTCAGAGACTTAGGATTCATGTGACAAAGGCTATGAAATGCTGCTGCCTTCAGAGATTACAGTGTCCATGTTGGAAATGAGATGTGTGTTTCTGTGATCTGCTTAGCGACTGTACTCCTGGCTCATCTGATGAGGGAAAAAATGTGGTGTCTAAAAGCATTGAGGAGAAAACAAAACAGCCCAGCCTGCTTCAAAAGGACTGTGAAGACAAAGGTTTTACAAATGCCAGTCCTGGCCTGAGGCTGAGTAAAACCATAATCCAAGACAGGACAAGCATTGCGGCAACTTCACGTGTCAGTGCACTGAGTGGGTGACATCAGCTCCATGCTGTCAGCAGTCAGATGTGCTCCTTCTACGTGTATTTCCTTCTGGTATGTCCTTCTGAAATATTTTTGGTTTGGAAGTGTCATTACCCAAGTCTCTTGTTAGAGCTGGTTGTTCCTTAGGTAGCAGAATCTTCCATTAGGTTCCCTCTAAATTAAAACTAGCAGACCAAAAGAAAGGCAGTTTATTGCAATTTGGAGAAGTCTGCAGTTTAATGCCCTCGGTTTGGAGGGGCAGAGCAAGGGATTTTAGTCCAAGAAAAGCAAAAAATAAAACCTCAATTTGGAGAACAATATCTCAAATATTGGCCGCAGAAATGATCCGAGGGATGGAACACCTCTCCCATGAGGAAAGGCTGAGAGAGTTGGGGTTGTTCAGCCTGGAGGAAAGCTCCAGGGTGATCTTATTGTGGCCTATCAAAACTTAAAGAGGACTTATAGGAAAGATGCAAAGAGAATTTTCTACCACGGCCTGTGGTGATTTGACAAGGAGAAATTGTTTTAAATTAAAGGTGGTAGGTTCAGACTAGATATGAGAAAGAAATGGATTATGAGGAGGGTGGTGAAACACTGGCATAGAGAGGTGATGGAGGCCCCATCCCTGGGAACAGTCAAGGCCAGGTTGGAGGGGCTCTGAGCAACCTGATCTGGTTGGAGATGTCCCTGCCCATAGCAGGGGGAGGGGGTTGGAACTTGATGACATTGAAAGGTCTCTTCCAACCAAAATGATTTTGTGGTTCTAAGAAGAAAACAACCACAAGAGGTGGACTGGAATGCTCACCTAATTGATAATACCATGTGGGAGCTTTAAGGCTGCAATGGCTGTCAAAATCCACTGTGTTAAACTCTGAGCAAAGCCAATTCCATTCATGTATTCTAAAAAGATGCAGCCAAGAGCAATGTAGGGATATAGATTCTGCTGATATAGAAATTAATTGCATTTTTCTAGTGTCACACAAAAAAAATCTGTGGTTTAACCAGGATTTGGGTTGGCTAGAGCTCAATTAGCAGCTCACTCATAAAATCTTGAATGACTAATTAGTGTTCTTTGGGATTTCGCAAAAATGAGGTTATATTAAAACATTGTTTCAAATTATAAAATGGTTGGTAATTTCTGCAAAACTGAGAGCACTGACATCTAGCTTCATTTTTCCCAAATGTCAAGAGTTTAGCCTAAGGTACTCCCTTGGAATATCACTAGAGACAGATGACTCAAGGACATACACATCCTAAGTGTGTATAATAGGTGAGCAGATGTGGGGGTGTGGAAAATGCCCAATAGAACTACCAAACTTCTTTTTAGGTATTTTAATATCCTACCTAATATCTGAAACTGGACTTGGACATGGAAACCGAATCACAGTATCAATTAGGTGTATATATCTAAGGAAGCTTGCTGCCTATAAAAAAATAAAATACTCTTTTTGAAATAAAAAATCCTGATATCTATATCAAGACAGGCAGGTAAGAATCCTTTCCAAAAGAAATTATTCAGTGAGTTGAAGAGTTAAGTCCCATGTTCAGGCCTTAAATTTACACAAATAACATTGTCCAGCTCTAAGGACATCTGGTTGATTTTGGGAATTTGAATAGGTCCTATCCCACTTGTTTGTGTTGCCTCATTTTCTTTATATAATGGTCATGAACAAAAAATTTACATCTGAAATTCAAGTTTTGTAGCTGCATATACTCCTTTTTATCTTATGCTTGGTCAATATTTAATGACTCCTACCACTTTTTTACAGGAAGGAAGGGAAAAATTCAATCCTATTTGAATTACTAAGTGGCATAACTTAGCAAATTGTTCCTAAAATACTGGCTTATTTCATCTCAGTATTTACTTGTAGTATTAGAGTAGTGATCATTCTACCAATTCATTGTTCCATTAAAATTTAATTCGCTACTGAACAGGCAGAAATACATAGATTGCACAGCAGTTTGTATGGACAGCAAAGAAGCTCTGATGTCAGCAGAACTTTCGTTACATACGCAGGCACAAGAATCCCTACTTTGCAAAAAATAACTTAATGGCAATGCTAAGAATGCAAAGGAAGATTGCTCATTGAACCACAGAGTCATTTAGGTGAGAAAATACCTTTTAGATTGAGTCCAACCCTTAACCCAGCACAACCAAAGCCATCACCAAACCGTGTCTCCAGGTGCCACATCTACATGTCTTTTGAACACTTCCAGGGATGGGGACTCCCTGGGCAGCCTGTTCCGATGGTTGACCACCCTTTCGGTGAAGAAATATTTCCTAATATCCAGTCTAAACCTCCCTCACTGATGGTCTGACACATCTTGAATTCATTTTCAAAGATAGCTCAGATAGGAAGGAGTCCTGGAAGAGTACGTCCTGCAGAATATGTCTGCGGCAGTTTGGGACCAAAAGTCAGTCATGGAAAGTTTAGAAAATATTGGAAGCGTAAAGTGACAACCTACCAGTGAATAAAATCTGCAACACTGGGGAGATGCGAGTTTTCAAACGAAGGTTTTCTGAAAACTCAACTCCTTGTCCAATGAGCGAATCTCTTCTAGAGAGAACAAATTACTGTGTAATAAACTTGCAAAGCTGAAATGTACTTTGCCTGCCTAATGATGACGTATTATGGATTCTTCAAAGCTGCCATGGAAGGATTAATCTTTTTCCCATCGCTTTCAAGTGAGATACTAATTTTGTAGATACAACTCTATCTATCTAAATACACACTCACAAAATTTTGATACACATATGTTTATATATACACACAATTGTACATACGTATAAGTTTGTGATTGAGTGTATGTATATATATAAATATAAAAATACATTTTTTATTATCTATTGATAAAAAGATCTTGGATAAGAAATATATAACAGCATTTCCTGTCCCTAATGTTATTTTCAGTAGATAATCCCATTCACGTTAATTCTCCTTGCAGAAAAAAATCTCAACCATGACATTCCACGGCTTCATGCTCAACTAAACTGCAGTTAGGTACTTTTTCATTGGGATTTGCAAGTGAAAGAAATACTAAAAATTTCTTCCTTTTCCCTTTTTTTTTTTTTTTTTCCTGGGGAAGACTAAGTTTGTTACAGAAAACAAATACTCTGCATTTTTCTTCCCTCAAGAACACGGATGTGGGACAAATGGTTAAGTTTTAAGGCAAAAACACCTTTAAGGCCAACAAAATTAAGTTTTTGGAAATTGCTTTTGGAATGGCTGTTGAGTTATGACAAGCTCTTTCTGAAAGCCCTGGCACACAGCCTCACGCATTTTCTTTTTAAGATGGCTTATGATTAGAGCTCTGTGTGTAAATCAAGGAAAAAAGGCAACAGTTTTCATTGGCTAGAGACAGTAAAAATAATCAAGGTTCTCTGTGGTCTGCCAAGATAAATACATAGGGAAGAAAAGTATTAAACTGCATGTTTTCACTTTTAACAGTGATTTGAAATTTTCAGGCAATAGAAGATAAATGGAAGCAGAAATCTGTGGTGTTCTTCACCATAAGAAAAAGGCAGGAAATAATAAAAGTTTTACAGGTCTCCTCTCTGATGTGTTTATAACAATATTCAGCTACTACCTGGTGTGCTTTTCATCACTAAACTTCAAAGTACTTTTCAAAGCAGGTAATCTTTAGGGAGATTTGGGAAAATTCCAGTTAAAACAGGTTTTGATCAGGTTTTGAATAAGAAGGAAAAACAAAACAACTTGATTTCCCAGGCATCAGGTAGGTTTTGACACAGAAAGTATAAACTAGACCTCAGGTTTGTAGTGTGTGACACTTTGTGTTAGCACAGACACCACTATTGCCTGAAACATTGTTTAAGAAGGAACTTGCAATTTCTTTAAAACTGTTATTTATTCAACAAGATTATATGGAAATAACCTGGTTTTGAGGTAACCAATATGTGGTTGTAATGAGGGGTTTTACAGGTATAAGCTTTCTCTGACTGCAGTCTCTGTGATTGATGCAGGGGAAAGATGAGAGCAGCTGTCCCAAAACTTCTTAGAGAGGACAAAGAATGGCCACTGTCAGGTCTAATGGGTAGGAGGGAGATAAAATTTCTTTTTGAAGTGACAAAGTCATCTCAGCACTTAGTTGTCCAGAGAAGCTGTGGCTGCCCCATCCCTGGGAGTGTTCAAGTCCAGGTTGGATGGGGCTTGGAGCAACCTGGTCTGGTGGAAGGTGGGGGTTGGCATTTCCCGTGTCAGGGGCCTTGAAATGAGATGGCTTTTAAGGGCCCTTCCGAATCATTCCATATTTCTATGATGCTCATGTAGCTCCTAACACATGGACAGCTATTGTGGCAGGTTTGTCCTGCAAGATGTGAAATACTACTTCTTTATTTAAAGTCTGAATATTTTGTTGTCCCATGTCAGAAAACTGAAAGGTGAAAAAAACCCAGACTTAAACCATTCCCTAGAGTCCTGGCAGAAGCTTTCTCACTGACCCATCTGATAGCTGACGGGGATTATTGCCAAGCAAAGAGGAAGAACAAACAAAGCACCTCCCTAAGAGAAAGGTTTTCAATGCAAAAAGGAGATTTTTTTTGTGTGTGATATGGATGCAGAATGCATGACCCCAGAGACACCCTCTTCTCCTAAGATATATGACAGTGTCTCTTAAACTTGTCCTCGTGGAGTAAAGGACTATATTTCTGCTGAGCTCTTGCACTGCAGAGAGGAGATGTATTAATGACAGTGGCTTCAGTGCTGACCATGTGCTGAAAATAGGAACTGAACTGAAAATCTCCATATTCATTTCACAAAGGTCAGTGAACAGACATCATTGCAATACATCTTTTAAGCCTGAGGGATCTGATTCTACATTGTATCACTTTAAGTTTATGTCAGTTCAACTTCTCTGAAATCACTGGAGTTAGAAATGGCATAAAGCTGGAAGAAAGTAGCAGTGAGTCATGCTTTTTTATTTTCAAAAATAGGAGCCAAGTGTTTATGGTGGTTTCACCAGGAAGCCAGAATAAATGGGGAGATTTGGAGTGGGTTTTGATGACTTGTCTGAACCTGTAGCTCATGAATCCATGCAAACCAAACCCAAATTGCAGTGCATGCATTCATATCCTAGTGGACAAAACCTGCTGACTTTCACGTGGCTTCAGCTGCAAAGTCACATTCATTTAACATATTTTCCTTTGTAAACTGTTCACAAAAATCTGCAAACAGTCAGAGAGTGTTTGCAGGGAAGAATGGCCGCACAGAAAGGATGCAACCAGAACAGATTTGCTGGTCTATACAGCAGGTAAAAAGAAAACAAACCCAAACAAAACACCCTGAAAACAAAATGGCCTGTTTGTGATTTCACAAATTGATCAGGCAACTGCCCACCATCAAGACTGAACTCCTTCTGTAGATTGCTGTCTTTCTGAATTAGTGGTGTAATCTCTAGTCTCTATGCATTGAATCCATACACAGGTATTGTTCCCTTATCAGTCACACAGGTGGTGATGTAGGGATGAACACCAGTAATTCTGAGCCAATATCCCCCCCAGTCAGTATTGTCGTACTACCATGTTGCTTGGAGAGTGATGAAATTCCAATCCATTTTTTACTCCTCTGAAATATAGCTGGATCCTGGACTCGAAGCACTGCAGTAAAAGAGTGTAAGTGTTGGCATGATATACCCTGCACTCAGCCAATTTGAGAGAACTAAGTGTGTTTTAAAGATTGTGCACTATTTCTGACCACAGCAGAAAATCTGGATCAATACAGATAGAAGACTTCAATGTTTTGGGGTCAAAAAAAAACAAAAAAACAAAAAAACCCCCACTTTTTTTTTTCACATTTCTGCGTGGAAACTCTTTTGCATTCCTTCTCCCCACGTACACTCGAAGCACAGAGGGAATTTCAATAAAAAAACAACTTACATGAAATTGTTCTTTCCCTTCTAGGTTATTTGTAGTTAATGACTTAGACTTGATCTAGTCTTTGCCATCCTAAGGCTGAGAAATATTTCATAGGCGTACTTTTACCACAGAACTCTTCTACATCAGTACTGTAGTCACTGTGTATAAAGGTAGAAACTGAGGAGCAAATCTTTCCTGAAGCCAGGGAAGACTGGGGCAGAGATGGGCAGAGAACTGAGAGCTGTCAAATCACAGCCCCACTGTTCTTCCCTTTGAGAACACGCAATGCAAAACAGCAGAGTTCAGCAATGCTGCCAAGGGAAGGATTTGGAAGCTGTGAAGGCTGCAGGGGTGGCTGGACACCGTCTGGAACGAAGAACTTGCTCGTGTGAGGAAGGATTGGGGAAGCACTGGAACAGGCTGCCCCTGGAGGTGTTCAAAACATGTGCAGGTGTGGTGCTCAGGGACACGGTTTTGTGGTGGACCCGGCAGTGTCGGGTTGATGGTCAGACTCGAGGATCTTAGAGGTCTTTTCCAACATGAAAGATTCTTTGATTTTATGAGAAATTTTTACCCATCCAGGAAGTTCCCTGGAAGAAAAGAGCATTAAAGAAGGGGTGTTTTGGGGTAGCATTAGCATGTTGAACTGGCAAATGTAGAACTGCATGCCCAAAGGCTATTTTTTAAAGTACTTGCTTTCACAGTGGTGGTTTAAATTAACAACTAAAACCCTTAAAAATCCCACCAAAATTATGTCAGGTGCCAGCCAATTCCCTAATATAAAGAGACCCAGACTGTTTATCACACCATATACTGTAGATCATTAATTTAAATATATTGCAAAGTAAAAAAGTTTAGATCCAGTTGCCCTGTGCAGTTAATGAAGAGAGGCTACGAAAGGAACACTGCAATGCAGAACACCTAGGATTTGTTAATGTGGATGAGTAGAGTGACCAAAAAACTGCCTTGGAAAGAGGAATCTGCTCTCGCAGAGGTAAAAAAAATGAAGGTAAAGCACTAAGGGAAAATGGTTGGTAAATGAACACATGCTACAGGGGCTGTATCTTTCAAACTTTGAACAGGAACCAGAAATAAAAAAAAATAAAATGGCATCCCTCTACACTAAGAAAAGGAGAATTGGCAAAACACCAAGACAGTATGAGAGTGCCAGAAGCCTCATAGTTGTATGGATTGTGTGTTCTTTCTGCAGGAACTCTCAAGGAAAGAACTTCTCTTTTAATGTTTTCCTCCTCAGGAGGAAATGAGGCAAAGAGAGGCATTTCATGGAGATGGACTGCTGAACTACATGCTCCTGGACTATGAAGGAAAGTACTTGAGAATAAATTACATTGCTTTTGCTGGCTTTTTTTAGGTTTAAATTCTCAGATGGTTTCCCTTTTTATCCCAGATCACCAAGAAATATGGAACTTTATGCTTAAAAGTGTAAAAAAACCCGCAGTTTTTCTATCTTCTTTAAAGTAGGTTCGGTTATTCTCATCATCCCTAAGAGGTGTTTGTGTAGCCTGTTCCTGATGATCTCCCATGCTGGCAACTCCGAGGCTTGCCTAGTCAATATATCCCAGCCTGTCACAGCCCTGACAGTCTTTTTGCTCCTAATACTTAGCCTTGTTATAAATTTTTCTTGTTATAAATTAAATAGGCAGTTCCTTTCCTACCTTTCAAGGAGAAAAAGAAGAGCTAATTTTTTTTCTCTGTGCTGAATTATCCTTGCAATGGGTCCTGTGATGGCTGTGGTCTATAAGCAACACTGGATTATAAATTAGTCCTGTAAATATCTAAAAGGTAATATCAGACCAGAGATCAGGGCAATTATATCTCTTCTTTTTTCTTTTTTCCCTCTGCGTATTTGAGGAATATTTTTATTGACACCTTTGGCATTCAGATGTTAAAACTGACATCATGAGATGTGCTTCTTAGTCAACATGGAAGAACACTGTATGTGATTCTCTGTCTGCTGTTTTGATTTTTATCATGTTATGATAACTTTCAATTTATTTCTCACTCTGAGTTTAATATTTTCCCTCTCATCATATGCCAATCTCTTCATCCCTACTGCTGCTAGTTCCCAAAGTGCTGTGAGATCTCAGAGGGTCTACAACACTTTCAGTGTGAATACAGATTAAAATGCCAATTTGTGCATTCATCCCTGATGCTTGGATTTTCCTTTTCTTTTTTTCCAAATTAAAATTTTCTGCAAAGTTTTAAAAGTATGTAGAGTTGAAAATGGTGACAGAATGAATTTTCCAGTTTTGTCCCAATCCTCCTCTTCAGTTTGTTTTTGTTTTGTTTTGCTTTGCTTCTGTTTTTGCTTTATTTACCTTTCTAAATTCTCATCTACAGCACTGCACAAGAATTTGCTATAGCACAACAAATTCCTCCATGTAACTCAAATCACATGAGCTCTGTAATGCAAGATGTTACGTGCAGGGTTGAGTTAAAAATAGAATTGTCAGCCTTACCCAGACACTTGCTGGTATACACTAAAACCTGTCTTACTTCTTCCCCTCATTACCAGGTTAATGAAATTGAAAGAGAAAACATAACAGAAATAGGCCAGAGAGAAAAAAATGTCACTGAGGCTGATGGTCACGACCTCACAAAAACATGATGTGAGTCATCGCTGGGAAAAATGAAGGTTCGGCAGGAGGAAATTGTCACAAATGCAGGGTCAGGACGGAGAAGCAACTTTTATCACTTGATTTCCAGGGTTTAGGATGATATGGTCTTGACATCTCCCGCCGGGCGTGTATCAGTCATTCCTCCACAGGGCAGAAGGAGCTGCAGGTTCCCCAGGACCAGAGATGTAAAGCTGGGTGTCGCAGGAGAGAAATGACATTTCGCCTCGTCTTCAGGAATGATTTCACCAAGAAGCTCCTCTAGACAGCACAAGACCAATTTCGTGGCAAACCATAATGAAATTCCCCTTCCGGATTTTGCAAAGACTGCTGGACTTTTTCCCCTTCCTTTTCCAGGAGGAAAAACCTATACAAGTCTTTGTAGAGGACAGCAAGCGGTTCCAGGGCAGCTGGATGTACTTCCCTGTACCAAAGCACACGACATACTGCCAACAAATCTGTATGACTCTATTATAAGCTAATTGTTCTCTGTGGTGGTGATCAGGATAAAACTATACTTTAGATGCAAATACTTTTAGTGTAATACTGATAGCTCTTTCTCCTTTACCTGTAGTCACAGTTGAATCAGTCATATCTTTTTAAACTACATCAGACAGCAAGACTGTGTTCACTAAATCCCTGCTTAGACAGGTACTCCTTTTTTAAGGGAGGTGTTACAAAACTTGTCACAAAGGAGACAGCACTTGTCAACAAAGATTGCACAACTGAATCAGAAATATTAATTTATACGTTCTTAGTTAAAAAGGGTGGTACTGCAGTAAATCATCTGTGCTGACAGATGTCTCCTACTCTGTGTAGCAACTGAATTAACAGCTTCACTCATACTGTAACAGGAAGATCTACCCAAAGGCAGAGCTAGGATTAGGGTTAAAAGAGGGTACAAGTTTCTGGTTTCAGTCCCAGTCATATTATTATCTGCAAAATCAAGCTGTGTTCTCATCTAGGTATTGGTCTGTGCTCCTCTCCACTTACATCACCAGGAACACATGAAACACAGCAGTTTCCTGATGAGAATATCGCAGAGAAGAGTAATGACAATTCCAGGAAAGCAAGACCCCTCCTGTGCTGGAAGCTGCATAAGGCAAGGACCACATTAGTGACCCCTGACTCCAACAGTGCCGGGAATATTGACTGTGCAAATGACCATCGACCGCACAAACAGCAATCAGGATGTTCAGATTCTGTCACGATTCAGCCGCCACACAGTGAGGAAACAGGACTATCAGAGAAGACAAAGAGCTTTGCTAAAGAGACAGTGTTACTGCTGGATAAAACACTCGTGATGATGTGAAGATCAATACGTAAATCTCCAAGAGTTTAATGCACAGCTAAGTATTTATGTAGAACACTAAAGGACGACTTTTAGTGCAGTGTCAGGCACAGGTTGCGTAAACAGCCAGACAAAAAATCTGGGAGCAGGAAAACAGGGTAACTATGGGTCAGTCCTGCCCAATGCTCACCACACACCAATCACTCAATCTCCCAGGGCAGGAGGATGCATTGCAGCAAAGATAGCAGTGATTCAGGGCAACACTGAGCAGCCCAACACTGCTTAGTTCCCCTTCCTGTTTCCCTGGCATCTAGTGATGGACCAAAGGCAATACTTCTGATTTTCACAGCTCTGCCAACCATCACAGTTGGTAAGAGCCTTGTGAGCCCGTTAGCTGTAGATATAAGATACCTTATGTTCTTAGGAGGAAAGAGAACTTTCCTTTGTCCTGGAGGGGAAATATGTACAGACTTGGATAGAGAGAAGTGGAGCACTAAATGGACAGCCATTCCCAGAAGTCGTTTTTGTTCCTTCAACCAAGAGAAGCATCTGGTTTTTTAATCCTCTCACACTTCTGTGAAGTACTGAACAAATTCCAGTTTAGTTTGGTTCATTGGTTAATCATAAGGCTTCTGTCGAGTGAGGGGAGTGGAGTGAGAACTTTTCTGGGGGACACTTAGCACATTGTATGGTTTGTGGAAGGAAAGGTAAACTGTTAAGGACAGTATGAAAGCCTGGGTAAGTTGGAGGAGCCTGAATTGCAGAGCCTTATTTCTTCACATATAATTCAACTGTTGTGAAGAAGGCAAAAAACCAAAATGCTTCACTCTTGCTTTAATATAATTGCTAATGCACAAAAAATTAAGCAAAATATGAAAATAAGTAAAACTGAAGAAAATATGTAAAATAATGTCTAATACATGACTGTAGAATGCATTCTACTTGTTCTTACAGCTCTTTTAAGAGATGTGAATCCAAAAACCTCCTTAAATGCCCTGAATTGTATAGGTAAGTGATCTAATTTCTAAATTAACAGTAACAGGTATTCCTGACAGTTTTATAAGTTCTCTCTCTCTAGCTGAAACTGTAGTTTAAAAACAGATTTTATTGTTTTGTTCAGTAATGTCCTCTTTTGACTTTGAATGGTGCCAAGAAACCATAATAAAGACAAAAGCAAGAGAATTAACCAGACTTTCTGAAATCTAAGACTAAAGAAAAGCACAGAAATAGAGACTGTAAAATGAATTAAGGATCTTATCTACCTCATTAATGCTGTATTTCAGCAGAAATAATCAAGACTTATTTGAGTAGGTTTACTCTAAATTGAAAAATAGACTCAAAATTTATAAAAAAACCCCAAACCCAAACCCAAGGCAAACAAAATTTAAAAGTTTCTTTAGAAAAGTAAAATCAAGTCAGGGGTTTGTTATTTTTAGGAAAAGAAACAGGCAAATCTTTCCAGGTGCATGGTGGCTCTGATAACTGGCTTAGATAGAGTCCTCTGGAGTTAAAGACTTCCCTGCATCATGGGAATAACCCAGAAATCCCACAGCCCTGCTTTGGAATCACTTCCCTGTCTTGTACTTCAGGAACCGATGGCAACTTGAAATCCCAGGATACCTGGAATGACCTTTGAAAATCCATTCCTTACACGTTAAACAGATGGGCATAGAACACTTCGCTATTTTGGAAAACATTAGTTTAAATCATTGCTTCAATAAAACACTTCCTTTATCATGAGTCCTCATTTCCCTATGAATACACAGCAAAACGTTCCAGATAAGCTCTGGCTGCAACAGAAACTGCTCTGTTTTCTCTCATGTTTTCCAATTCCAAAACAAGTTGAAGAAAGGAGAAAAATTACCTAAAGTACGATGAAAGCTATTTAATGGTTTGCTAGGAGAACAGACATCTGTAGCTAGAAGAGGAAATACCAGCTGAGTTGGTTTAAAAATGAGCCTGATGCGCTGCTTGGCGCGAGTCTCACACGGTCGCATACAAAAATCCTGCCATGAAATCGGCACTTCTGGAGGGTTTCCACAGCACCTACAGACATGTTCATGCACGACACTTTCTTAAGGTGAAACCTTAGCAAAAATGCCATCTTCCCAATTTAGCACTGAAGACCTGTAGAAAAGCTCTGCAAAGAATCCAGATTTCCAGTGCACCGCTCCACCCCCCAGGACTGTCCTTTGCTTCTCGCCCTTCTCAAGCACTGCCTAACATCTGATGTGCAGGAGGTGAAGGGAAGCCTTATTAATCAACCACAAAGTACATTGAAGCACCTAAATGACTTGTTTATACAAATGATCTGCTCCACTGCAAGTGATGAGGTCAGGAGTCGCATTTGTTGTGCTGCGCCATTCTATGGAGGCATCGGCAACTGTAATTTTGTCACGCTCCGCTTTCCATCCCTCCGAAGGCTCATCGCTCCTGGGCTGTCAGACGCATCGAATGTCCCAGTGAGCGCTGCGTGTTTGATAGAGCGCTGCCTCGGCCATTAATCACGCAGGGAGTTAAATTTCCTCTGTCAATATGGTAATTCTGCAAGGGCAAGGATGTGCTATCAATTCTTATTGAGGAAACGACAACGAAAAAGTGGGTCAGCGTGAGGTTGCCTCAAAGCAGTTTCTTAAAATTATCTGACAGGCTAAATTTCATAATATGATTTAACTCTAAACTATTTTCCATATCCTGTTACATACCAAGACTTAAGGATTGACCTTTTTTTTTTCCTGAAGTGCATCCCTTTCCCAGAGTATAATACCACTTCAGGCAGAAAAAGGGGGATTTTCAACATTATCCCATGACAAGAACATTGGCTATGGTAATGAAAAGAAAGTTTCTAGGGTCTTGTGGGTTTTGGAAAAACATTTTGGAAAAACATTTTAGAGAAACAACTATACTGACAAGGACACTCCAAACTATCAATAGTCATTTAGGTTGTCAAACAGGTACAGAACTAAAATAAAACAGTATAAGATATGTCAGGCATTTCAACTTAACATTCCTGCATTCATTAAGTGTAAGAACAAACAAACAAACAAAAAAATTACAAAAAATCAAATAGGCTTCAATAACATCAAAATTCAACTTAAAGAATTATGGATGATCAGTATTAACACAAAAAGATTTCTGAGGGAAGAGGCCTCTTTGATCTAACAGAGAAAGGTATAATGATACACTATGACTGGAAGCTGAAGGTAGACATATTCAGAACAGAAATAAGGGAAACATTTTCAAGGACGAATGTAATTAACCATTGGAACATTATACTTCGAAGGACAGTGGGTATCTCACCCCTTGACATTTTTGAACCAGTCATTTTCAAAAAGAAGCACATTAGTCACTTACAAACTGTTAGTACACTTACACACTGTTAGTACGCTTACACTTACTGTTATGAGCTTGATACAGGGATTGTTCTGATGAGGAAGGAAAAAAATAGATGCGGAGTAACTCTTAGGGGTCTGCTCATATACAAAGTGTCCTGATACTAACCAAATATTTTAAATTTTTTTTTTCTTGTGTATTCTGGTTATGAGGTTATTTAGCCTGGAGAAGAGGAGGCTCAGAGGGGACCTTATCACTCTCTACAACTCTCTGAAAGGAGCTTGTAGCCTAATGGGGGTCGGACACTTCTCCCAGGCCACCAAAAACAGGACAAGAGGACTTGGTCTTAAGCTGCACCAGTGAAGGTTTAGGTTGGACATGGGGAGGAGTTTCTTCAGAGAAAGGGTGATTGAGCCTAGGAATGGACTGCCCAGAGAGGTGTTGGAGCCACCATACCCAGAGGTGTTAGGGGAAGACTGGATGTGGCACTTGGTTGTGTGACATCCAGGGGTGATGTTCAGTCATAGGATGGACTCGATGATGTCAGAGGTATTTTCCAACCTAATTGATTCTGCGATTCCATGATTTTAATGACGAGAACAACTGCCCATTTTTTATCTCCCTAACTGCCTGTAATTAACACAGCAAAAGCAGAAGGGTTCATTCTATTGAAGGTATTTCAATCATCAGTAGTTAAATTAAGGACCTGTGGTAAGGGATACAGTTTTCTCTAGGGTTACTGTTCCACAACACAAAAAATAACAACTGACAATTAATGATGGGAATGCTGATACACAAACCTTAGAGGATGTAATTTTTGATTCCAAGAGAGAGTAACTAGTTTGTAGGATGGGTTTGGGATGCAGAGACATTCATAAAAGTGGTAAATATCATCTGCAGTAATTAAAATTAAGAAATGTGGTTATAATTCTAGCAGAATCACTTTTAAAAAAATTGGATTTTTTTTTCTCAAAGAATGATTATCTGGTGAAATTCTCTTCCTCTGAAGACCCTCTGCTCCTCTTCCATTTAAACACTGGAATAATCTCAGCAGGCAACATTTTCATTTGCAGCCTGTGAAGTTATGCATGGAAGAAATTTCACATGAAACAAATAAAATATTTATTTTAATGTTTATTTTTTCTTACATTTGCTCAGCATTTGCAATGAGTTACTAGTCAATACTGAAGAAATCCACAGTTTCCATCAAAAATTGGACAATTTAACCCTACCAGTAGTGGGTTTCCATGTGTACAAGGCTGTATATATTTACATCAGGGTAAAAAAAACTTGTAAAGCTGCTGCGTTCAGCTTGAGTGTCACAAAAGACAAACAACACATTACTCTTAATTTACTTACGTATCTGATAAGAATTTCACTGAAAAAAAAGAAGTTTTGAATATTCCCTATACATGACAAGAAGCAGATGAGAACCAAATGTGGAACTGCTCATTTTGGGGAGGATTTTTTTGTTTTACTTTGTTTCTTTGTTGTCCTTGTAAACTGTTCTTTAACCAGAAGCAGCACATGAGAGGGTCACAGGCTTGAACTGTTTTCTCGTTACATATTTCAGTTAATGTTTCTTTGAGTGGTAAAAACCAGAATCTGCTGATCCCAGGGTTGAGCAGGCTTAGATTGATGCCTCTATTCTGAGTGACCTTAATTCACGTATTCTATCTATTTTAATAAATGGTATTATTTACTGCACTGACACAGTATAGTATTTTTAAAATATTTATGAAAGCAGCCTTTACATACAGACGACTGATGTTTATCCTTGGGCTGTTGCCAGGGAACGAGCAATGTATGGGTTGAACAATGAGTTTGGATTATGCAGTATTTATTGTTTCTCTTTTTTATCTCTTTCACAGGATAGACAGAAGCTTTCATCTGTTAAAAAGCACAATACTGCTTTCTCCACATGATAGTATTGCTGCCTTACTAGATCTTTTCTCCTAACCCACCCTGTCATTTCTGGGTTTGAATCTTCCTTTATGCATCTACATATCTCTCATTTCTTTTTCTTTTTTTTTTTTTTTTTTTTTTATTGGAAACAAAAATTTTTTTTTTTTTGTTAATGGAACACAAATATTTTATTATTTTCTTGATGTCCAATGTTCTACTAATATTTTAAGAATGTCATGCTCCATTTAAGTGTCAGGATGAAGACATCCAGTGTAATCTCTTTTTTCCTGTAAGTGCTTCTGACTTCTTTTTGTCTGTATAATTCTGTCTTGCAAGCAGCCTTTTGCAAACTAATGTTCTTAAGGACACTGTCGATGAAAACAGCTCACCTACGGCATTATGCAGAAACGAAACTGGCAGTGGGTGAATAGCTGGGGAAGGGAGATATTAGAATGAAAAAAGAAGTAATCCAACTAGAGTGTGGCAGTGTAAAAGCTCATTGCTGAAATGAAGGATAAGGAATTAAAAATGAGCAATATGTATTCCTTCTAAGTGAGCCAAATTCCAGTTGGAGCTTCCGGGCTGACAGTTCTAAAGAGACTGGCTGTGAAAACGATGTTGAGACCAGAAAAGTGTAAGTGTCTCTCCATCACTGGGCATTTATTCCCTTCAAGGGAGGACTAGTGGTCTGCCTGCATTCGGTCTGTTTCTTGATGATGTGGATCTATCAGATATTGATCAGAAATGATCAATTAAGTTCATATAAAGTCACCTTCAAGTTGGAAAAGTGTGGCCAGCAGGAACAGGGAAGTGATTCTACCCCTGTACTCAGCACTGGTGAGGCCACACCTGGAGTGCTGTGTCCAGTTCTGGGCCCCTCAGTTCAGGAGGGACATTGAGGTGCTGGAGCAGGTCCAGAGAAGAGTAACCAGGCTGGGGAAGGGGCTTGAGCACAAGTCCTATGAGGAGAGGCTGAGGGAGCTGGGGTTGTTTAGCCTGGAGAAGAGAAGGCTCAGGGGAGACCTCATCGCTCTCTACAACTCCCTGACAGGAGGGTGTAGCCAGGTGGGGGTTGGTCTCTTCTCCCAGGAACCAGCAGTAGGACAAGAGGGCTCGGCCTTAAGCTGTGCCAGGGGAGGTTTAGGTTCGATATTAGAAAGAAATTCTTTACAGAGAGAGTAATCAGCCATTGGAATGGGCTGCCCAGGGAAGTGGTGGATTCTCCATCCCTGGAGGTTTTCAAGATGAGGCTGGACGTGGCACTGAGTGCCATAGTCTGGTAACCACAGTGGGGTTGGATCAAGGGTTGGACTTGATGATCTCAGAGGTCCTTTCCAACCCATCTGATTCTATGATTCTATGATTCTATGATGTTCTTGTAACTGGTGATGGCTATTACATCCTGCTTCACAGGTTGGTGTCTCCACGGTAATGCTAAACCTTTGTCAAGCTAGAAAGAAGTAGGAACAAAGTGAATAACAACAGCAATAATAATAACAATATATGATTTTATTTAGGAGGAACTTTGGGAAATAGCTTCTCAGTGTGAGAAGATGAATGTGGATTATGTTAGAAAACTACAATTTTGACTGTACCTATTAGTTTTATTTACCAGACTAGTGTTGGACATTTTAGCAGAATCTATTGATGATAACACCTCAAGTTTCAACATGTTACTATAAAAATAAAAAAAAAAAATATATATGTATGATACACTAAAGAAACTTTCTGTGTATGAAAATCATGAGCATAGTGAAGTGTGATAATCACATGAGGGTACCCATATTTTTACAGTCTGCGAATGGGGATAATTTTATTTCACTCCATTTGCAGAACTGTGAGCGTTGCTATCAAAGCTGAGTTACTGGCTGGAGCTGCTGCAATTCCGCTGCCAAAAGCATAAAAGAGACAAGCTGAAGAAACACACACAAAAGCTAAAATCTTGCCCCTACCTCCAGGGATGAGATTGTCCCCAACAATATATTTGCTATTGTTTTTCTAGAACACTGACCCTGATATTCAACCCATACAGTAGATGTTCTCCTACTCCTATTCACAGTTTTCTGGCTCTGGGAGCAGGTGAACAGACATCCTGTATGAACCGACATCAAGTTATTTTTTCCTTAAATTTTTCCTATCTCTTCCCTCAGAAAACACAAGTGATTCCTTAGATATTCTCTAATTTTTGCAAGTATATAAATAACAAAGTCTAAGTAGTTGGCAAAGTCTTTGCTACATGAAAGGAAAGGGATTTCATAAAGGTGTGATAAACATATGTAATAAATTGTGTAGCAAAACAACAGAACCAAAATTCATGGCTTAGGCATTAGTAGGATACTTATTTTATACAGCTTAAAGCAAGTGGCTTCTTCCCTCTTATTTGAATTAGAAAAAGAACAATAATGTTTCCATGAGAAATTGCATAATCCTGCAGTTTGTAAATACCCATTAATGGAATTATAAGCTATTAATTTTTTGTTTGTTATGTTTTACTCCTTCCTTCTATTTTGGTAGGAAAGGAATAAATTTAACAATGCAAATTTATTCTGCATTTACACAAAATAATTCATGATTTTTAATCCTAGATTTAAATACATCTTGCAGTTAGGAATTACAGGAATAATATTTCTCTGTGTGTAAATAGGTACTGGATAAATTATTAACTACTTTGGTACATGGCAAGGTGGGATCTGGCCAGGCAACTGGGAGCTGAGAAACTGTCCTTGGTCTCCATCACCCAATAAGAGGAGCAATTGAGAGACAAGAAATACATTTTAAGGTTACAGGCAATAAAGGAAAATAAGAATCTGAACACAATGTGTCTTCTCAGGGATACCTCTAAAGTAAAAAAAAATCTAGTCCATTGTACAGGGTTAGGTTAGCTCAGTGTGGAAACAAGGAGAAAGTGCTTTAAAAATGTTTATAATTAATTACTTTGTGTTTATTCAGTTGGTAGCTAAACCAAAATTAGTCTTAGAGTTTGTGGAATTCATAGAGAGAAACTTTTCTATTTAGAAACAATTAATGTTTTAGATGATCAAAAACCAATATAAAGGTTACAGGCAAGGGCTGTGCTGACTTGGACATTCTTTAGCTTGGGGCATCCACAAACTTAATCATAAAGTTTTCTTCTTATCTGAAATCTTGGCTTCTTTGATTATTTTTGTTGGTTTGTTTATTTGTTTGTCTGTTTGTTGAGTTCCTCTAATTAAAGCAATGCAGTGAAACCATAAGAAAAAATCCTTATTATTTCACTTTGTGTACTCCGGTTGTACTTCTTTACTAACAGAAACATGTGCAACATAAACAAGGTCAAAATTATATTCATGCATACTCCTGTGAACGTCTAAAGCACATAAAAAATAAGGTTCCACTAACTTTGAGAAATTTGCCCAAGAACTAGGAATGTGTCTGCCAAAAAAATAATTACGATATTTAAGAAATTAAGGCCTCAGCTTCTTGTACCCAAAGACTATTCCATATTTGCTAAGGTTTATTGACTAGAGGCATGACACTAATAGATTTTGAGCTCTCTGGTGGTAATGTGGGATGAATCTGCAAAGGAGAATATAGCCAGGGTTAATTAGAAATGTAGGTGACTTTGGAATATGGTACCATACTTAGAGCAATGTCTGCTTCAGACTTCTTTACCCTCAAATAAACTGACCAGGGAAAAGAATGCCTAAAGCCTGAAAGTTGAGCTCTTTTCTCTCTTCTTCTTTATGGTTGATAAGAAATGCCGTCAACTGTACAGAAAGGCTTACGAAGTAAGGAATTTTTTAAGCAAAATTTAAGCATCATCAAAAATCATCATTACCTTGGGTACCACAGTGAACAGCATGGCTACAGAAGCAGCTGTGTAGAAAACCAAAGAAGTTTCCCTGAAGGCAAGACCCAAGCCTTACAATTTCCCTGTCATATGCAAGATTATCATCTACTCATAAATATCCTACAGGGAAACCAAGTGATCTCAGTCTGATCACGTTTTATGGATGTGCACAATATGGATGAAGGGGAAATGTCTATATTGACAATAGAAATCACTGAACAAACAAAATGTTATCTCGGGGGTCCAAAGGCAGACAAATTTACATAAGGAATGAGTTGTGCATTTTAAGAAGAAGGTTAATTAACCGTTTCATAGGTTTATCCAAAAACACGATCAGTTCCATGAGCTAAAGTCTCCAAGATTAGAAGGCTTTTTAAGTGATATTACAAGTTTAAACAGAAGATTTTAGGGTATTAATATAGGCATCACTGAATAAAATGCTATTCTGGTTTCAGATTCTGTAAATGTAACAGAAAATACTTAATGATAGAGGAAGCTTTGACAAATGAGAGTCCCACTGTTATGGAAAATGACCCCAAAGCTAATTGCAAGCATAAAATATTATGAAGCTCTAGCCAAATATTTGCCTAAGTGGTGTGTTTGCTTTGGAAAGACTTGGAAAGACTGCATTAACATCTCCTCACTGTGCTGTCTTTTACAATTCATAAATAAGTACTCATAAACTATAAAAAATATGGATAAATTAACCAAAATTTAATCTGAATGCATATCTGAGTATACTCAGACAGAATGAGTGGGTTGTAGCTGTTCATGTTTGCTTATCACTAACTATGATTAATGATATCAGTGAATCTGAGAAGGTTTGAAGGTCTAGTGATGAAAGCAATGCAAAAACATTTGAGCCAAGTTGAACATGCCCATAACTATCTGATCCATAAACTAGGCTGGAAACATGGTAAATAAGATATCCCATGAGAGCTTCAAATTTCAGTCTCCTAATATATTTTGCAATGCCCTATTTAATATAATTTTCATGCTTAATATTCAAAATATTTTTCATTCATTTTCTTTTTGAACTTAGTCCTTCAAGAGAGTATTTTTTTCTGATATCCACTAACAGATTAGCGTGTTTGGACATGCAAGGTATATTCTTCCCCCTGGTGTTATTATAGATGCATGACTTACAGCTAAATAAATATTATCTGAGTCTCACAGGACAATCTACTCTGGATTCTTGAGCCTGTCTTTGCTTGTGAAAGAAAGTCAAATTAAGATTGATAGAAATGGTATGGGTCATAACATGTGTATGAGCATTCATCAATGTTTTCTAATACTCATAGAGCAGCACTTTGGTTTTAGGATCAAGTTCAAAGCTGTTTTTGTATTCCTTGGGATCTGAGTGATTGTTTCAGCCGGCTTTAAACTTTGGTTATGGTACCAATTTTCTCTGAGGTTCGTCCTGACATCATCCATATTTTTCAGCAAGAGCTGCCTCCTTGTTCAAAATTCCTGATTCCTCTACTTTGTAGTATCCACAAAGAGCCTACACAAATTCTTTTCATAGCCCCAAAAGTTTCTAGTTATTAGATGACCCAGTCAGATTCCAATATGCCACAGACCACTTAATGTCATCAAATTATCTTCTGACTGACAGCAGTCACTTTTTATTCCATACACTTGAACGACTTTGAGGATTTCAGGAGAATGAGAAGTTGGCACAATTTTTGTAGTTTGCTGCAATTATTCTCCATGTTAAGGATTTGTGCTTTGTCTTGAATTTTGATTAATCTATTTCTAAATTTCAACAATTACACATGATTAAAGGTCCTTTAGCACTTGGCATTTTCTTAAGTGAGAGCATTTATGTGCTCTAATGAAGTCACCTCTCAATCTCCTTGTGAAAAAACAAATATTTATCACTCTATGGCATTTCTCATGTCTTCAAAACCCTTTATTTTTGTCTACCTTCTGCTCATTTTTCATCTTTTTAATATCCTACTAAAATCACTGGGCACTCACTGAGTACACAGTATTCCAATACGGTGCTCACAGATGTCACAGGAAACCTACTGTTAACCTTCATTTTTAAAGGATTAATCCCTGCTTTGTACATCAGGAATCACAGTCATACTGTTGCACTGTAAGCTTGATTTTCCTGGCTACTATAACTCTTAAATCCTTGTGCCTCCTTATAAATTTCCAGCACACATTCTGCATGACTGGCATTCATTCCTACACAATCTCTGATGCTTTATTTAACTGTGCTGATACATGCTTTGTCTGAGAGATCCAAAATTATCAAGTAAAACTAAGTTCTTTATGTAAATGGGTTTTTATTTTTTTTTTAATAGAACACAAATTCTTGGGTCATCTCCAAATTCCACCAGGAGTAAATTCAGCTCTGTCCCCAGATGACTGATCAACATATTTCATACACTTGAATTATTACTCTTAAAAGATTCCTTGAACAGAAATATTTGCTCTGAACATCTCCATCTCAGTGTTTCGTTTCACCGCAATCATTTTGATTGTGAATTTAACCCAGAAGACCTTCCCCTTCAGTCTGACAGGAGAACAGTAGAAGGGATGAAACATTTGTCCAGGCCTTTAGATAACACCACAATGTTGGATAACTTCACATTTGTATTTTTGCAAAGACCAAGAAGAATTTGGTCCTTTCCACATGGCACCCACCTGACAAACCAAACCCATCAAGAACTCTACTGGAAGTTACATATGAGATCTATAAATACACATAAGCACATTTGCTTTACCATTGCAACTCTTAAAAGTATGAGAGGAAACTGCATCAGCAGCAGCTGACAACAGATGGAATCCTGGGACAGTTGGGTTTCTTCTGAATTAAATTTAGCCACATTAGAAGTTGATCAAATACTGTATTGTTGCAGTCACGAGGTAAGACCTGGGCCCGATGAAGATTTTTTTTTGTTTGTTCCATAATTTTATCATTTAAACCTCGGCCATCAGGATGCACAAATGACCTTACAAATATGCAAGTCACAGAGAGCATCTGGCAGCTTCGTGCTCAACCACCCTTCACAGAACGCATCATTCGCAAAATAACATGAGCACACCTTGGGGTCCTGCTGTTTGCACCAGCAGCTGCATCAGTGTCTCTACAAGGAATACAGATTTTCATGGATTTAACTGGCTATAAAACTCACTTTCATGCTGGTACTGACTGTCATGAAGTTTTTTACTTTTTGGTTTTTTAGAAGAAAATAAAATTGACATATTCTAAACAACAAGAGCACCGAGCTGTATGGACGTATTGAAATCAAACAAGTTCTTGAATTCAGTACAGAGTACAAAGCCTGAGTTACAGGATTTTTTTTTTTTTTTTCCTAGGCCCAATGATAGAATCATAGAATCATAGTATGGTTTGGGCTGGAAGAGACCTTAAAGACCATCTGAAGTTCATAATAAAGTTCCAATCCACTGACACGGGCAGGGACACCTTCCATTTGAGCAGGTTGCTCCAAGCCTTGTCCATGCTGGCCTTGAACACCTCCAAGGATGAGGTGTCCACAGCTTGTCTGGGACATTTCATGTTTTGTTATCAGTTCTTTTACAGTCACAGAGCAATTCTACATTTGCTAGCAGCAGGGTGGTTCTCTTGACTGCCATGATGCTGATTTGTCAAGTAAAAGTAGGATCCAGGACTCAAACTGAACCTGAACAGAGCCTTAGGAGCTATTTGGTGGAGGTGTCTGCTCACCAGTCCTTTATCGTGTTAGTTTTTTCACTTCTTTATGCCTACCATGGAGTCTGTGAATTCAGTTTGTTTGCCAAAACCATCCAGTGTTAATTGGGGCAATCTAGGACACCCAAAATGACCTGCAACTACAAGTCCAGAGGATGTGTGTTTTTCGCTGGTCATGGGTCACACCCTTCAAACTTGAGGAGATGCCACAGATCTCCTGCTCTGTTTGACACAGCTCCATCTGGGTGGTTTGCAGCAACTGAGTCCAGACTCTCACATACAGACACGTACATTTAGATGTATCAGAATCTGCCAGCTGAGTCCCACCCCAAAATGTGTATGCTTTGCCTAAACCAGGAGAAGCACTAATGTCATGAAATGAGCATTTTAAGGTGGCTCAAAAAATCACCAGCAAAGGTAAAAGTGAAAGAAGGTTGAGTATAAAGGCAACAACACAGCAGAGTTTCTTGCAAGGTTCACTCTACTACTTATTAGACAGTTGAAATACACTGACAAAAAACACACAAAATTCTAAATTCTGTGTCAGTCTGAACCAAAATAAAAGCAAGACCATCTGTGTGAAGTCTGTGGTTGGGGGAGAGAGGGATAGGTAAGACAAAAGGAAGAAGGGATAAAGACTTATGACTTATGACTAAAAGCATTTAACTGGTAACTTAACAATTCAACTTAAAACTTAACTTATTAATTAACAATTTGACTTGGATCCATTTATGGTTTACTTTACTATAACAGCAACTAACTTATAAATCTAAACTACTTAAGAACTTCAGAAAGGAGTATCCCCAGCACATTTGATACAGCACAGCACATGCACACAGACAGAAAGAGTTTGTACAAGGTACATGTGAAAAATTTCCCCCGACTTCCATGAAATACTCAAGGCCAAGGCCGAGCGAGCATTTCTCATATCATAGTGTGGCCTGTGGTGTGTGTGGGGAGGATGCACCACCACAACTAAACAGTACAATGATACAAATAACAGGAACTATTGACCTAATTCTGCTCACAGTCTGATTTTTAGGTCAGACAGTGGTTTAATGTTCATTTTCCCGCACTGACTGTTTGGAACTGGGGATGTTCCACATACAGGCTGCTATTCATCTCTTAATCCTAATTAAGAAGCTCCACTTCCCTGTGCTGTAGGTTTGTACGTTTTGTTCTGGTTGAAGTAACTAAAAAAATAGTCACAAGTAGATAGAAAACACAATATTTTTGGTTTCCTTAGATGAGCCATCTTCCTGGAACGTTTCTGAATAATCAGGTAGTCACAGTCTGTTATTGTGACTAGTAGGGAAGCTGAAGAGCACTTTAATTTAAAAATTAAAGAGATGTGATCACACATCTCTAGTGTAATCACACCAGAGACGTGATTAGCATTTTTGTGCACGAGGCTTTTTTCTGGGCTGCTGCATGGCTGAGATCTTCCCCAGAAAGTCTTGATACAAACGACCTACAAAGTCTCATGTGAATAAAGAGATAAGAGATGGTTATTTTGGGGAGCCAAAAGGAGTGTGTTGCTCTTCCCGATATAAAATCACAGTCGAGCAACCAGTCTATTGGGGTCTGCAAGAAAAGTCTTTCTTTCCTCTCTCCCTTTTCTCTTCTCACTTGCTTCTCTATAAAAATCCTCCAAAACTTCCCGCAAGTTAATGAAATGTCAGCAAAGCAAAAGGAATCAATTTCAGGCCATTTATGTTGTCTCACATTTGATCTCCTTCTTGATGTTTTACTTGTCTTTGTCTTCCTTTCTTATTTCCCAAGAGAACAAAATAAGCAGGACCAGAGCCCAGTTCATCACTGGATTTTTACGCCAGCATAAAGCCATTTCTTTCAGTGCTTTCTGCAGGCATGAAATTTGATTTATAATGTTTGGATGTGCACATCCACTAAGTGATCAGTTACAAATGAAGCATGTTAAAGAAAAGTTAATGAGATGAGATTCGTGGTGCAATTTTTCAACCTAAAGTTTGTTAAGGATTTCTGTTTTATTAAATGCCGGAGAGGCAATGTATCAAATTTAAGATTTCAGATTTGAAATATGGAAAGATCTTTAACTGTCATAACAACAGCAGATAAAGTATCGATAATTTCTGGTTTGGACACAATCTGAAATTGAATTTCTTTTATTCTATGATGAAGTTCATAACAAAGCAGAATGAAACATTCCAATAATGTACATTTCATACTTCTGAGAATAAATATGATTTCTTTGTTGAGCATCCTGGAAATTGATGCATTTCATGTACAGAGACATTAAAGTACTCAAGTGAGCAATGATTTGCAATCAGACTAGAACTTCAAATTATAATATTAATACGGTCCATTGCCTCTACCCATTCCTGATGTTATTACCTACAAGGATCCATTTTCCTTTGGTTTTGTTTGTGCAGGTTTTGTTCATGTTTAGGTAATTTAAAACGTTAAGTTCAGCAATGTATGCCAGACACAACCCAGCTCTGATATTCCTCAGATGCAGAACTCCTCTGAAATGGTTTGGAATAATCTGTCTCTCCACAGTTTGTACAAACAACATCACTTCTCCCGATGTTGCCTGTGCCAGTGGTTACACTGAGCAGTACTAGAATTGTATTCAGAGGAAAGCTGTACCTAAGAAAGATGGCAAAACTTGTCTGAAGCTATAACACGTAGCTCTGACTAACTTCTGGAGGCCAGACTTGATTAATATTTTAATAAAAATGTTTCAAAGAAACAAGACACGGCAAAAAATTTTGGAGGACGGATTCTGAATAATTTTAACCTTTGTAATCATAGAGAGAGGAGTTACAAAATATTAAGTTTTAAGTGTATTTGGTTTGGGTAGACTTCTGTTGAAGTGCTTTATTCTCTATTTCCAAGGAAAAATATGAAATATAAAGTTTGTAATTCTCATCATAAAAGCATCCTTGAGTAAAAAAAAAAAAAACCACAAAAAAAAAAAAAAAAAAAAAAACAATCCCCCAAAAATCTCAAAGGATTTGGAGAAATTATCTGATGGCATCTAATATATTTCCACCTCCAAAAGGGGAACCATTTAGCATTCTGCCAATGCAAACTTTGTTGAAAACTTTATTTGAACATCTCTATTAAACTGAAGGATATGTTTTGTTAAACATTTTAAATGTATCGAGCAAATTTAGCCTTTCCCCCCCTCCCCTCCCCCTGCAGGACAAGTTACTGTTTTCTTAACTTAATGTATTCTGGCCCCAAAGGAACTTGGCATTTAAACATGTGCATAACTTTAAATTCAAGCTCAGTCTCCTTAAAGACAATAAGACTTCTCACATGCCTGAGTACCTCACTAGACTGGGATCTATAGGCCTAGTCCAAATTCAAACTGTCTTTTCATTTATTTTAATGAGCACTAGATTGGATGCTGTATGAATTTATTTCACCATTGTCATCTTCCAGTATTTCTCCCTGGGGACTGAGTGCAGATACTTGAGATTCAACATGTGTTGCTTATCACTTTCAATTAGAAAATATGCCATGTTTCCTATCTTCCTGCTCTTTGAATGGATGAACACAGAAGGACTTCCCACAGGATGTCTTTCAGATTTAAATCTCACCTTCTGGAGATGCTCATATGAGGGTTTGATTTTCATTTGCTGTGAACATTTGTGCCAGTAAAACTTTATTGTCTGGATGTGTGCAGGGAGTGAGCAGAAAAGACTTGTGAGCATATGAAATCCTCTGCTGCTAAGTGGTTTTTACACCTTTAACTGTGGCTGATGAGCAGATAAGAGCTGGCTAAAGAAACCAGGCAGAGAATTTAATTTTGTCAGTCGTATTTTTCAACGGATTAGTTGAAATTCTCTAAATCCTAGAATGCTGAGAATTGTATGAAGGCCAACACAGAAGAAAACCTTTCAAGGAGATACCAGGACTCAGTTCAGAGTGACAACAGAAATGGCAGCCAGGGCCACACACAGAGGAATGTAGGGAAGCAAATGACAGCTGACAGAAGATGTTTGAATATGCATTAAATCTGGGAAAGCAGTAAGGCCATTTTCTGTTTAAACTCTCACATAGCACAGATGAGAATTGTTAAGTAGCTGCCACATTCAACATCAGTGGATCAATTTCTGTGGTGAGAAAAGTGTTTGTGAAGTGTTATAAGCATGCATGGGTTGTGTGCTGAATGATTATGTTTGATGATAAAACTTGTGAGTAAATACATAAAAATGTTTTTGGAGGAAAAATCTCCCTCCAAGCCGGGATTAAATGATATAGAGTTTATATTTATCCCTGTGCACAAACTTAATATATTACAAAATTCTATAGAAATGTTGGCAAGCCTAAATAATATGTTCACTTTACAGACAACCTCATAAATCATGTGGTGAGGATTTTGGGTCTACAAATGAAGGAAATTCCCTTCACGCTGAAATAATTAGAAGCTGGAGAGCAAGGGCATAGATGATGAGAAAAGATGATGATCTTCTTCCTGTGGAAGAAGCTGGGTTATCAATTTAACAGGACAGATTCCCTAACACAATAGCTACCTTTCAAATTAGCTCCCGTAAATTAACCAGCTCAACTAAACATTGGCAGGATCTTATCACTGTAATGCACAATAAAGTCTGCGCTATTAAAATTCCACTGAAGAAAACTCGGCGTGAGATAAGGCAGACATGAATGATCATTTAACATTAATCCTGATGACAACCATTTCCACTTTGCTATTGAAATTCCTCCTTCCTACGTTTTCATTTCCAAATACAATGCAAACAACGCACTCTAATCAATCACTTATACATCCACCATAACTTTTATATAAGGCCCTCTATCTTAGATATATAAGCCAATGAAGATAATTTATCTTGCCTCTTGCTTTGCAGTCTCACTAGATGAAAGGAAAAGCAGGGAAAAGTAAGGTGGTACAGAGAAGTAGCAGGTAGGATATAGAGTTTTAGGGTCCACAGGTAGTTTCAACACTGATGTTTGCATTCATAATTCGTTCAGTGATGGATCACAAATGTTAACACAAACACTGTCCCATCCAAAAGAGAGATATATTTGTCTGGCACAGCGTCACCTAAATGTGATTATATTGTTACACACCACCCTTAAGTCAGAACGAGCCACCTTGGTCTTCTCTGCAAAGTGATGCCAAGTCCAGGCTTGTCTCATGTCATGTCAGCTGATCATAGAGTCACGGGGTGGTTTGGGTTAGAAGGGACCCTAAAGACCATCCCATTCCAACCCTCCTGCCATGGGCAGGGACACCTTCCTCTAGACCATGAGCCTGATGTTCGTGGTCCTGAATTCCCTTTACCACTAAGTGTAAGGAATTAGTTAGGAATTAGTTTAGGTGTTCTGTAGCTGGTGGACGTTGGAGAAGTGGTGCCTGCAAGGCACAGTTCAGATCACTTAGGTCTGCTGACTGTGTTTGGGCTTGGTGTCTGTAGAGACAGACTCGGACAGAGCCATTTCTAGTTTATTGCACATTCACGTGGGGTAGAAGGTATTAAGAGCTGTTCATAAATCCCCAGTGTTTGCCCTGAATAGGCATCAAAATCTGCAATTATATTTGCATTAAGCACTTGCACACCTGGCCCACTTTCTGAGGGGAATGAACAGTAAGGGTAGTCAGCCCTTAGCATCTCCAAGAGTAAATTACATCAGGTCACAATGGAAAGTTGCCAAGAGATGTTTTAGTTTAGTTATCTGAGCTTGGAATAGTGAATCTGCTGCCCACCAAAACAAACAAACAAAAAAAACCCCATCCACAAGCTTCATCCTTCTACAATTAGTACGGGGGTAAAAGGAACAAAGTGTCTTCTCCCACATCATCCTCAAGCCTTCCAGTCACCCTTATTTCAACAAGTCAGCACAGTAAATTCTCCAGTGTATAAACAAAAAATGAAGACAGGAAATACTTCATTAAAATATGAGTTATTCCTGAGATGTACCTATTTTAAAAATTTCACTGACCCCTACTTGGGTTGGCATAATGGAGACCAGAAAATTGATCTTTTACTAATAATGAGGACCCTTTATTCTGAAACCTCTCACACAGATCAGTATAATGGAACAAGTGAAAATTTTGCCTAGAACACGATTTGATAAAAATGTGAGTTTCTTTATTTTTTCTATTTTTTTTCTTTCATGGAAAAAACAATTTGACATAGCTACTGCATGGAATAATTTTCTAAATGAAGACAGCATTTCATTCAGTCTCCGTCAGAAGATGCAACTGGAGATTTCAGAATGTGACCAGAGTATTAAAGGAGAAGGAAAGAGAATAAAGCCAACATTTTTGTCACAATTCACAGTGACAATAGGAAAAGATGTTATGGAAAATAAATGTAAAATTATTTGAAAATTAAGCCCATATAACAATGGCTCTGAAAGAAACACGAACTGAAAATCACAATGAAAAAAAAGGGAGGATAAAATTCAACCCTTATGCATGGAAACAAGAACAAGGGTTCAATCAGCTCATGCAAATGCAAATCAAGACATTTAACATTTTGAAGAAGAGCAATATAATGCAGCAGGAAGAATTTGTAGACAAGAACACGTTCTGGGGACCTGATGGATTCCACCTGAAAAGCAATTCGCTTATGCTAACCTCAAAAGAAATATTTAGAATGAGTCATGACTCCATCTGGTTTCCCTGCATACAGAGCAGGTATTGGTAACCATGAACTTTTAATCTCGAAATGCCAAGAGAACAAACCCCTGTCAGAGTTATTCTGGGTATGCCTACAAGTAGAAAACCCTGCTGCTAAAAGAGCAACAACCCCACCAAAATGCAATCATGCCCCAGGAATTTAGATCCCAGGAATTCAAGTCTTACAGCGTTAAGTTCTGGGCTGCCAGAATAAAACCAGAATCAAAAGTTTCTTATAGCTAAGAAGAAGAGATTGGACAGGACTGTTGTATTGTTGCCAAACATAAGAATAAGACTAGGGGACAAACTGGCTGATTAAAATGAATTCCTGGGATCTTTCAAATATTTACCTTGTTAGTTATTGATAAACCAACACACAGCTAGGAAAGTTTCACATGTCAGAGTCCACACTGAGTTGCTGTGTGAAAAAAGATGAGATGATCACGTCTGACTAGATAAATTGCCATTAATACCCAAAGAGGATATGATGCATTTTATATATTTGAACAAACAACTGTCAGCTTCTCCCCGTGCCTTCCAAAATGAACAGTGCTGTAAATCTTGTCTGCTTCTGGGCTGACTCATGCACAAGGCAGACTTGGGGGCAAGAAAATGGGACAAAGAACAGATAAATTAAGAAAGTTTTTTAACAGCTCATGGGATGATAGGAAAACAAAACAAAACAAAACAAAACAACCCTACCTGCCCACACTAGAACTGTCCAAATCTTCAGTGAACAGTTGAGATCCATGTTCACCTTGGTTGTCTTTGAGGTATTCAAACTTTGATCAGTACATTATCATCACAGGCTGTATATATGCCCTAAATGACAAAAATATGAGTGGGACACCGGGATATATTCCTGTCTGCCAGCTGTCCCTATCATGTGTGTTTCCAGTGGCAGGTGTGTCACACCCCTGGTATTTTGGTCCTGATTAACCTCACACTAAGCTGTCATCTTAAAGCTCCCCAGCAGGCAGCTATAAATATTATAAGGCTTTTAGCACAAATATTATGATGCTTTTCTTCCAGGAAAGGCATGTGCCTTTCAGTTCCATGTCCTCAGATCACTGTGAATGCAAAATATCTGGTTTGCAACTAGATTTTTTTTTTCCTTATTACTCATTAACAGATATAGGGAGACAAGGCAAATTTCTGCCTTATTTCTCATGTACTTATGCTTCCTGTTTATATATTCTTATGTATTCTTTTCATTTTTATGAAGTCAGGTCATGTCTTTCGATAAGTTTGGTAAAAAAGCTCATTTACAAATCTTTCCAATTCTTTTAAGAAGAGAATGTTTCACAAGGAAATGGCGGTTTCCATGGAACTTTACTTGAGAAAAGTTTTTCAGGCTGAGATTTTTTTGCTGCTGTTGTGAAAATGTTAATTGCTTAGATAAATATTTTCATGCATAAAAACATATATTGTATACACACTAGTGCATTTATTTCTTATCTATATGCATAGATATAAATATGTCAACACATATTCACACAAATAAATAGAGGGAAAAACAGAAAAAGAAACCCAGCTAATCATTAATTTTGTATTTTGCATACTGACATTGTGGGCTATGAAAATGTTATTTCAAAACTTGTTATACATGAGACCTATCTATTGCAGGAAAAATACCCACGATAGAGAGAAGTTCACCTCAGCTGGTACAAGTTTGGGGTTTTAATTTTTTCTTCACGTTAAACTGTTAAAACTCTTCATCTCAATGCAGAAATGATTTTTTTTAATCACTAATTTTCATGGAAAAGAAAAATATTTTTCCTTTCTCAACTATCAAGTAATGTTAGTGGACAGCATGGCCAGCTTTGACCCCTTCCTCTTACATTCATACCCTTTATTCTCCTCTTGCTATTTTGCATTATTAATTTACATTTTCAGTCAACAGTGAGGAGGGTTACTTAAGGTACATATCATTTTGACAGTAAATTTACTTCAGTGTCTGGCTGTATGAAATAAAAGGCAAATACATAATGAAAAACAAATCAAGGATAATGAGGACCATTCAAATGGAAATAAACCAAATAACTTTCTTAATAAAATCATAATAAAAAGGGCAACCTAATTTCTAGCTAAGCTAAAATTTGGCAAAACATATTTGCTGGAACCGTGCAAAAACAACATGGGATTTTTTTTATCTGTGTGAGAAATTCCTGCACCGTGAGGAAGTGAATCCATCTCGTTGCTACTTATGAGGATTCTCAGTCTTACAGGATGCACAGCAGCGTGCAAAGATGTCGAGGTACTTGATGTCAGTGGGAGTAAACTAAACTAATTACTGCAAGCTGCATGTTCCCGTGCTTCGACTTTTTATTAGGATGCATTAAACACCAGTTAAGCCACGCATTCAGAGAGTGAACTAAGTGAGTGAACCAAGCACCTTGTGAGAAACACTTGGAACACGGCAGGCAAACCCAGCCTGGGGAGACCTTACCCCAGTCAGGCTTCTCAGCAACATCATAACACAGCATCATAATACATATGATATTTAAAACTAATCCCGATCCTGGGCAATGCAAATTGAACAGGGAGAACACATGAAGAAAGTAAAAACTCCGTGCATGCCACAGAATTATTGTATCGGTTTACAAATTAATGCACATGGTTTGAGGAAGATTTTGAGGTCCAAACGGACCCTTAATACTGGAGATGCTAACGGCCCCTTAATACTGGAGAATAGTGAGGCTTAAAGCACAGACAGTCTGAAATCTTCATTTAGACAGCATTAAATACATGCAACTAAGTGCTATATTTAAGTATTATAGAAATGTTTTAGCTCCCAGTATCTCTTGGGGCTTGTAAAATTCCTATCTGCGAAATCACTGAGAACATTCAGTCAATTAAAGACAGATATGCAATCTCCAGCGATAACAGCTCCCTCTACTTATTTTCCAATTTTAGAGATTAAAGTTTACCCTATGGAAAAAAAAAAAAAAATTCTCCTCATCAACCTCTTGATGAATAGGCACCTTCTCTATCCATTTTATGCTCTTCATTTCTCCCATCAAGCGGATCCTGTTGGAACATGTTTTCATGTTGTTTTGAAATCAGCATGCGGACATGGAATTAAAAAACCCACAAGCTGTTATTCTCACTGCTCTTTGATCACCTCTCCGTGGGCATTTTTCTAGGGTCACACAAAAGGTCTGACTTGGTGATGATAAAAAATAAACTGTAAAAAGGATGCTATTGTGGCAGAGAGCACAGGAAGCACCTGAGCGAACCAGCTTCAGTTCCCTCCTTATCACAAGCTGGCCACGTTCCTGTGGGCAAATCCTTTAAATGAGACATTCTAAAAGTGTTTTATTGCCAACAACTGGGGACAGACACTCAAAAGTGCTTCATAAGTGGGAGGCTATAAACAGACACACACAAAAATCCAGCCTAGAGGTCTTTTGTAACTTGGACTCTTCATGTTCAAATGTGCAGTCTTCCCTCTTGGAATCAGTTGAGGATAACTGGGCTTGATGCAAAATCACAGCCTGCCCCTTTGTTTTCAATATTTGTAAAATAAAGATAAGAAAATATATCCCCTTCAGCTCTGTGCAAGGATAATATCATTAATGCTAGGAAAGCTGTTTAAGATTTGTGGACCAAAAGCACCTACAGCTACTCTTAATTCAAGTACATATTCAAAACCAGCCAATTTCCTAAGCCTTTCAGCTCTCAAATGTCTCAGGCTGCCTATCTGAAATCTGAGCGTCTTTCAAGGCCTTCGAAATGCTTCCACACGACATCCTTGCAGCTAAATTGGAAAGGTGTGGGTTTGATGGACTATTCAATGGATAGGGAATTGCCTAGATGGTCACATCCAAAGATTTGCTGCAAACAGAGCAGTGACAAATGATGTCCCTCAGGANTCCAAAGAGTTGCAGTCAACAGCTGCAAACAGAGCAGTGGCAAACGATGTCCCTCAGGGGTGAGGGACTGACACCAGTACTGCTCAATATCCTTAATAACGCCATGGGCAGTGGGATGAGTGCATCCTCAGCCAGTTTGTGGATGACACCAAGCTGAGAAATGCGGTTGATTCCCTAGAGGGACCTGATGCCATCCAGAGGGACCTTGACAGGCTGGAGAAGCAGAGAAGTGTGAACATTGTGAAACTCAGCAAGGCCAAGTGCAAGGTCCTGCACCTGGGCTGAGGCAATGCAAGTATCAATATGGACTGGGTGATGAATAGATTGAGGACAGCCCCGTGGAGAAGGAATTAGAATTAGAAGGATATTAGAAGATGAAAACTGGACATGAGCTGGCATCGTGCACTTGCAGCCCAGAAATCCAGTTGTGCCATGGGCTGTATAAAAACAAGCACGGCCAGCAGGTCAAAAGAGGAGTTTTTTTGAAGAAGGCCTTGCCACCTCATCCAGAAAATTAATTTTAGATGTTTTGGTTTTGAAGGTTCAATTTTATTACATTTTTAGAGGAAGGAGGGGTTTTCTAGATGGAAGAGGTACTGGTTGTTTCAGATGTCAGCTATCTCATATGTAGGGAATTTGAACAATGCCAGAAAAGATAATATTACAGCTCTGTCCTATAGTCATCTAATTTGCATTATTTTTTACATACCGTAAGTGTAAAGACAAGAAAAATTTATCCTAGAAAAAAATGAATCCCTACATTTCAGTGTTTAGACCTGCTGATCTTTGTGGTAAAGTGCTCTAAAAGAGGGAATCCATAACTCATTTCTTACACTATGACTGAAGCCTGAAAAAAAACCACTGCAAATTCATGATTGCGAATAAAGCCCAGCTGAGATCTGAGGTGGTTCACTAGGTCTTTCCTAACTGCTGAGTGATCCTTTGGTTAAAGAGAGGTCAATAAATTCCAGGGTCACATCCACATTGTACAGCCAGATGCTTCTGATTCTCTCCATTACAACAACCAAAACAATTCCAAAGGGAATCCCTTTGCATTTTGCAATACATTTCTGCAAATCCTAACAGGTCATTTTAGGTCATCGAACATATGTAACAGATTTCTTCTGCGAAAACTGTGAATTTATACATCCAACAGACTGCTGGGCAAAGTTTAGAAGTTTTAATGTCTTTCCAACTATGCTAAACCAGTTAAGTTTAAAAAAAATTATTTAACTGTGGAACAGCTGATTCCTTGACGTGAAAAAGGCTCATAAAATAGTCGTTAGTTGTAGAACTGAATTCCTCCAAATCAGCAGAGCAAATGGAAATATTCTGTTATTCACTGAACCCAAACATAAAGCAAGGGAAGGAAAACACTCTGTTAAGCAAACTTTTTAATACATACTCAAATGGGAAATTTCTCCTTTGTGTTTGCTGATCTTTAACCACAAGGAATTAGGAATTCTGTGTTGTCTGCTGCCGGGTCTGACACTCAGGAAAGGTGGATTTTTTTGTTACCAGATCCTCAGTACACCAGTTAAATAATTAAAAAAACCCATTATATTCTCCAAACCAGTACAGCACAATAATACTAGGCTTCTTTTTTGGAAAAGTAGTAATGGAATATTAAATATAGTTGGGTTATTAAATAGAGTTTGGTTGAGGGCCAAGAGGAGGCATTTACTTTACCTGTGGTAATTTAAAGACAACCAGATGAACAAAAAGAACAAACAAGAAACGCCAGCTTTAGTGACCTGAACAGGTTTATACTATGAAAGTTCAAAATTGGTAATCAATATGTACTATTAATATAATGATAATAATTATAATGATCATCATAATGATGATGATTAAAATAATAAAAATAACAACAAAACAAACTGAAGTATTTTAAATACTTATATACTATATAATTACATAGTATATTATATAATTTAATATTATTAGATAATAATATGGTATTATTATTGTTATTATAGCCTATCTTATATTAGTATTCTGTATTATTATTATCATCATTATCATTATTTCTATTAATTAATCCATCCAAAGAGTGCCAACAAATAATACAAGGTTTTCCACCACCTGCAAACAACAAAGGTTGGTTTATTTAAAAGCACTACAGGGCTTTTTATAGCTTTTTAATTTTACTACTTCAGTTGAGACAGTGCAACTCTGCCCTGATCACAAAGCATTTTGTGCAGCAGTATGTCTCAATATTTCTATTTCTTCAGAGAGAATTCATTAAGATGTGGTGGATTTTTGTTGCTGGACCTTGTTTCACAGAAACACAGCAAACAACAATAAACTGCATACTGGAAACCTGAGAGTAGATTACAATGCACCCAACTATGGCCATTCAATCAAATCCTAACAAGATTTGTAGGGTCCTTCAGAGAATTTTAGAAAGAGCAATTCCAGTATGAAAAGACTTTAGGTTGTTTGATTCTCTGATTTAAAAAGAGAAATGGTGAAAGGCTTAGATGTGTTGCAGTGATAAAACAAAAATATCAGCTTTGTTGTGGGTGTTTTCTGATATTCCATCCCTGCTTTCCTACTCTGCATCAATTTTGCTGATAAAAATGGATGTTATTGTTTTTCAACAATTGTATCTTGTATCTAATATGTTTTTCAACATATTTTCCCCTGCCCTAGGGAAGGCACATCTCAATATACCATTCAACATAGAAACAGCACTGGTTCATCCTACACAGCACTGTACAAGAAATTTTCAGTTCCTTCCATCCAGCTGCAAAGAATTATCCATTAAGACCCATGAAATTAAAGGGAAATGCACTTGGAAGAAAATAATGGTGGAGCAAGGAGCCAAAAATAGACCTGGGAAATGATTTATGCAACTAGTTTTAAAGTGAGTGTCCTTCATTTAGATCTAGACACTAATCTGGCTGTCAAGGTGGGATGCAGCCTTCTCTGTGCTACCACACTTTAGTAACCACTATGATGATAATTAAAACAGACTGAAGCAGTAAACTGTATAAATAAAAGGAAAACAACATCTAACTTCATAATATTTCCTTGTTTTATTGCGATTTTGACGCAAATGAAGACAAGATATATTTGATTCATTTTCTATTTTCACTTCAGGCTTTGCTTTATGGTCCTTAGGGACACAGGAGTGTGCGTGTAAAGAAGTCTATAAATTAAACCACACTGTGTTTATGGTAATACTACCACATCTTTACAATGTGTTAACTTAATGTGAACAAACTACAGTTTTCGTGGCAGTTTATGTGCATTTCCTTCCCTGCAGTTTCCCAGGTACTTTGAGATATCAGTACTTTGCTTCCCGAAACTGCTCTAGCGAAGGGAAAATTAAAAAAAAAAGAACAACATACTCTAAGTGTTCTCATCTCAGCTATTTCCCTCGAGTAATTTTCATAGACTCATGAAATCACAGAGGGGTTTGGGTCGAAAGGGACCTTAAAGATCACCTTGTTCTAACTCCCCTGCCGTGGGCAGGGACACCTTCCACTGTTTTGTACCGTTCAGATAAAGTTCTTCCCTGCCAACAGCTGGAGAGGGAGAGTCTGAATCTATCTGAAACCTGCTGTTCACTCATTATCAAGACAGTTGGATTATGAGGAAAAGCCCTGGGTTTGGGTGCTCATTCATAAAATTATAATATTTTGAACTTCAGATGTTAGAAGTTATAATTTCACATCCTTAACAACCATGGAGTGCTCAATCTTCAAAGAGCAAAACCATCTGGTAAGAAAAATAGGAAAAAATATATTTTTCCCCCTCTCTAGAACTATTCTTAGACTCTGTATCAAGGATGAGGACAGAAAGGTTTTCTCTTGGAGTTTGTTTGTTTTAATGAGTGACTGGGACGAGCATCTCACATTTCAGTAGGTACCAACCTATCAGTCCAGAAAATGCACAAAGATACTAACACTCTACTCTTTCTTTAATGGGTGTATTTCTCTTTCCTGAAATACTCTCAGATTTTCATAGACATATTTCCATGTCAGAAATATTGCTGTTATGCCTCATTCCTCCTATAGAGATGATGGGAAGAAAAGCAAATGTTTCATCTCCATATTATGCACAAATTAATTGAGTGTAAGAAAGTTCTATTGAATCTAGCTAAAAATACCCTGCTTTCAGTTGTCATCCTCAAGTCATATGCTTTTTAGGTTCTCATGCAAGTGCATGAGAATAGTATACACCCCATTTAATCTGATCATGATTGCCTGCTATTTTAATTAACCTTTATTGGCATATCTATATTGCCAAGAAAATATACTTTGAGAAGCCCCATTAATAACACTGTTATTTGTTAAGGGTCTTTTTTCAGCTTCACCCATCAAATTCTTTAGACAGATAATAAATCTGTGCAGCCTAGGGTTATTGATAGGCTGTTTGTTTTGTTATGTTTTTTTTAAACAACACATTTAAAAGTTAGTATTCTGAGAAAAGGATACTTAAGAAAATAACTTCTTCCCTAACTTACAGAGAGGAAAAATGAGGCAGAGGTTATATGGCTTGTCCTTCTCTGGTCAATGCTGGGCTCAGTCTGGGCAATATGACAGATAACCCAGATAATTCAAACGTTTAATACCAATAAACAATGATCATACCCTCCTACTTTACATCCTTCCTTGATTACGAGTCATACAGGCTGGGGGCAAGGAGACGGTTCAAATCTCTTTTGGTTTTGCCCAGGAGTATGACAAAATTTGGGGCAGTCACTGCAGGACCGTGTGGCAATGGAGAATTTATTTCCCTGAGCGACACCTCTACAGCTGATCATCACTGCCCTGAAGACTTTTCACCAGGAGAAAGATAAGAACTGAACCTTGGCTGACCAGTTAATCCTTCCTTCTCTCCTAAGGGAGGTTTGTGTCCTGAGCCTGCCCGCATTTTCTTACCCACAGAATAAGTTCCTGAAGGCTGTGTTTTGGTATATTTTCCAAGATCTTCCAGAAATCAGATGTTTGGGGCTTTTTTTTCTGCTATTTTTGTTCTCTGGCATTAGGCTCTAACTCCATATGTTGCCTCCTTCTACTATAAACTTATTAAAGAAATCTCAGCAGAACATCCCCCACTCTTAATTGGATCTCTTCCACTTTGGTTGGGAAGACAGAGCCCTTTAGATGATACGTGGCTGACTAGTTGTTCTCAAAGGAGTTTGAATGAGCCATCTTTACTATCACCTTGCCCTGCACATGCACAGAGATCTCAGCAAGAGCAACATTTGCTGCTCTGCATCCACCATAGATTGCACAGGATAACAGACTACCCTGATTTTGGTTCTTTATTTATTTATTTTTTTTAAAAAAATTTTTGATAGACCTAGAAAAATGCACGTGTTGAATTAAGATTTTCCTTTTGCTGCCATTTCAGTCATAAACACAACCCTCCACGCAAGTGCAAATCACAGCTCTGGCCTTATGGGCTACTCCTGAAACAGCCTTGTGAATGAGAAATCCCAGCACATCATAAATGCTCTCCAATATTGAAACTCATGCAGAGATAACAAGGCGAGAAGGAGTCCTGTTTGTTCTCAGTTATGCTATCACATTTAAGGCTGTTTACCCCTTGAAAAACAGGCAAAATATTTTGTATTTCGACCATGATCTGCAAGCAGAAAAAGAAGGCATAATTTAAGAGACAAGAATACCACAGTTACCCTCTTAGTATTTCATGGAGTTTTGAGTAATGTTACTTATGAACCCCTGTAATTCTCTTTAGCATGAGACAAGACACAAGGTGAAGTAGTTGGGAGTAAAATTTCAAATGGGAGTGAGAGCAAAGTTTTCCCTAGCTGGAACTCCAGAAGAATTGGAGATGACATGGTGGGAACTGAAGAGGAGAAGGAAGCAGTGAGAGTTAACTTTGGACATTTAGTGCTCTAATTTTGGCCATTTAGAACCCTTTGGACACTCAGTGTTCTAAATTTGGACATTGAGAGTCCTTTGGACATTTAGTGTTCTAAATGTCTTTTGTCACAGTTATTTCTGTTTCATTGTTGGTGCTATGAGAGAAACCCAATAAATACTAATGGGAAGGTATCACTTGGTTCAAAAGAAATTTGAATACCACATCAGGAAAAGTCCACTGACAAAGCATGGAATAACCCTAATTTTTTTCTCTGTATAAATTAGATGTTGTGTGTTATATAATGAGAGGAAAAGCAATGTTACCCTAATGATAAACAGTAAGTTTATTAGAATAAATGAAACAATATTCCTGCCTAACGTAGCTTTTCTCTCCCACGTTCACTGTCATGTTTATGGCTAAAACCATCCTCAGTTATCCTCTGGACACAACCTACAGCTTTAAAGAAGCTGTGTGTGTTTTATTTCACGTTTCATTTCACATGTTTCTCTTTGCTACAGTTAAATATACAGAAAAAAAAAGGAAGTACCCATGTTAACTCATCATCCTTCAGAGGGAATTAATTCAGAGAAGTATTGTTGTGGATCTTCTGTTCCTTAACTCTGAAGTTTCCCAAGTACAGCCTTCCTCTACCAAAGAGGGATGTCAGGAAAACGCAGTAGGACCTATGTCATTCACTCAATGTATTATAAGGAAGTAGCCATCTGATATGAAAGACTCCTGTCTTCTCCCCTAGAAACTGTGCCTGTATGGTCATAAATTACTGCTAGAAAAGGTACTAGGAGATGACTGAGGTGTATGTGGGTATTTCATGAGCTCTGTAGCACCAAATAAAAGTAATTTGTGTTCTTTCAGAGCAGCTTTTGTGGAGCTTGTAGCATCGCATTTCCCATTTTAGAGACAGAGAAAATGGTTTACAGGCAGTGAGTGATTTATGAGAGATCAAACAATGTACAAAAAGTTAATCCAGGAAGAGAATCCAGAATGTCTCATTGCCATATCTGGGCAATACAGAAAATGTATTTGGTATGTGTATATTTGAGTGGGAAGATTATCAAGACCACAGAAGAAGCCAAAAGCTCACAAACTGGGTCACACATCTAATTCTCTTGTTTGAAAGTGTGGCTCTGCAGTCTTCTAGTGTTAGAAGAGCCCCGGATTGCGTGTGACGCTGGATCTGAAGCTCTTTAGCAGGGCACTGCATGAAACTCAGATAATTACCCACACTGCAGTGCTGAGTAAATAGCTTGTTGTTGAACTTCTTTCTACATCCTTAATTCCAGCAGAGAAAACATTTTTCATCAGACAAGGCCAGAAGGACCATTTCTTAACAGCAAGGGCAGTTGAAGAGTCTCCTGGATGGACCATTACTCAATTAAAGGATAGATGTTCACTTGCTCCATTCTCTATGCTTTCTCCTGCCATTTATTGTTTAATTTCTTGGCAAAGACTGATTAACTTTTATGTCTTTGAGGAGTGATAGATGATGATGTCAAGATAAAAACAGTTTCAGAAAAGCTTGCTCACAGTGAGCAATGTCCTACTTCATGGATAATTATTGGCTCCATGCCAGGAGGCTCACATATAGTAGCCTGAATTTCCCTTTTGTCTATTCTAGAACTGGCCTTAACGAAGATTTTCTCTGAAGGATTGTTTTATTTCTCTGCATGCATGTCTCTAATTTATTGTTTAAGTAGACAAATAGAGAATAGGGCTGAACAGCACATTTTTTTGGCAATTATAAGTGGAAGGAATGGGTATCTCAGTCTACAGGGAATCATTTCCCTGGTACTAAACAAACACACAAAATACTCATATTTAATAAACATTCAGTAATGTTATACAAACTAGAAATCAGAATAATTCAGGTTGATTTTCTTCAATGTTATATATACGTAATATTATTCTGTATTATATATTATATATTTTTATTAGACAAAATAGGATAGCAACTAATACAAAGGAAAATCCCTAACAAGGGTCTTTTCTCAGAGAAAAAAAGATGTCTCTACATATACATATATATTTAATCACACACTGGCATGCATATATATATATATATATATATATATATATATATATATATATAAAGCACAACACAAAACAGCCAGGAGTAATTCAAGCAGAGCTTAGCTGAGATCTCAGCAGCTAAGCAGGACCAGCTCCCACAAACAATTGGACTGGGCACAAAACTAAAGTTGTGTAGCCTTGGGCAAGGCGTGATTGAAGCTTTCATTGAACTGACCACTGGAAACCTGTTCTTGTGTCGATTTTCCCAGCAGAAGCATTTTCACTTGGCAGAAGCATTAAGATGGGACAAAGCCATTCCACAGTTCTATTGCTGTGTGTTACATGAAAGAAGATACTGACACGCTGAAACCGCAATTTCATTCCCATCAGTTGTCCTCTGTGGCTGAGGGATGGGGCTTTTGCCTTGGCAGCAGGAGCCAAGCAGGGATCCTTCCTTTCTGAGGGCTCCCACGGGTGTGGTGCTGAGAAGAAACTTGCCCACTGCCATGTTCTGAGTCGCTGCCCGGACTGGGTTGGGAGCCTGGGGCTGATTTCACTCTAAAAGTCTGCATGAGACCTTTTGCTAATTCCACAGTGCAGCACTCAGTTCGGTTCAGGATTATCCAAAGAACTGATTTTAGTTCAAATGCTGCAGAGAAGGGCAGGAGTGGCACAGAAAGAAATTACTGTTTTTCATATTTTCCATGCATGCTCATAAATTATTTTAATTAAATCCAGATAAACTCCCAAACACAAGTGTTGTGCTTCAAAACCTTTTATTTCAGAAGTGGTGAAATGACTCCCTTTGATTTCCTCATCTCCTCCCCTTCCTCTGCTACCAAGCTGAAACAATTAGATTAATTCACCATGAATTTGTGATTAGTTTTGCTAATTCTGAAACTGCAGTATTTTTTTTTTTGGGGGGGGGGCAAAAAACCTTTCAGCTCTTCACCACATTCTCCTGCAGAGCTGTGGGGTGGCAAACCACACCATGTAGGTGCACATTTGTTAGAAAATGTTGGATCAACAAGACAAGAAAAAATATGATACACCAGCATATTGGCCTGGGTATGTGTGAACTGTCAGAGCAGTATCTGCTCATTGAAACACTGCAAATATTTAAATATTCAAAAAAAAATCTTCAGTTATACCAACGTTATCATGGTTATCAGATCAGGACATACAGCCCACAGAAAAATCGACCCTTCCTTAGACCACCACACCCAGTGGCCTGATAAAATGTTTTCTGTGATCTCTATTCTTCCAAACTCAAAAAAAAAAAAAAAAAGTGAAAAAAAATCATGAGCTTTTCCTGAGAAGCTCCCTTTTATCTAGGGTCCACCATTGTTTCATATGTGGAAGAAATCTCTGGGAGCCTTCTGTGTCCTGCAGCACCTGTGGAGCTGCTGTGGACATGTGCAAGAGCAAGCTGGACTGGATGACCTTTAAAAGTCCCTTCCAACCCAAACTGTTCTGGGATTCTCTGGTGAGTGTTCATTGTGCTGGGGAGGAGCAGGGCAAGATGACAACCTGTGTTGTGGGACCACAGAGGCACAGTTTATAATGATAAAGAAGGAAAGGGTCTGATCCACACCTTGGAGCCCACTGATTTCTCTTTTTAATTAACCTGATCTATAGCAGACTGGAGAGCAACTGGGAAAATGGAGAGCTGGGAAGTGAGTGTTAATACTTCAGTGTGGGCAATCACAGTCTGAGTGCTCAAGTTTCCCTTTTATTTAACAATACAGAACAACCTTCCATGGCTAAGAATTTCAGTAATAGCCAAAAAAAACTCCTCCTGATCATGGCAAGCAGGGCAAGTCAGTGAGTTTGGATCAGAGTATGGAATTCTGGACCACTACTGCAAAAACAAAGACTGCTGTTACTGGAAAGCAGACCAAAATTGTGTATTCTTTCATGGTAAACTCTTTCCCAGCAGGAAATTATTTCCCAAACAGCCCTAGGAAGATATTTGTTTCCTATGTATAAGCTTGACCCTCCTGGACCCTTCAGCTCAGACAGCAAGGGGTACTTGCCCTCTGCCTGCAGAATTGGAGGTGAAGTGGTGAAAACAACAGTAAGTTAATATGGCATCAGGTTTTCTCAAGTGCCAGGCACTTCTCTCAACTCCCAAAAAGAATGCAAGTTCAGAAAAGATTGTAGGGATGTAAAAATTTCCAATTATTTTTTTTCCTCAAAGATCCTAGAGGATTTATCTGGGGCCACAAAGAATTCCACAAGTGGAGCTTTTCAGCCCTGCTAATGTTGACCCTCTATTGCGTTTGAAGCTGAAGAGGTTGGCTCCATTTCACCTGGCTATGAAATAATTTAGCACTCAATCCTAATTGCTTTCTAGTAGTGCTGATCCTGAATCTGGCAGAGCATCAAGGTGTAAGGAAATAAATGGTAACCTGAAGGGACTCTGGACATAAAAAGCTATTTTCTGTACAACATGATATTGTTATTACTGTTAATATTTGTGGCCATCACAGTGCCTGGAAATCCTAGTCCTGGACTATGATCACAGTACACTAAATATGAGTTTCTACCATAAGAAAGGTAAAAGATAACTAACTTCTCTATTTTATTCTTTAGGGAGCATTTTCCTTCTGTCCATAAAGTCAACTAACAATGACAAACCACCAGCATCTTTATTTGGGATGGATGGACTACTGAACCTTGTTACCATCGTCAGGAACTCTGGGAATTCCATTTTCATGTCAATGCAATGACACCTTAAGTCATAGTTGGTTTCTCCATGCTCCTGCTGCCTTGGAGATTTCAGCTTTGCAGGTCAGGAAACTGAAATATAGAAAGGAATTACTTGTCCAAGGTTACAGGGTAGGTTGTGGCAGAAACAGGAATAGAAACTGTGGCTGGCAAGGCACACCACCTTTTCTAATTAACAGGTCAAGGTATCTTTCCATTATCCAGCTTTCTCTAATGTGTCTAGGCAATTAGACAGCAAAATCAAGGTTCTTTGTTTTCTTTTTCTGAATTTAAAGAAAAAGACAACTTTGCCTAGATGTCATTGTTAGTTAAAGCAAAATACTTTGAATTTAAGGAGGAATCAAAACAGTTCCGTTTAATTACTGCTGTAATTTTGCTTGCTTAATGCAGAAAAGCAATTTATCAAGTTGACATGGAAGAGCTTTATACACCTAATTGTTGTGCCTGGAATAAAACAATATATCACTTAGAAATAAAAAAAAAAAAAAGAAATGTTCTGAATTCTTAAAATTGTGCAGAAGCTTGATATACAATGGGAAAATAATGAATTGTTTCTAGATTACAATAATGATGTTCCTGTTTTTCCATGCTAATGAATACTGAAAGAAGAGTATGTCATCCAAGTGTAATCAAATCCAGCTTGTTTTGTAAATGATTAACAGGCACAGAAGCAGAATTTGGGTTTTTTCAATCTCACACTAGTACTTCAGTGAGACACTGAAGTGCTCTGCATTAACAAAGCTCAGAAATTATATAAATGCAAATATAAAATACATCCCTCATTTCATTACATTAATAGAAGATCAATACACGGGCATAGAAGTAACAGAGCGTGTCATCTGAAGTGGGCTGTTGCAAATTAACACAGTAGGACAGGAAATGCAAATTACATAATGTATTTATGCCACCTGAATACTGTTTAACACGCTCTGGGTAGGGGATGATCGACTGAACAGCGACGTACAAAATGCACTGGCTGATCAGAACACTCATTAGCTGCAAACTGAAGTGCACTGGTGATAGAAATCAATACCAGCTCAGCATCAGGGTAAAGGCAGAGAACCTTCATCTGCAGACCCTCATTCGTGGCAATTGAGGTTTCTCATGCAGTTTGTCCCTATTCAAGTAGAAGGGCCTAACATCACAGTAAAGATTTAAAGGGTGAGATCCACCACGAAGTTCTCACTCTGGTTTTACCCAGAATGAAGAGTATTGAGTCTCGGGGAACGATTAAACTGAGCAGGTTATATCATGAGGACAGTTCATTTTCCCTTATTAAATGCAAAGAACGAAATGTAAAAAGGACCACGAGATTTAAGGAGCAAAACTGGTCAATCTGTTGCTACAGTTTTACCTGGGCAGGACTAAATGAGAAGCATGACCAGGAAAAGGTGAGCACATCTGCATGGAGGCATCTTGCTCTGCTAATACAGACAAGTGGGATTTCTGGAGACTGACAACCGTAAAATTGTCAAGGACAGAAACACCCAAGTATTTCACGAAAGTGCTTCACACTGCTGCCAGGGGACTCCAATGTATAACTGATCTTTATGAGCTTGAACTCTTATCAGTGAATATCTGTAATGAAATAAATTATTTACTCTAGATCGTGGGGTAGGTAGGGAGGGGAACTGTAGTCCTCCTGTTTCACTTTAAGGACTTTACCTGTTGGAGTGGTATTTATCAAGATTTCATCACAATATTTTGGGTTGTGATAACTCTAAAATAAAAGCAAGTTCCTTTTGAGAACGAGAGTAAAAATTCTTTTTTTTTGTTAAATCCTAGAAAAAAAATAAAAGGATATTCCTCCTGTCTACTTCTCAAAGCTGGTATTTTATATATTACTCTGCTTCTTTTGCTCCATTCAGGAACAAAGCAAAGCCAGGCCCTTCATGTTTTCTACAAGTTGAAACTCCTTTATTATTCACCCCAGAAACACGCACCTGGAAAACAAACTGACCTGGGTTTATAAGATGATTTTAATTTTGGTCTTTCAGAATAATAAAATATTCCAAAAAAAGGTAGCCTTATGTCACTTTGGTTTTTTTCTTCATCTGCTGCAGAAGTTTAAAATGAATGGGAGGGAATATTGCAAGGCAATATAGGGAATTTTGTGCTGTACCTCCTTCACTTTCCACCTTCAAAAATCTGCTATGGACTAGAAAAGAAGACTCATGATAGAAATTAATGCCATCCCTCACACCCTGATTCAATTGTTTTGAAACATAAAGAGTTTATCATTATATTTTATTCTGAACCTCTGTATGGAAAGCTACAGAACAACCAAAATTTATTTTGACTTATCACTGACCCACAGTGAGTAAGAATTAGAATTACAGAATTAGAAGTAAAATGACTTAACATCTGTTTGAAATGCCTTGTACTTCAGAGACCAATGCTTGCCCCGTATCATATTTTTACTCTGGATTAGAGGATTTACTGGTTGTATTAGTCACGATTTCTTCTTGGTCACACTGTGCTTTTAAATAGCAAACCCCCGAGCAGCCAGTCTTCATTGCAAAACTAGACCATGGTATTAAAAAGCTTAATTCTTCCCTCATGATGCATAATTAAAAGATGACCCTTCGATAATAACCTCCATTTTATTTTAAATATCTATTTTGTTAACTACCTTTGATTTCGAAGTTGGCTTGATTATAATCATTATGTTGCCTTAATATTAATGAGGTTATTTCTCCTGGTTTGTTTTATTTCTCATAGACCATTTCTGAAGGAAAAGGCAGATATGTCCTTAAAAGTTCTAATATATCTGACACCTCAGTTCAAAATCCATCACTTTTCAGTTCTGTATTTTTTATTTCACTTAGAATATTCACAGGGTAGATGTTATCCTTCTCCTACCTTACACTAAGAAGTTCTCATCTGGGGGGCATCCTAGACCTAAGAGTACGAAAAGACATGAGGTATTTACAAGGAGTGAGAAATCAAGAGAGTCCACGACATATCACACCAAAAGTACAAATCTATTATTTTGGTGTTTGCGAATGGAGTGGAACACTGGATTCTTAGGGAGTGAGAATAAGAAATTGGGTACCCAAAGTATGAATATTCAGCACTATGATACCTAAATTCTAGTCCATTTAGAGGAATCAATTGCAGACATCTCTCTGTTACAAGGAAAGGAAATGAAGAACCACCAGAAAACCTTTCTAAGACAGCAAACAGGGAAGAAAAGGCTGATGAGAAGCATGACCTGGAACAAAGTGATATTTCATAGAACTATAGAATGATAGAATGGCCTGGGCTGGAAGGGACCTCATTCCAAATACCCTGCCATGGGCAGGGACACCTTTCACTAGACCAGGTTGTTCAGGGCTCCATCCGACCCGGTCTTGAACACTTCCAGGGGTGGGGCAGCCACACTTTCTCTGGGAACGCTGTGCCAGGGCCTCACCACCCTCGCAGCAATGACTTTTTCCCTAATATCAAACCTAAACCTACTCTCTGTCAGTGTGAAGCCATTCCCTATTGTTCTGTCACTGCATGTTTTATTTGAGGCAGAACCTGATCTGCCATTTCCATGCACTGAGGATTCAAAACCCTGTCAGCTTTTCTGAGCGATGCCTACAACGCTTGTGTCAAAATCCAAGCGGAGACATAGAAGTCTCTTTCATTTCCAAGGAATCACAAAATGGGTGAGGTTGGAAGTGACATCTGGAAGTCATCTTGTCTCAGTGCCAGGGGACACCTTCAGTGTCCAGAGATGGCTCTGAGGTCGTGAAAACAACATGAGAGAGAAGCATCCCATTTTTTTTCCACTGCCTGTTGGAGACTCGGAACTGCAGCTCTCACCTGTGGGAGAGAATTTCAGTCACCAGCTCAGAGGTGATTGGCACTGGAGGTGGAATAATCTTGTTTTAATAGCACAGGTACAATCCTTAGGTCAAAAAGGAGAAAAGAAAGAAGGAGAAAATCTAACTGTATGCAAATGTGATCCAGGTTCTTAAGCTCCACAATTGTCAAACTGCCTTTGGACAGGGGATTTCCATGTTGCAGTTCACAGTCCATAAGCTGTCTGTGCATTTTAGGCATCCATTACCCATTCTAACTATGTACAAAACCTTATAATCTCCTGTATCCTCATCCTACATTAACCACTGAGCTGTGGAGACACATCACAGAGTGCCCTTTTTTTCTCCTTTCCTTGCCAAGAATATACAAAGCCTACAGAAAAGAGGAAATACTCAACAGAGTGCAAATGTTTAAGCTATTCCCCTTTTTAGTTTGAGTGGGAATAAAGAACCCAATTTGTGATATCTGAATACACAGTGAATTTCTTACTTATATATTGCTTAAATATATATATTAATGCCTTAAGATACCTGACTTCCTTTGAGGATATAACTTCCCTGCTTTTTGCAAGATAGAGGTCTGCAAGGATGTCAAAAGATCAGGTGAAAAATCACATGCTTTGCTAAAAAAATATTATAGTACATCATACTGCACTCTTCTAGTTCATCATGAACTGCCAAAAAAGTGACAGTTTCAGACTGCAGAAACAATATCTTTGTTCTCTAATTTTTAAAACTGAAGAACAGCTTGATATATAACTGGAAGCTGGAAGAAAAAGTTTTAAGTTTTAGTGCACATTCTGTGTTAGTTTTCCATGAGCTGGAAATGTTCTGGCCAAAAAAAAAAAAAAAAAAAAAAAAAAAAAAGTCTGATATTGTAACACAATAAGTTTCTCATTCTGAATACTTTTGGCAAAAATATTTGTTAGAAATCCTAACATCCCATCAGAATGTTCGTCAGTGTGAAGTTAAGAGTGTGAGTATTTTTAGCTGGATGATTTTTGTGTTATACAGAACTCTGAAAATGAAAAGATACACTCATGTTCCATAGACATAAATGATTTGAGGGTTCCTCCTTTCACAGATGCTTTGCAAGAGGGGAAATAGAGTTTTTACTTGTATGCTGAAGGGAATCACTCGAGAAAATTTACTTAACAGCCTCATGAAATGCACAATTTAGTTTTCATTTTCTTGATGGGAGGGGAGGGATTCTTGCCCAAATAACACCATTGCATTTGCAAAAAGTGAATTGTTTTCCTTCAACTACCAGGACACTTTAAAATAAAATAAAAAAATTAAGAGAAATATCTGGTAAAGTTGGGTATAAATTTCTGGTCCAGGTTATAATGAGAATATTGGAGTTTTGATTAATTTAAATCTTATGAATTACTGATGAACTGCTTAATTAAAATCATCTTTTCATTGCATTTGAGAAGTTGAACTTTGAGTTTTTAACCCAGCAGTGCCATTTCTCTGTGTTCCCTATTTTTGTCTCTGCTTTTATTTGAACATGAAGTATTAGACTTTCGTGAAAATAAATTTTTTCAAATGACCTAAGAAAATGTTTATTTAAAGCTTTATATTCTACTTAAGTAGTTTAATCTAAAATTAAAAAAACACACGAATATCAGTCAGTTAACATTGTAAAAATCTGTTACCAACACAGTTCCAATTGCTATTCAGTAAAAAGTGGATTTTTAACTATCAGTTTCACATTAAACATTTTTTGTTTTTTCAGAAAAGAAGAAAAATCTGAAAGTTCAAGATTTTAGTTGCTTAATTTAGACATATCACAATATGTAAAGATTAAATGATTTGACAGAAACTGTGCAAGGAAAGTGATTGTGACTTCAGTAAGAAAAAAATTGTCTTAGATTTTCCTTTAATAGATATAATTTTAAATGTCAAATTCAAAGGAATATGTATGCATAATGCAAGTTCATTAAACATGAACATGCTCAAGTTTGGTCCAAATGTTGGTAAAATTTATTCTCAAATTTTAGATTAATTATATTTAGTCAAGGATTACTGTAAATCCCTTTATTAATCTCACGGGTTCCTGGAATGGGTCAATTTCACAATTCAGAGTATGGGCACAAAATGCAAGGAAGGTCCTTTTTTCTCTAGTGACTTGTATCTCTGATGTTTTCACCTATTTCTGCGCTGTACCAACTGATTCTCACCTCTTTATCCACGAGGAGGATCTAAACAAAGGTCTGTAATTTCAAGACAAAAGGTCTGTAATTTCTCTTCAAGTGAAGAGATTTCCCAGGAGATGTTACAAACTCAGCTGAGATCTGTAGGTCACAACCACACGCTCCAACGTTTTCTCAAACCCAGAAAGCTTTTTTTTTTTTGGTGCAATGCTGACTACAGGAAGACTTCTCCACCTTCAGTTCCTGTGCTAGAAGCTCCTTCCATCCAGCGTGAATTAGGTGGATGTACACTGGGCAGACCCTAGGAGGGGGTCAGGGTGCTGGGCTTTGTGTGAGAGAGGAGATCCATCCCTTTCCTGACCATACAAATCTCCATTTATGACCCACCTGGAGCCATTTTTGGTGCAAACAATTAGAATTTATCTCCAGCATCAAACCGACAACACGACAACAAAGATTGATGAAGACAAAGGTAAGAGATACGTGGGGAGGGGGCAGAAGAAAAGTAAAAGAACTAAGGATGCTTAATCTAATTTTCCTCAGATCAAATCCAGACGCTCTCTCTTTCCCTCTTTGTGTCTGTCTGATGTACTGTTGACATTTGCTTTACTCCCCTGGCCAGTGGCATGTTCTCTTGCCCCATTCCCTGTGCTCGGGTTGCTGTATCAGGAAACAGGCTTTTCTTGGCAAAGCATTTTGGGTTTTATGTTCAATCCTTTTCTTAAATCTCCCCAGGGTTCCATTTAGATTAAAATCCTCCTTTCTCCCACCAAACACTATTGATCCCTAATTTATTTAGGAGACAGTTTCAGCACTCCTTCTTCCAGCTATTGACCGCCCTCACCGCCTTGGAAATGATAATGGCCCTTCAGAAAAATAGGTGCTATCTCTTGCACTTGAGTAGACATCAGGAAAATACTAACAGCTCTCCTCCACTCGGGCAGACAATGAGTAAACCTCTTTGGGAAGTTTTTTTTCTATACACTGAACCTTGTATTTCATATTAATGTGCAAACTCCTTAAAGATACATCAACAGAACTGATGCTTGTAGCTCATTAGTAGGTGTTGGTTGAGACAGAAGCAAAAGCAAAATGATAAAAAAAGGTCTTAATGAAGTTGACTGAACAGTTTTCTTAAGGAAAATAAAACAAGACAGGTCTCTCAGGTCTTTACAGCAGGATCTGTACAAAATCTGTTACAATTACAATGTAAGTATTAGCTGTCTGAGCTGTCTTCTCAGACTCTACCTCACAATGCATAAGTCTATTACTCTAAAAAAAGAGTTCATAAGAGAACTGTAACACCTGCAGCTTTGCATGTTCTGTCAGAGATCTTAATTACATCCTTCCATAATTATGAAAGACTCTCTCCCATGTATCATCTGATGGAACACTAATCACCCATTTATCAGCACTTCTAAACACACAAATACTCCTCAAGAAAACCTCAAAGAACAATGACAAAACTTCAGTTGCATCACAGTTGACAGCAAGTGACTGTCCAGCTGTATTAACATAGAAACATCTAAAGGAGAGGAAACATTTGTTCTTCAACTGCTGGATAGAGGAAAAATGGCACTTGAAAAATAACAGCTCTGCGAAGTGGTCTGTCCACATTCTTATATTCTTGTCTGTGATCTCATTAATGAGTGTTAATGAAGTAAACCTCACACAATCTCGGTGACACAGGAAAGTGTCCACGTTCTCTGGCTTTATGGATGAAGAAAAGATGGAGACAGAGAAGCCAGAAACATCTCCACCCCATGGCACAGGGCAAGAATTTGGGTCCTGAGCAGTAACACAATGTACTGGTCATCTTTTCTGGCTTCTCTGTATTTACTCACACGGCTGGGAGAACAGGCACCCTGACCTTTAAAAAATCCATCATGAAAATTTCCTTGGTGTTTTCACTTTGCCCTAAATGAAGGGCAACTACTCTCCGTGAAAAACTCTGCTAGATAATTACATTTGCTACAAAAAATGTTTGTTCTCAGCTATTGTTCTATGTGTTTATTAAAATAAATCAAGGGTAATGCAGTCACCTCTCAAAGTGAATTCACCTCCTGGCAAAATATTTAGATTCCAATTTAGACTATGACTAAACAAAGATGTGGACTTCATTGCATAAAAGCAATATGGATAGAGTCTCTGACATCAAAACTCATTATCAAGGTAATAGGTATCATGCCCCATTACTTTTAATGTATTTATTAGTTACAATTATTGCAGCCTTTGCATAATAATTTCACAAAGTAATAAATGTGCTAATATTTGGCTTGCAAAAGTAAAGCATTCATTTCTAAATTTTTCCTGATCAAGTACTTGAAGCAAACTGTCTTCCTTTAACCCACACATCCTCTGACTGCCCCAGACTGCTCTCCAAAAGGAAGAAGATGAATTATTTGTTATATGTATAGTGCCTCCTTCTTCTCTACACACATCTGAAAAAGTGTCTTATCCTCCAGCAGAAAGGAAACTGGACCTAAACAAGAAAACTTGGTCCCTTTTTTACCTCCATGTCTTTGTGAGTATTCACTACAGATACAGGCCAACACCTAGAAGATCTCTTGCGGCTCATTTCAGACCCCCGTGTTTGCTTCAGTTGTCCCATTAAAACAGTTGTGAGTGCTCACCCACCCATCTCAGTGACTGAGAAACTGAGGGCTTACAGTTATATTCCAAATTTGCTAAGCCAAATATGAAAGCAGGAGACAGAAATTCCGCACATCTGCACAAGAAGGAAAAAACCTACCTGTCCTGCAGGTTCTGGTCCATCTGGCCCGTCTTGGACTTGATGATCCTAAAGGTCTTTTCCATCCTTCACGATTCTGTCTTCCTAGTTAACAACCAATCTTACAGACAGAGAAGGAAAACGACAACAAAGAAACCAAATTCCAATAGTCTCGGATGTTGCCAGCAAGTAAATAAAAGGTACCTGATCCAAGGAGCTTTTGGTCATGTTTAACACCACTTTGAGGTAAAGCAGGAACAGGATCCAAACCCATGCAAAATAGGTGAGAAAGGGTACTGACAGAGGGGTTTAGCCCTGGCAATAGAGCTTTTCAAATGAGGTTGAGGTTTTTACCACCAGGATTTAACAGCTGTTGGTTGTACCTTATTTGAGGGAATAAAGGTGATGAGCTCATGCTCAGGCTGGAGAAGTGACACAGTGCTCCCCAATCCAAACCCCAGCACTCAAACTGTCTGAGCTGGGAGAAGTGCTGCCAACAGAGCTGTGACTCACCTGCCTCCCTGGATCATAAAATATCCTTGGGCTTCCCCTAAATCAAAGGTACTCCGGGAGCCAAGAGGACAGAAAAATAGCACTCTGCAAAACCCAAATGTGATTTATTGGTTTAGACAGCAAAGATTCATCACCTTGAAAGAAAGGAGTGAGTGCAAGTAGAAGGAGCAACCTACGAGCTTCTGCCATGCTCAGACAGGAGCAGTCACCTGTGAATATCCCAGCCATGGCATCAGAAATACAATAGATCAGCACCCAGGGCCTGCAGAATAACATAGATACCTCACTATGGAATGATTAGTCACAGCTTGAGCCCCAGGACACATAAGTTTAAGATAAAATGAGCAACAAGAGAGGGAAGCACCAAGCTGTTCAAGCTCTAGAGGTGATTGCACATAGGAGGAGAATGCGAGGGGGAGATGCTGCGGGGGCTTGGGCAAAATGATAGTACTGCAAAACAGCCTTTCCATGCCCTCTGTTCCCGGATTCCTCACTCCAAACGTGCAAAAGTATTTCAGCAATAACAGGGTGAGGACATATGTGGAAAAATTTAGGAGTTTAATGATATAAATGATTTTAATGTAAATTATAAAGAAATTATTTGTTCTGTAGATGTGCAGCTTTAAGACACTGGCAAGGCAGAAAACTCAAAATAGGACTTGTTAGCTGTAGCCTTGACCTTATGGCTACAGGCTGCTGTTTTGACCCTGAACATATAATTTAATCCCGGATATTAAAACTTAGACTGAAATGGCCTTTCCCACTGAATTAACTGCTTAGGTAACTTGAAGGCCTTTATTTTAAGCATAATTTGGAGGGTAAAGGGGATGCCCTATTTCACGTGAATTCTGAGGACAAAGATTGCAAATAAAATCATGTAGTAGAACAGCGGATTCCAAGTGAGAATCCTGAAAAAATGACTTTTTCAAACTCCCATTGCATTTCCAGCAGAAGTGGACATTATTCTTCAGACTCCAGCTAAGATACCGAATTCCAAAAGCAAAGAGACAATCTGCAGTCCCACACTGAGAAAAGAGTCTGGACTGCAGCGTGCAGGAGGGACTTAAGAACACACAGTACAGTCGATGATAAAATGTTTGTTGTTACTTCCCTGGAAGTTGTAGAAAATCAATATACCCATCAGTGCCAGGTCCACTGGCTCTAACAGTCTCAGGATTTCTTATGTTGTCTGCAGCCTGAGCAGGGAGGGAAGTGTTTTGTGTGTGTGTGTGTGTGTGTGTGTGCATGTGAGTGACAGGGATGTGCAGTGAGCTGGAAACCAATTAAACTGTGGTGTTAGATAGGTGAGGAAAAGGGCTCTGAAAAAGGAGGATAGTGCCAGAAGCTGGAGTTTATAAAGCACCTGGTATCCAGTGAATAATAATAACGTTAAACGTGTTCTGAACTAATTTATTTGTAGAGAGAATTGGAGTAAGAAAAGAAAAGCTTAAACAAAATGTCAAGTTCAGGCAAAAAATGTGGAGGAAAAGATGAAAGAATGTCAGGTCTGATGCTTAAAAATAGGCCCACTAGTACAAAAGAGCAGCTAATAATTAAAGGCTTGAGGACTACCAATACTGACTGCCAGACATCATCTCAAGTAACCCTAAAATGTTAAGTGATTGTGATAAGGACTCTCATTGAGGGCAAGCGAAGGGGGTGGCAGGAAAGTATGAGTCACTTTGACCAATTTGCCAAATCTCTTGCATTTATCATCTGTATATCCTCAAAGGATAATGATCCTCAAAAGATACTGATCCCCTGAGATACTGAATCTCCAAAGCCACTGTGGTCTTTTGGCAGCTGCAGATGGAAATGTGGTACAGTTGGCACAGAAATCCAACTGACCCCACCATGTTCTTCGGGCTCCTGCATCCTTGTTTCACATCCCTTCATTCAGGCAGAGAACCCTAATTCCTGCTGCCTCCTAGCTGGTGATGTGGAAGGCAACAGAGACATGAGGAGAGAGTTCAGATGGAAATGGTCATGGTCCACCTGCCTGAGGCAACAACTTAACCTGTCCAACCTGGGAGCCCAACCACCAATCTAGATGTCAATGGAGACACCAGTGGAAAGTCAGCTCCAGAGGTCAAATCAGGTTATAGGAAAACCAATTCACCTTGCTTTTCATATTCTCTCTCTCTCCCTCTCCTCTGTGCAGCTTCTGCTCTCTTAGTCTAATCTTAATCTCCCCTTCCCCAGTTGCAGCCCAGTCCAACTTTCACACCAGGAGAGCTGCAGCGCCAGCCTCAGAGAGAAACTTTGCCTCTCAAATTACTCAACCCATCAGCTGTATAGGTGGGTCAGGCATGTCCACCACTTAATTTTCTAAAGAATAAATAAAACAGGGCTCCTGATATTGCCCCAGCCTTAAAGGATGAGGAGAAAGGAGGAAGAAAGTTTTCCTCAGCGTGCTCAATCCTCACCCAGGGGAGGGATTTAGGTTTTTATCTGGTTGATTTCATTGGCAGTGATTTACCTCACGTGGCAGGTAACAGATATCAATGCTAGGAAAGAACCAGTAAAATCAGTGGAGCTTTGATTTCCAACCAGCATCAGGAACTGATTCTGTCAGGTCTGTGAACACAGATGCTGTAACACACTCGAAAGAAAGAGAGAAAGAGAAAGAGAAGAAAGAGACAAAGAGATAAGAGAAGGAGAGAGAGAAAGAGAGAAAGAAAGAGAGAAAGAAAGAGAGAGAAAAAGAAAGAAAGAAAGAAAGAAAGAAAGAAAGAAAGAAAGA